>CM052894.1:1700101-1713357 GCA_028534135.1 Potos flavus
CTGCGGGGACACCCGTGCTGTGTCACTGAGGGGACACCTGGGCTGTGTCACTGGGGGGACACCTGGGCTGTGTCACTGGGGGGGACACCTGGGCTGTGTCGCTGGGGGGACACCTGGGCTGTGTCACTGGGGGGGACACCTGGGCTGTGTCGCTGGGGGGACACCTGGGCTGTGTCGCTGGGGGGACACCTGGGCTCTGTCCCTGGGCGCCCCCGCCCCCTCGCACACCTGTTCCCAGCCACCGTGGGCTGCAATGTGCTCCACCCCGACCTGTGGACCACCCACAAGTACACCTCAAAGAAAGAATTCTGTTAGAAAACTTCTAGAACTTACAAGTTGCAAAATGTTTTACCTATTAGCAATTCCAAAGCATATCCACGTTTTGCAAAGTCTCTGAGAAGGTCTGCAGGCAGGGCAGGCTTCCTTTCACGTATTTCAACACAGGATCTGTTTTTAAGTACAATACGGTGAGGAGGCCTCCTGCCTCACAGGGGCCCTCCTCCCCCAAAAATGAACCTTACTGAATTTGCATCCCTAAATATTTTCACACAACGACAATAAAATAAACTTGGGAATAAAATCTTCGTATGTCAACAATGAAAAACAAGACAACAATGTTTCCCCTTTCGTCCTCGGGCTGTGTTTGCCCGGGTCCTCCCCCGGCCCAGCCCTGGTCAGAGCCCGCTGGGTTTGCGTTCGGGAAGCAGCCTCCCCACGGCAACCCGGACCCCTCCGGGGGCGTCTCCTGTTTTCTGCTGACAGGTGCCGCAGCCCCCGGGACACCTTCATGAAATTCGAACGTCTTGTCTCAGCTGCCGTCATCTGCTGTTCGCACCTCACAACACACCTCGAGCTTCACTCTGAAAACCCGTCAAAGCGACACGCAGAGCCTGGAAGGTCCTCGCTTTGTTTTGAGCTCCCGCCTCTGTCGGGCAAAACAGATGATCCCTTCCTGGAAATCAGGAGTGTGGCCGCCCCGGCCAGCGGCCCACAGGCGCCGTCCAGGCCGCGGCAGGGGGCCACATCACGGCCGGCCCAGCGCCCCGCAGGCTTCCCCGAACGCCTGAGGAAGCGGCAGCCCCGGTGCCCCGGGGCAGGCAGGGTCAGCGCATGGTCGGTGAGGCGCGAGAGCAGCAGACACAGGTAATGACCCACAGGAGAGGCAGGATGGCGGCTCGGGTTTGATGAGGTTATGCGGACGGGCGGCTCGGCCGGCTTCCCAGTGTGCCCAAGGCCACCGTGCTGGGCCTGCCTCCCGTTCTGTCCTCTGCCACCGGGAGGCCTGGGCGGCGCATCTGGGGGCAGAAGGCCAGGAAACTCCCAGGTGGCCAGATGCTGGCCAGCGTCCTTCCCCGGCGACCCCCAGCACGCCAGCATCCGGCAGGCAGGCCTGGGCCTGAGAGCAGGCTTCTGTGAAGCCCGGACAGTCCCAGGAGCATGGAAGTGACAGAGTACCCGTGATAACCCCCCGACGTTGCCGACGAGCTTGAGAGACAAACACACGCGTGGAAACGGCACGCTTCCGACAGCCGTCACCAGAGGCACAAAGGGGACCGGCTGCACAGGGCCGTGGGGGGCTCTGCCCCTCTGCAGGGGGAGGCCCGTCACCCAGGCTGAGCCTTCTGCCCCCTGGGCTCTGTGGTCCCAGGACAGTCCCAGGGCCAGTGGCCACCTCATTAGAGCCCCCCGAAGTTACCAGGTCACAAACCCCGGGGCCTGTGAATGTGACCTTAGCCCAGACTACAGATGTGACTCAGTTACGGTCCTTCCAATGGGGACATGACCCTGGATGGTGCAGGGGGACCCCCAGTGTTCTTGGGGGACAGAGGACAGCACAGGGAGACTCGAGCCCTCAGGGCAGGCCGAGGACCGCGCTGGGAGGCCACAGAGGCTGGCACTACACTGCCACGAGCCACGAGAATCCCGGGAAGAGTGTCGAGGGGAGCTCGACCCCGCCGGCACCCTGCTTGTACACTCCCAGCCCCCGGACCCGGGAGAACAGATTTCTGTCGTCTTGAGCCACCCCGTGGGCCGTAATTTGTTACGGCCACTGCGGGAAGCCGCCACAGGGCTAAGCTGGAGCGCGTGCAGTCCTGCCTGGGGTTTCAAGCTGACCCAGGAGAACCCTTTGCCCCATCAAGGGCCCGGGCTGGGAGGATCAAGGACGGACCCTCTGAGCCAGGCTCCCAGAGAAAAGCTCTTTGCCGCAGGGAAGAAGGAGGCCAAGGCTCAAGGAGCTGCAGGAACCGGTGTGGGAGGATCTGACCTGGCCCTGGAGCCGCCCAGCTCGCTCGCTCGGCCCGGGCGCTCTCCGTGGGCCTGAGCCAGTCGCATCGGGCTTCGGGCTAAATCGTGTTATACAGAGTCGTTTTATTTATTTTTTTTATTTAAATGATTTAATTATCATACTGTATTATTAGCTTCAGAGCTAGAGGTCAGGGGTTCATCGGTTGCATGTAACACCCAGCGCTCATTCCATCACGTGCCCCCCTTAATGCCCGCCCCCCGGTTACCCCGTCCCCCCACCCACCTCCCCTCCAGCAGCCCTCCGTTTGTTCCCTAGACTTAAGAGTCTCTTATGGTTTGTCTCCCTCTCTGATTCCCTCTTATTTTCTTTTTCCTTCCCTTCCCCTATGCTCATCTGTTTTGTGTCTTAAGTTCCACATATGAGTGAGATCATATGACAACTGTCTCTCTGACTTAGTCACTCAGCATAATACCCTCTAGTTCCACCCACGTCATTGCAAATGGCAAGATTTCATTCTTTTGACAGCTGAGTAGTATTCCCTTGTATATATGGACCTCGTCTTCTTTATCCATTCATCAGCCGATGGAGATCTGGGCTCTTTCCATAGTTTGGCTACTGTGGACATGGCTGCTATGAACATCGGGGTGCAGGGGCCCCTTCGAATCACTGTGTTTGTACCCAAGGAGTTTTGACTCACAGACTGAACGATCCTGCAGAGAACTGCGGACCTGAGAGATCAAGCCGCCTTCTGAAGACAACACGTCCCTGACCTGGGAGGAGGCCGGTGCAGTGCCCCCACGGAAGCAAGCAGGAGCAGAGCAAGGCGCGCTGGCTACGGGGGACTGCTTCTGGGAGAGAAAGCTCTATTGTGTATATGCATATATTTTTATCCCTGTACGTGATGATGCTCTGACTTATGTGAAAACCTTTCTGGCCGGGGACAGACTGCCCCTCCCTGAGCTAGACGATTCTTGGAGACACAAGGAACCAGCACGGCGAACACAGGATACGCACATCGACCGCACAGAGCCAGGCCTCCTGTCTGGCCCAGGCACCCAGAGGGCACCACTGCTCTGCGCTGGTCATCCCCAGGCCAGCTGTCAGGCCCGTGCGGCCCGCTCCTGGAGCCCAAAGGCAATCAGAACTGGACAGCCAATCCTAAGGGTTCACCCTGCCCTGCCTCACCTCTCCCTTGGGAACTCCAACAAAGATTGTGCCTAGGTGCTCCCCTCACTTCTGTCTTCTGCCTCCCTGACTGCCCTGGGACTTCCCCACCCCAAGGCAAGGGTAGCAGAAACGGCAAGGAGGTCAAGAAAGCGGAATCCCTTTTACACAGTTAAGAGCGGATAATGAACGAGGACATGTTTGCTATTTACAGGGTCTGAAGATGCCTAAGTGTAAATGCACGCTGCACTATTTCCCCCCAATCCTATTTAAAGTACGAGTTTTCTTGTGCTAGTCCCTTTCCCGAAGCATCCGTCGTCCTCTCTCCCTGTGTCCCATGAAGAGAGGGCAAGGCCTGATATGTTCATTGTCATGTCTCTGGCATCCAGCCCTGTGCCTGGCTCTTAGGAGATGGGAAGTAAAACATTTCTGGATGAGTGAAACGGTGACCAAGCACAATTCTTTGGGCCCGAGTGCTACCGCGTCACGCAGCCTGCCCGGCACTGCCAGCGGAAGGCCCTCGGTCTCCTCCGGACCCCAGGGACGCCTTTGGTGGCTCTTTCACACACGGCGTCACCTCAGAGCAAACCCCCAGAGACGATCAGAACTGGGGGAACAAGGGTCCCTCGTCAAGCTCTTGAGCACAGCAGGTGCCCGGTAAATTTTGTTTAATGAACAAACGGGTGAGTGAATGAATGAAGCCAAAAACAGACATGCTGGATGCTTGCTGCCCTTAGCTCAGGGCCAGTCACCAAGAGCCCAGAAGGCACAACGATCTGGTGAGAAGCAAGTCTCTGCGGGGAGCTGGGATGTGACCACAGGCCCTGTGTCGGGTCACGCCCAGGGAGGCGGCAGGCCCTGGCATTACCCTCCCGCAGGAAAGCAACAGGGCTCCCCTAGGAGGGAACTCGGAGCGCTTGAGATGACCAGGTGCCATTTACAGAGCGGGACTTACGAAGGTTAGAACGAATAATTGTACTAGTTCCTGATGAGCCTCAATGCAGTGCCCCTGACACAGCTCACATCCTCCGCCGCCGAGTGCATGGCTCCCAGGCGTATCAGTCAGCTTTCCCACGTAACAAACATGCGCCTCGGAAGACTAGAGCAACAGCGTTTAGTTCTCCCTAACAAGCACGAGGCACAGCGGGGGCAACTGTTCTGTGCTGGGGGGGGTGCTCAGGAGCTCTGTGTGTCCCCCTCGGGAAGGGAAGCCCCCTGGGGCGTGAGCCCCTGACACAGGACAGAAGTTCCCGGGGGGTCAGTAGCAACCTGCAAGGCCTCCCAGGGGCTGGGCTCAAAGCTGGCACACTGTTACCTCCCACGCTCCACCGGCCCAGCAAGTTGTGCAGCTGAGCCCAGCGTCCAGCAGGACGAGGGAGGAGGAAACGCACAGGTGACGGGGGCAGGGAGTCAGCGGCTGCGGAACGATGGTCCCATCTCCCACCCGTGCCTGGGCTTTGCCCCCTCGGAGCGTCGCCTAGGGGTGCCCAGCACCCAAGGCACATTTATTATTTAATTTTGACCATTACAGCGTAATACTGATTTTTTAAAAACTATACCACCACCAACCACAGCTCTCCCTTTGGGGAGGGGCTACGTGGGCTTGATGCCAGCTCTGGGAGCCTCCAGCTGAAGCATCAGGCAGGTCACTGGCCTGGCTACGCATCCGTTTCAAACACCTTTCAACTCTGGGTACTGCCCAGCACCAGCGCCGGGGAGTTCCCGCGGTCCTGTGCGGTCAGATGAGGCCACCTGCGCAGCACTCCCGGCACCGCGACCCCTGACCCCGAGGTCAGCCCCGCGCTCACACAGAAGGCCAGCGCCTGCGGGGGTCACTCCTCCCCCACAGAGCAGTGCAGCGCCTTGAAGATCCCTTGGAAGGCCGCTGTGCGAGACAGAACGGCCCCCAGGAGGTCCCAGGTATCTGTGACCATGGGACATCACATGGCAGACAGGACTGAGCAGGTGTAAGTGAGCCTGTGGGTCTCAAACAGGGAGATGAGCCTCTATGAGCAAGTCGGCTGAGCTCTTAAAAGCAAAGAACTTTCTCCCGCTGAAGCCGGACGGGTGCAGGGGAAGGAAATTCAGACAGATTCAAGCAGGAGGATTCCGAGCACTGTCGCTGGCTCTGAAGCCGGGACCCAGGCGTCTGGGGGTTAAAGGCAGCCCCCCACGGACGGCCAGCAAGAAACAGGGCCTCGACCTACCACCCGAGGAACCGAATTCGGCCATTTCCCCGAATGACCCGGAGGCGGCTACTCCCCAGGGAGCCCCAGGAGGGCGTGCAGGCCTGCTGATGCCTGCTGAGACCGCGCCACACTGCGACCCACAGACGCTGCGGGATATTAAATCGGTGCGTGTTCGGCTGCTAAGGCTGTGATGATGTGCCACGAGAGCGAGAGAAAACGAGAGAACCAGCATCATGCAGCTACGTGACCCGGTGACTCCCGGCTCTGCCACAGAGAACCACACGGCAGGTAAACATTCGGCGCACGTGAGCTCACAGGTACCCGCCACGGGACGCACGCGCGAGCGGCTGTCCTTGCAGACAAAGCTGTTGAGGAAGGGAGCGAGCGAGCGTAGGAGCCAGAGCTCAGAGCCAGGCCAGGTGTGTCCAGAAGGCCACGCTCCTGACCAGTCAGCTGCACTACCCACCTCCCCGGAGACCCCGACGCCCAGGGCCTGGCTTGGCGGCTGCCCAGTGCAGAGGTCTATGCTGGGTTCACGGCAGCCTGAGAGAGAGTCCGGCCTTGCTGCCGGCTGCCGGTGGCCGGACAGGATTGTCCCGGCTGCCCGATCCCTGGTCAAGCACTTCCGCCTGGGCCGCCTGGGCCCCGTGTACGGACTCGTGACAGCCGCACGTGTGTGTACTGAGCTCTCTGCTGCCCGGCCTCACGGACGGGTCCCCACTCTTCGATTGCTCTTGGCCGTGCACAGAGCACCCTGTGACACGTAGTGATACCCAGGAAACTAGTGCTTGAATTTAAGTTCCCACTCTGGACAATTTCATAATGTTTGCTTTTCTCTTCCTAATTGTTTCATCTCCAGATTAGACCCCGCACCGATGGAGACAGGGAAACCGAAGGACTCCCTAACGATCGGCTTTTTGCTCCTCCTCCTGCTTCTCTTGTTGCTAGGGCCACTCCCACTTTCCACGTGCGTCACAGGAGTGTACTTCCTCCTCGTAAGGGGCAGGAGTCAGTGATGTCTCCAGCACAGGTACCGACGAAGGAAGGACCAGGAGAGCACGACCAGACAGAGCCACCAGGTGTGTGTTCCAGACCCCAGGCGCTAGACATCTCAAAGACCCCCAGGCTCCAAGGAATAGCATGTGGGTTCCTGTCTTTGCTCTAACCGGGTCCTGGATACCTAAGGGACACGTAGCCCGGACCACAATCCTCAGACTCCGGACAAAGATGGGACCCTCTCCTCTCCTCTCCGAGTCTCCCAACACCGTCAGTACCCGCACTCTCTCTGCCCTCAGTCCACGGCTCTCACCTCCTATTGGCTCGCACAGGATGGCTACCCTGTGTGCAGCCAGGAACCCTCTTGGCTGGTCCTGCATGACCCCCTGGGGGCCCCTGGACCCGGCCTGCCCCCATCATGATGCAGCTTGCCTGTTCTCTGAATCTCCAGCAGAAGTCGAAGAGGAGCGGTGCGCGCTACAGCCTGGATGTTTCTTCTACGCCGAGATGCGTTACCCAGGGGACGAGCTGGGGTCCGAACCCTGCGGGCAGCTGCCCTCTGCAGCCTGGGGAGGAGCGTCCCGGAGCAGCACCGTGTGTCCCCTGCAGCCGTGCCAGGGTCCCCATCCCCCTGCGGAAGCACGTGCCACCCAGCCCGTGTCTCAACAAGGACCTTTTGTTCCAAGGGCTCTGAGCTCTGAGAGTACTGATTATCTCGGCAGACCCCAACATCTGGTTAGCATGACCCAGCTTTGGTTCTCTGTCACAGCTGTGGGTTGACCTGCTTCTGGGGAGAGCGTCGGAATATTCTAATCAGAACAGAGAGATTGTCGGAGCAGGAGTCCTGATTTCGTTAGCCTGGGCGAGGCGTGTTTTAGCAGAGACACCACAGTAAACTGGCTGATTTTAAATTATATTATGCCTCAAAGTCCCCTTAGCCCAGACCACACGCTTCTCTGCTTCCTAGTCTTCAAACATGTAGGTTGATGTATTTCTACCCCCTCCTGAGTTTCGCCAGCTAACAGGTAAGTCTTAATTTCATCAAATCCTTGAAATTTCTATTTCCTGTCCACATTAACACCGTAATGAGCAGCACAAAGCCTGCGGCTCAGTGTGTGAACACAGGGAGGGCGGCCATCCCCAGCTGAGGGCTGATGAGGAGGGCAGAGCCATGTGCCTTCATCACTCCCGGGCTTGGGGGGCAGGCGCCGGGTACCTCCAAGGACAGCACACCCTGGAGGAGCGGTCCAAGCTGTATTCAAATGCAGACCAGCCCAGGGTCCAGGGAGCAAGAAGACCACAAACCCTGTGACGATGACAAATGGTGACTCGGGCAGCATTCTCTGTCACAGGCCTGGCTCCCCACTTTCAGGCGGGGGGAGCAGCTGCTGACAAGAGGCATCTGGGGGAGGACAGTGCAGAAGAGACTGGCTCTGGGGGCAGCCCACGGGGTCCTGCCCGGTCCCCCAGCGCGCCCGCGCCTCCTGCCGGAGTCGGCAGCTCTAGCGGAGCTCAAGTCCCCATCGGCAGACGGGGACCCAGGACTCGCCTTCTGCCTATCACGGTGCCCGGAGAACTGATAAGCAGCTTGACAGCGGCATTGCCGGGAGGCATCGTCAACGACCAAGAGCCGCTCTTATTAATCAAACAAAGACACCTCCCGGGAAGCCACTTTGTTTGCTGAACTACAGTCAGCCGAGAACTTGCTTGACTCCGCGTCAAGAATGGAGATCAATCCACTAATTGTTAAGAGACCAGCAGAGCCTTGAAATAAAACGAGGGTTTAACCTGCGGAACTGGCTTTCTCTCAGAGTCTAGAAGGCAGGCAGGGGTCAGCCTCGGCCGCAGGGCTGTCAATCCCCCCTCAGGCTGCAGGGCAGAGGAGGCATGTTGGAGCCCCACGGGCCCCCCAGCTCTCCAGAGAGAAGGAGGCAGCCGAGGTCTCCACTGCCTGGAGTCAGGGTTGCTGTGATTTGCATATATGCATAAATTTGCATAGCACATTCAGGCAGCCTTAGGCCAGGTGGGCTCTGCAAAAGCTCTCCTCTTCCGGGCAGCTCAGGGCAACTGGGTCCCAGGCATCCTCGTGGCCCTGGGCCTGGTGAGCACGGTCCTCCCAGCTCGGGAGCCAGCAGAGCTGCCCTCCATGTCCACCGCTGCCGCCCGCCCCCACTAGCTGGTGGCTGGGCCTTGCAGTCTGCCTCCAGGGAGGCCGATGAGGGTATGTGACACCCTGCTCCCTCCTGGGACGGACACACACACACACACACACACACACACACACACACACGCCTAGTGCTCCCCCTCCTCCTCCTCCTTCTCTCTCAGAGGCCCTTCTAGGCAGCGGCTCCTGGCTAGACCCCTGGCCTGCGCTGTTCTCATCGCCACGGTAACTCCTCATTTCACAGGAGAGAGAACCGAGACATGGAGCGGTGAGCGATTTTCCAAAATGGCCAACCAGGCACCCAGGGCTGAGACCCGTGGGCAGACGTCTACCCATTCATCTCTGAGTCCCGGATCTCAGCGCTAGGCCCTTGTGGGGCTCCAAAGTCCCCTCCGCACCCCTTCCGGCCCCCTGCCCACCCTCGTGATGGCCCCAAGCTCCAGGACCCAAGGTGCAGGGGAGACAGATAACCCAACGGTAGCCCACTGGTCTCACGTCCAGGGAGGGGAGCCCTAACACGGTGCTGGGAAGCGGGTCACTCTTCCTCCCCCCTCTTCCCAGCATGGGGGCCCCAGCAAGTGGGCACTGCCGGACCTTTCTGAGGGCGGGGATGGACAGAGGGGCTGCCCGATGCTGCCGGACAGCGCCAGGCTCTCAGCCCTTGTCCACAAGACACAAGAACCACGGAAGCATGTATGTGGCCAGGGGTCAACCCGCATCTGTGTGAGATCTCCTCGGCCCACTTCCTGAGACTCTCCCGTCGGCCACTTGGGGCCCTGGTGGGACGGGGGGCATCGTGGGTCAGCTTGGTCCTCTCTTCTCCTGCACCCAGTCCTCCCCACTCTCCGCATCACCCGCCCAGGATGTGGCCACGTCTGCCCCTCACTGGTGCAGCAGATCCCGAAGGGGATCCCTGCTGCCTCCGTGCCCTGTGCCGCCCATTCCCCACCCGGCGGCCTGAAGGTCATCTGACACCATCAGGTCACGACACCCCACTTCAGCAGCCCCCCTGACAGAATGGGATGGGACATCCTCACCGTGGCAGCAAGGCCCACAGACCCGGTCTCCCTTACCCGCCCCCCAACCTGCCCTCTCAAGGCTCCAGGGACACGCCAGAACCCAGACAATGAGCCCTGTGACTCCCCCTCCAGAAACGGCCTTTTCCCAGGTTTCTGCACAGCCGCTTCCTTGCCTCCCCACGTCCGTGCCCAGAGGTCACGTTCTCAGCGGTGCTGAGACCACGCTGGCGAGCACTGCCAACAGCACCTCCCACACCAGGAGCCCCCCAGCCCCGCTCCTGCTTGAGCTTCCCTTCCACTGCGGGCAAGCCCGCAGGCGATGCCTGGGTCGTCCGTGCTCCCCACGCTGGCGTGCGGCAGCCACAGGCGGCCTGGGAGCACCGTGAGGCCGGACCGGCTTCTCCGCGGACGTGAGCCCAGCACCCACACTGCCTCGCTCTGTGCTGAATGAGTGAGCGCACGACCTGATGCACCAACGATCAAATTTGCTTCCTGGGACGTCTGACCTTCTCGAGCGACACTGGGAAGTCAACAGGAGCTGGCTGCGGCTTTCAGAGGCCCAAGTGTACGGAGCATGAAGAGACGCGGATCTGCCAGGGGGGCTTTTCTGGTATGGATTTTCTCAGTATTTGGCCTTTAGACACAGAGTCAACCCAAATCAATTTAATATCCACTTCTAGTCAAAACAAATTGGTTTTAGGCAAATTTTTAGGCCAGGATGCCTATTTAAAAAGGTGGCTTTCCACGCTTCATGGAGGTTTGGATGTTGGTGACTCAGATCCCCCAGGTGGGTCCCAGCTTCAGACAGTGTCTCCGGGGGCCTGCAGCCCCAGCCTGCGGGGAGATCCACGGCCCCACCTGTCCAAAGCCTGGCCAGCAGCTCCCGGGGTCACACCAGCACCTCCTTCTCCTAAACCCCCGTCTCGGCCAAGAGCAGCCCTCCCTTCAGGCACCAAGCTCGGGTCCCATCTACAGCCCACTGCCCCCAGCCCATGGTCTCCGGACCCTCCCCCATCTCGGGGAAGTGCCGTTAGCTCCTTACTAACGAGAGAATGGAAGAGAGGGGTCACAAAGCATGGACCCTGGCTACCAGCCTGAAGCAGGAAAGGGAAAAGGGACAACGAAGGGAGAAACTACAATCGCAGGGGTAGCCCGTCTGAGCTTCCCGGGGTTGCCGTAACAAATTACCGGAAATGAATTCTCTCCTAGTTCTGGAAGCCAGAGGTCCAGAGTCAATGCTAGGACTGCACTGCCCCTGAAGGCTCGAGGAGGGAATCCTGGCTGGCCTCTCCCGCCCCAGTGGTGCTGGCGACCGTTGGCTGTCCTTGGTTTGTGGTCACATCAGGACGGTCTCTGCCTGCGTCATCTCGTGGTCTTTCCCTTCGTGTGTTTGCATCTATTCCCCCTTCTCTTTTCTTAGAAGAACTTGTCTTTGGATTAAGGACTCACCTTCATCCACAATGATCTCATGTGGAGATCTTTAATCTGCAAAGACCCTTATTTCAAATAAGCTTACATTCTCAGGTTCCAGGCAGACATATCCTTCGGGGGCCCTTATCCAAGCACTCACAGTCCGCCCTCTGGCCCTCGAAACTTCACGTGCACCCCGTGCGTTGGCTGATGACATGACATAGTAACCTCCCTCATAAGGCCGCTCTGGCCCAGCTTTGGGCTCAGTCCAGAGGGGAGCGCCACTGCCTCCCCAGCCTCCACGGGGTCTTCCTGATGTCTAGCACTCCCCAATGCCCTGCGTGTAAGGGCGCAAGGAGCACTGGCTGCCCTCCTTCCCCTGGAGCTAAGGGCCAACTGTACGTCCAGAAAAACGTGAGCCGCTCCTCAGCCAAGGCCCGCCGTCCCCAGGGCTGGACACGCCTGCTCTTGCTTTCCCAGCTGCTATGACAGCGGCCACTGCAGAAGGTGGAGCCTGGGTCCCTGAGCGAGGACAACATGGAGGAGAGGCCCACCGGTGCCTGACGGAGAAGGAGGGTAAGCGCCCTGGTGGTACCGGCCTTAGCCTATCCCCACAGGACCGCACGCAAGCTCCAATGTCCTTGGTTGGCTTTCCTTCGTCCCATGGAAGAAGTAACACATCTATTTTTCCGACATCCAGGTGTTTGGGGCCCCAAAACAGATATGACATATTTGTGCACCCACACATACAATTAAGAGGATGTAGGTAAGAATATACAGATTATCCCAGAATTAACGAGCTGCAGCCTTACGACATGAATCAGTAGGACTCCGAAACCCTAACGCCAATGTAACATCCTACCTCCTTCACAGTGCAGCTTCAGGATATCCACAGTGATTTTTTTTTCCCCACCTGCCATCAGTCCTCCCATCAGAGACCGGTCCAGAAGAAGCCTTCGCACTGGAGGAGAGAGGATAACAGCAGACTCTGGAGTCAGAAGTCTAAAGGCATCTATGACTGTAAGCTCCTTCCTTCTCTTTTGGTAGCAATACTGGCTTCATCAGATTTAATTAACTTAATGACCAGATTTAGTCCTAAACTCTGCCTCGACCTCCCCCTGCCTGTCCAGATTGGTTTCAGAATAAATCGAATGTCCTTGCTGCCTCACCCCATGGCCATAAACGTGCTTGACCTAACACCCGAACTATTAACCAGAAAACCAACGTCTGGAGAGCTGTCTCCACCAACTAGATCACTTTGTCCTGATGTCGGCCTCTCACTGGCAGAGTGTCTCCGCTGACGTGGAAAGTGCTGACATACATTTACACAACATTTACAAAGAAGGGCACAAGATGCCCTGGTAGGCAGAATTGCAGAGGTGCCCCCCAGATTCCCAGCCTGGTTTCCCATCACGCACTAACCTAGACACTGCCCTCTGTCTGCATAACCCCGTACCACACGCTGGGTGTTTTCTTAATGCAACAGAAATCTGTTTTCTCCTAGTTGTAGAGACTAGCCGTGGAAGCCAAGGTCAGAGCCAGTCCCCCGACCGGTCTCAGGGGTAACTGTCCGGGGCTTCTGAGCTTCCGGTGGCTCCCGTGGTGCTTGGCGCTCCGGGGCCCGCAGACATGTCCCTCCAGCCCCTGCCTCCAGCCTCACGGCGCTGTCTGCTCCCCGGCCCGGTGGCCGTCTCCTCCTGTTGCCTCGGGAGGGCATCTCTTGTTGGGCCTAGGGTCCATCCTCATCCAGTCTGATCTCAATCCTTAGCTAATTATAACTACGATGACATTATTTCTAAATAAAGTCATCTTGTGAGGTTCTGAGTGGATATGAATTTTGAGGAGACACTATTCACCCCGCTCCAGTTGGGAAGGGACTGTGCAGATGGAATTAGGGTTCCCGATGAGCTGACTTTCACACAGGGAGAGCATCCTGGATTATGGAGTGCGCCCCGTGCCATCCCACGAGCCCTCACAGGCACTAGTGAGAGAGACGTGGCAGCGGGGAGCGCAGAGATACCCACGCAGGAGAGGGACCCCCTACATGCTGGCCTGACGCTGGAGGA
>CM052894.1:1713857-1729804 GCA_028534135.1 Potos flavus
CAGACTGGACCTCGGGCTCCAGACTCAGATCCAGAGCCACATCCTGGGAGGGGGCGCAGACTGGACCTCGGGCTCCAGACTCAGATCCAGAGCCACATCCTGGGAAGGGAGCACAGACTGGACCTCGGGCTCCAGACTCAGATCCAGAGCCACATCCTGGGAGGGGACGCAGACTTGACCTTGGCCTCCAGATGCCGAGTTCCAGAGCCATATCCTGGGATGACAGGGGAATGGGGACATAGCCCCTGAGCATAGTAGTAAGCAAGATCAGGGGAGTGGTCTCCGCCAGGGTCACTGGAGCTCGCCATTTCTGGCCGAGGTGTGCCATCAGCTACGCATGCCCGGCCTGAACTGAGCGCCAGCCCCTTTGCCCAAACCTGCTGTAGTAAAATAAAAACGTACGTGGCATTTGCCTATTTCTAGCACAGAGCCTGGAAATCCCTTGGGGTGTCTTGAGTGATATGAGTCTTTGCCATGCTAATGAGATGACCTGGAAAAGTCTGGAGGAACATTCAGGTGGGGCTGGTCTCCAAAAAGGGAACCAGTCCAGCTGCCCATCTCCAGGGAGGGAGGGGCTGCAGGCTGAGCTCGGTCACGTGGCCAGTGGTGCCCTCAATCCTGCGGGCACGGTAAGCCTATAAACGCTGCATAATGGGGACGGGAACCAGCTTCCTGGCTGGCGAACCTACGGGTGTACCTGGGACCCCTCCAGCCTGCACCCTAAGTACCCCCATCTGGCTGATCATTCGTACCTTCGCGATACACTGGTCATCGTAAGCACAGTTGCGCCCTGAGTTCTAGGAGTCATGCTAATAGATTACGGAGGCAGAGGGGAGTTATTGGAGCCCTTGAATTCATGACCACGTCGGACAGATGTGGGGGTGGCCTGGGGCGCCCCATGAGGGCAGCCGTTCAGGGCGCGGCCGTCTTGTGGGCCCTTTCTCTCTAGCTGGTGGGGTCTGTGCCGACCTCAGGGAGTCAGTGCGGAGCAGGACGGTAAAACCCCGCCAGTGTTGGAGAGCTGCCCGGAATCACAGCTGTAGGGGGAAGGCCCAGTGGGAGGCAGGTCGCCCCCTCGCCCCCACAGCAGCTCCCAGCCTCCAGCGGCAGCCAGACCCCCGTCCAGAGTGTAGCCGCCTCCACGGGAGGACTCACCTTCAGTTTTCTTCGGGGAAGCTGCCTAAAAGCAGGGTTCTTTGAGGGTATCTACCTTCTGGCATTAAAGGTCCAAGGACACGTTTCAGTGATAAGTGAATGCAGGATCAAAGCTTCATTTCAGTGATCAAAGCATTAACATGGCCAAGGAGACAAGATTCTATTATCAAAGTGATAAAAGACATTAATAATCTACACGTGACAAACCAGCCAGGAGGAGGGGACTCCACCTGGCAAACTTCCACGCGTTCCTCTCAAGCCCACGGGGTTTTCCAATAGTTATTCCTGAAATTTGTTAATTAAACCTAATTAGTTCTATCAACCCAGAGTCCGCTGTGTCTCGGAGTTAGCCCAAGGGCCAGAAGTGTGCTAGTCTCATTATGGAAGCGCACCCCTGCCGCCAGGGGACTGCGGGCTTCCCGAAGGGGTAGCGGCCGGGGCGCAGCATGAGCGAGGGGCCTCGCGGGGACCGCCCGCCTCGCTGTCCCTGCGACTCCGCCGCCCACCCGGACAAGCCGCCTAAGCCCCCTGAGAGATGCGGACCAGGAAACGCATCTCCTCTCCTGGCAGGGCGCCGAGCCCTCCGAGGCAGGGAGATGCGGGCTGTTCACGGCCCGGCCGTCACCTGCCCTCCCAGACGACACGGGCACCGGCGGGGAACAAGCCAAAACTGGGACGCGGCGCTCAGGGTTGGCGGGGAGCCCGTGCTGTCTCGTTTTCCACATTTTCTGGTTTCCCGGAGCACACAGCCGTCCATGTCCCTGACTTTACAGATTGTTTTAAATACTCTGTTGGTCTAAGTCGCACACATTCCTCTGTATTCCAAGCCACACATTAATTACCAACCTTCGTTAATGTTAATTAAAGCAAATATAGTGCTAGGGACTCTCTATCAGTGGGAAACTATAGTCTTCACAAAATAAAATGGTTTCTCCCAAATCCTGGCATGGCCTCGCATGATGCCCCCTGGAACACGAAAATCTAAGTTTCCAGTGTTTCTGTCAGCCTACTGATTGTACAGATATTTGCAGAATCCAAAAGAAGGTAGACCATCAATAGATCAATTTTTAAAGTTCATGCTATTAATCGTTTAATTAAAATAATAATGTGGTCACAGGAGCCTCAAATCAATAATCATTTCCCCCTAATTCTGCTCCCTTCGGAGTGACCTACAACCACACAGGCTATGTCCCTTCCAAAAATGTTTTCATCATAAACTCAACTTCAGTTGAAAAAAATAAAACAAAACAGCATTTCTAAAATGCTTTTGAAATAGTTTTTTCTACTGCCATATTGAAATTTGTTTCCCAAGAAAATACCTTTACTTCTCAGATAAAAATATTAATTCGAAACACATTTAAAATCTGCTGTCATATTGGAGAGCAGTATAAAAGGGATGCTGTGAGTCACTCGTGGGGGTCACTTCCTGAAGCAGGGCTCTGCCGCCTGGGAAGGGGGGGGAGGCCGGTCCTCGAAACAGAAAACCCGCAGGGACTCAGGCGACCAATGGTGGGCGGGCCAGAGCGCTCCCAGTGCTCCCAGGCGGAGGGGCTGCCCAGAGCCGGGGAAGGAGCTGCCGAAGTGCTGCTCCAGCCCTGACAGCCGCCGAGCAGCAGGGGGCACAAGCAACGAGGCGCTGAGGACCCTGTCTGGGGTTCCCTGCAGGAGGCTTTTCTCCCCCCTACACCGAGCAGCCGGCGGCACCAGGAACGGGCTCCCTTCTGCACTCCGCACTCATGCCCGCCTCAATTCCCACTTCCCCTTAAAGCTGTCAGCTGAAGAATGTTTCTCCACCCCTCGGTCTTCTCCGGGCTCCTGTCTTTGGGGCACCGTTATTTCTGTGCCTGAGTTTTACTCGCCAGCTGCTGTACCAGCTAATTTTCTCGGCCTGTGACGAGCCCCACGCGGGCGCTGCAGGCAAGGCTGAAGCGTAGCAGAGAAACGAGACTGAAGCGCAGCATGATCGGTGCCCGTCCGAGCCAGCCCGCCGTGGCCATCACTCTGCACAGGCTGTGCTCATGGGGTGTCAAGGCCAGAGGACCCGCGGGACCCAGGAAGGCACACGGCCACCACGCGACAGGACTGGCCCACAGAGGCCTCCCGCTGCCCAGGCAAGGGCAAGAGCGCCCAGCTTTACCTTCTGCGTTGGCAATGCCAGGGGCATCTCCCAGACTCTGGGCGTCTCTGTGGCAGGCCCGGCCCCCTGTCTAAGCAGAAGGGACACATTCAATCCTACACGTACGAACTCGCACATACAAGCCAAGTGTCCCATCTGAGCAGGTCCAGCAGGAGGCCTGGCTGGGGCCCCAGACCGCATCTCAAGGTGACCAGACAGACTGGGACAGAGCACGGCCGGCTGCCTGGGCCCTGAGGGTTCCAGGCCTCCTGTCCCGTGCATCTGGCTCGAGGGAACCGAGGCGGTGAGCCAGCAGGCTGCTCTGGGTCCTGGCTCCTCACTCGGCTGCTCACACGGCCTCCCAAGGGCATGGCCAGTGGACACTCGGATGCCTTTCACTTAGACCCACAGCACCTGACCCCACGCTCTTCTCAGCACAGCACACTCTCCCCTCCCCCAGCTCACCCTCCCAACACCTCCACAGGGCTCCCTGCCCCTCTCTCAAGGGTGCTGCTCAGTTTGTCCCAACCTGCTGCCCACACTCTGCACGACCCCCAAGACCAGCCCCCTGCAGGGCGCCTCCGGTCCCATCATGTCCCAGTCCTGTCTCCAGACCCGTGCAACCAACACCATGGCAGGTCTCTGCTCTGTGACGCTCTTGGTGGGACACCGCCAGAGAGGGAGCTCGGGGTCACCCCGAACCTGCTCCTTCTATTCCCTCCCCCCCACCTCAGCCACTGCCCTCCACCTGGCCTGACCACCTGGCTTGACCACAAACACACCCTTCACACGTTAGTATGAATCAGCTCAGCTGCCGTAACGAACAGCCCGACTAGGGGCGTCCACAAAGAACACGCTGGAGGCTGGAGGTGAGACAGGAGGGTGTCGGCAGGGTTGGCTCCTTCTGGGGCTGAGAGGAGCATCTGCTCCAGGCCCCCCTCCTGCTTTTGGTGGTCTCAGACGTTCCTTGGCTTCTAGATGGCTATCTTCTCATCATCTTCCCTCTATGTATGTCTGTCCCTGTGACCAAATTCCCCCTTTGTAGGGGGAAGCTGGGTTAGGGCCCACCCTGATGACCTCGTTTTAACTCTATCATCTGCAAAGACCTTATTTCCAAATACGATCCCATTCACAGGTACTGGGGTTTAGGATTTCAGCCTCTTTGGGGTCACAACTCAGTCCATAACAACATCCATAAAGACCCATGAACCAGGGCGCCTGGGTGGCTCACAGCTGATTAAGTGTCTGCCTCTGGCTCAGGTCATGATCCCAGGGTCCTGGGCTCCCTGCACAGCAGGAAGCCTGCTTCTCCCTCTCCTTCTGCCTCTTCCCCTGCTTATGCTCCCTCTCTTGCTCTCTCGCTCTCTCTCTCTAATAAATAAATAAAATCTTTAAAAAAAGATCCACGAACCATATCCCACCTGCCGAATATGTCTTAGTCTGTCCCCTCCCTCTATGCTGCATGCCTGCTCCCAGGAGGCAGCGCTGACCTGCACCCATACAGAGGGGTCTTTCTAGAAAAGACATGTTTGCTCCACTCTTTCACATCCCTGCCACCCCCCACTCCAGAAGGAGACCCATGCAGCAAACGAGTCTCCTCGGGCCCTGGCCCACCGACAGCTCCCCTCGCTTCATCTCTGCTCCTCCGTGTGTGCCCTGACCTACAGCCGTCCAGGTACTCCAACGCACCTGGCCTGTAACTGGCCAATTCCTCCTGCCTTTCAGCCCCAGGGCTGCATCCTGAATGAGCAGCACGCTCTGAGCTCATCCAGCAGCCCAGGCCGCCTGTCTGCAGAGCCAGCATCCCACGGATTATACGGATCCCTTTCTACGAGCTCCTTGCCGGTAAGAACTACGCCCTCCCAGGGGTCTCTCCACCACGAGCCCAGATGCTCACACGATAAACACTGAGGAACCACTCACCCGAACCGGACCGATCTATGGGACCCGACATCCATTAAACAAAAAGGCAAGCTCCCCCAGCGTGTGTCCGGATGCCCACGACCGGCTCCGAGCCGACAGGATGGGTGAGCTTGGGCTCCCCTAAAATCAATGCATTATTCTCCGAAACCAAACGCTAAGGGTGTCACCCTAGACTTCTCACAAAACCTATCAAAGTCTTCATCTGGAAAACGGCATGATAGAAAATTCTGCTTCCAAACATTTAAACTGTGCAGACAGAGACGAGAGGACGGCCCATTAGTGCAGCCAGAATAAGATCAAATCGTATCAAACGACAGCTTTTCTCCAACCCTTCCTCCATAAACAAGTTCCTTCAAAAAGTACCTCCTCATCTGCTGGTTGCACAGCACCCTTACTTTGAAGGTTCTGATTAAATGTTATTTTTTCCCCCCAAATACATTCTAGGTGGCATGCTCTAAGACCCACTTGCAGAAAAGGTCAGCAAATTTACAACCTTCTTTTACAAAAGAAAAAAAAAATATGTTGAAACTTGACAAGTCTTTTAACCACAAACATTTTCACAGTCACATTCCCATCCGTTACAAAGTGTTACAGAGTTTCTAAAGATCTTACTTGATAAAATTAATCATAAGAGTGAGTTTCCATTGTACTCTAGCTTCTACTCCCAGCTTTTTTTGCTGCACTATTTTGACGTCTAATGAGGTAGAAGCTGCCCCCACCCCCACATGGCCCAGTCTCCAGGCTTGGACCAGGGTCCCTGCTGCTGGCTACTAGTCCGAGCTCTCATACCATCTGGGGCTCTAATTACACTGAGTTTCCTAAAACACTGCTTTTGTTAAAAAGATGTTTACTGAATACACACCTTCTCCTAAACATCTTTCTTCTATTTGACTCAAAAGGATGAGTTCTTCCTGTATTTCTAAATTAAAGCAGAATGTAGCAAATATCATAGCTCAAGATACACAAGCATCATCCATGTTTTATGGACCTGCAGAGTACACCTTCCTCCCTCAAGATGTATAATTTGTTCCAATTCTTGTTTGTTCAAATATTCATCAGAGCGTCTATGTACCTTCCAATAGTATTTTCTAACAAAGACACATTTGGGGTTGTCACTGTATTGTTTTATGAAAATTGTTTCAGGCATTTCACCTCCGTGGGAAGAACAAACCTTCCTTGGGAGTATCATGACTTACTGCCTTTTACAACAAAGCCACCAAACAAGCTTCTAAATATATATCAATAAGTTTAGCAAAATTAGGGGCACTTGGGTGGCTCAGCTGGTTAAGTGTCTGCCTTAGGCTCAGGTCATAATCCCGGGGTCCTGAGATTGAGCCCTACATCGGGCTCTGTGCTCAGCAGGGAATCTGCTTCTCCCTCTCCCTCTGTGCTCTCTCTCTGTCAAATAAATAAACAAAATCTTCTTAAAAAACAAGTTTAGTAAAATTATATAAATATAAGAGTCTTATATTATTTGAAAATCTTTAATTTTCTAGAATTCCTTCATGTTCTTAAAGCTTAGTTTTTAAACTGCTTGCATGTCTTGTGCTTTGTTCCATCAATTACTGATGTGCAAAGGCATAACATTCAGCTGGGCTGGGAGTAGTATCACTGAGAATAGCCCATGGGGACCAGCACCTGTTGCCGCCGCAGGGAAGTGGGCACGACAGCAGCCCTCCCACGCCCGCTAGAAACTGGACACAGTATGCGGAACGACAGTTTTCCGGAGCACAGCCCAGGGCTCCTTGAGCCGGGTGCAGAATAGCAAACTTCACAGACACAGGAAAACCCCACCAGGCTGGGAAAAGAAAAGCAGGGCAGCTGTAAGACGAAGTCTTCTCAGAGTCCACGTAGAGCTAGGAGCCACTCGAGTCCCAAAGAGCCAGAGTAGAGAGACGGCACTGGACAGCTGGTGGATTCAAACAGGGGTCATGCCTCAGCTGCAGGGCTGAACCGGCCCCACAGTCAAGGCTACTCCAGACCCACCCCAACATGCTTAACCACGAGCCTTGAAAGACTAACCCTGATGGAAAAGTAACTTAATTCTTGCCAGAAAATAGCCCAGTAGTCTTTAAAGGAAAACAACAAAATCAGCACTCAACAACATGATACTTAAATTGCCAAGTAGTCACTCCAAGTGTCACTAGGCAGTGAAGAAGCAGAATCATCTACCCTATTTCTAAGCAGAGATCAGAAAATAGACACAGACCAAGAAAGTACAGAGACGGTGGAGCTGGCAGTAAAACCTATAAATCCTATTATAAATAGGGTCAGGCATTGAAATGAAAATAAAGACAAAAAAGGAGAAAATATAAACATAGTAAGAAATATAAAAAAGAACAAAATAAACCAAAACACACAATATTCAAATTGCAAAAGAAACAAGCAAACAAGAGATAAAAAAGAAAATCTTTTAAAAAGAACCACTTAAAAGGACTCACATTACTATTAGCAAGAATAAAAGAGGGTACATCACCATCACCAAAAAGCCTGTAAATTATAAGGATAATAAAGTAATGTAATCACCTCATGCTAAAACATCAAAAACTTACACAAAATAGACAAGTTCCTTAAAAGATAAAAATCACCAAACTGGTTCAAGAAAAAAATATAAAATGTCAATAGTCCTATATACATGAAAGAAATCCAACCGATAACAAGAGTATCTCCCATAAAGAAAATGCTGGTACTAGACACCTCCGTTAATGAATTCTATCAAACATGGAAAGGAAAATAACACAAACCTTGCCAAAAAAAGTTGGGGAAAATAGAAAAGGAGACCCCTTCTCAAACCATCTTGTGAAATTTAGCAATATTATGTTACCAAAACCAAACAAAAAAGCCTACCCAATATCAGTATCACCCAATGCAAAATCTTCAACAGAGAAAATTCAAATTCAAGTCAAGATGGACTAACGGGGACAAGATTTATTCACCTGCCTGAAATAACTTAATAAAAAAAAAAAAGTGGGCCAAATATATGAAACAGTGGAACATAAGACATTGGGCATTAGATGACAAAGAACAGCGACCCATAGAGAGAAGAAACAAATGAGGTAAGCCCTCTGAATGCCCCACATACTTCCTGGAGGAAGTTTCCAGACCTCCAAGAAGGAAAAGGAAACCCAGTCAGAGCAAGGTGGTCTCCCTGAGTTAAGGACATGTAGCTGAAAGTCTGGGAAAACCAAGGCAGCTAGAGTTCACAGGGCAGAGTATTACAGAGGACAGTTTCACAAAGAGAAAACTCTGGAGATCAGCAGAGGGTCCCCGTCAAATATTCAGTTGAATACTGGCCAGTGCATGTGCCCAGTGCACACACAGGTCCTGCAATAGTACCTGTTCCCAACAGTCAGAGTTGAAATCCCTGTAATTCAGGAGGCACTGGTTAGGCTACTAAGAGGCATCCTGACACAGTAGTGTGGGAAAGTTAACACTAGACTAAATGCAGACCTGGTCCCAGATAACAACAAGCAAGACTCAAAAAGCAAGTCTCAAAAGATCTAACTACTTATAAGCAAATTAATCATATCCAAGAACAAAATTCTAATGTATTTATAGGATATAAAAATATTCCTCATCCCACAAGCTAAAATTTACATTGTCTGGCAACCAACCAAAAATTTACCAAACATGCAAAGAAGTAGGAAAATGCACACTTTAGTGAGGGAAGAGAAATCAATCAAAACTGACTCAGAATTGACACAGATGGTATAATTAGTAAACAAGGCCATCAAATGAGTGATTATGACAGCATCACATCTCTTAAAGAAGCCAGAGGAACAACTGAGCGTATTAGGATCAAGCAAATACAGGACCTAGCCTTTCCGGTGCTAGATATTCACCAAGCAGAAATGAAAGAATATGTCCAAAGACTTGTTCATGAATGTTCCTAGAAGCTTTACTTGTAATAGTCCAAAACTGGAAACAACCCAAATGTCTACCAACAGGCAAATGGATAAACAAACAATGGCATCCATGCAGTAGAATATGACTAACTAATAAGAAGGAATGAACCCCTGATCTATACGAGCAGGATGAATCGTAAAATGATTGTACCTAACAAAAGAAGCCAGACCAAAAAACACCTACTATGTGTTTCTATTAATATAAAATTCTAGAAAATTAACATAAAACAGTGACAGAAAGCAGATCAGTAATTGCCTAGAGACGGGAGTAGAGGAATTCAGGAAGGTGAGGTCTAGGGATATGGATGACCCTTATATTTATTATCTTGGTTACAGTGATGTTTCTGCAGACATGTACACATGTGGAAACTCAGCAAATATACACGTAAACATGTACAATGTATTATATGTCAATCATACTTCAATAAAGCTGTTCACATTTTCTCAACAAAAGATTACCAAATCAAACACAGCAATCTGCACAAAAGATGAGAACAGTATAAACAAGTGAGGTTTTATCCCATACCTGCTTTTGCATTCATACATTGTTTCAGTTGAAGCAGAAGAAGAAAATCAGATCTCACACCAACGTGAAAAAAGAGAATTTTAATCACTCTTTCAGATAATGTGACACTATACCAAAACTTGGCAAGCAACAGCTTCTTAAATGATGTCTGCTATGTGCAGTCTAAAGCCATCCATTATTATAAAACCCATTAGTCTGTTTCCCACACTGAACGTACCTTTTACTGATACACCATCCTTCACTGGTGATTTGGAAAATATTGTTTTACTAATTTATGCAAATCTTTATGTTGTTGGCACATTTCTTATCCAAAACTAACATATCACATTTGTTAATATCACCACAGAGCGCATCACAAAGGTGGATATAAAGTTTCCAAAAATCTATTTTTTACTTGAAAACTCAAAATCTTATCATTAACACCCAAAGCCATCTGTTACTTTCCTCGGACTGACAGACTCACATTGTCCATTCTCAAGAAAACAATGTCAAAACCCAAGTCAAAATAATCATAGTTTTGTGTCAGCTTTATACCGTGTTTCATGGAAAAGTTGCTTTTTAGGTTACAACTCAAATGCCTTTCTTCAAGCCAATGATCATACCCTTTAGTAATCAGCAGACGTGCTTTACGTCTACTTCCCATGTCAGTACACAGAATTTTCAATTTTGCTCTTGGGAATTTAAAATTGATAAAAATCATTAACTCCTACTGCCACACTGCATGAAACTGGATTTGGGGTGTTTTACTGTGAGTTCAAGGAAGTGAAGAATACAGCAGCTACAAAGGCACTGTGGTATCACTACCCTGGTTCACGCAAAGGCACAAGCATATTTACACACCATTGCTCTGCACATCCATGCAAATGCCAACACAATAAAAAAGGGAAAATAATTTGTTAGTACATCTTTAAAAAGTAGTAGGACCTCAACAACCCCCTGAAAGGACGTCTGCACCCACCAGAAATCCATGAAGCAGATGGTGAACAAAACTGACATAGAAAATCGCAAGGAGCTGCAAAAAAGCTACTAAAACTTATATGTAAATTTAGCAGAATCACGGGATACAAGGTCAGTATGCAAAAATCAATTATATTTCAATAGAACAGCAATAAACCTTTGAAACTGGAAAGTGAAAAATATCACTTATGATAGAATTTTAAAATATATTGTCTTATTATATTTATTTTTTTGAAATATGTAGAGATAATTTAACAAAATATGTGTGAGCCCTATATACTAAAAACCAATAAAACATGCTGAGAGATTAAAGATTATTTTTAGACTTTGAGATATGAACATGAGAGTGAATCCAGATTCATAGATTGGAAGACTCAATATTATTAAGACCTTAATTTCTCCCAAATTGATCTATAGATCCAATGCAATCAAAATCAAAATTCCAACAGGATTTTCTGTAAACAATGAAAAGCTGGTTCTGAATACATATGGAAATGCGAAGGACCTAAAATAACCACCCACGCACACAAATTTTTTTTTAAAAGAACAAAGTAGAATTTACAGCACCTGATTCCAAAACTTACTACAAAGGTACTATAATTAAGAGTGTGATATTGCTGTGATAAACAGATAATTCAGTAGAACAGAATAGAGAACCTAAAAATACAGAATCATTGAATCACTATATTGTACACCTGAAACTAACATAACGCTATGTGTTAACTCCACTAGAATTAAAATAAAAATATTTTTTTTAAAAAAAGAAATAGACTCTCTTATAAAAAGGCCAATTGATCTTTGATAAAAATGTGTCGTATAATGGGAAACAGATATTTGGTCTTTGCTCCTGGAGCAGAGAACTCTTAAAACCCTTGGTATTTCCTGGGTGATAAGATATAGGAGCATCTTTTGTAAACCGTAACAAGCCCCTCCGGTCTATGTGTGAGCTGATGCTACTGAGGTGACTCCTGACTCCCCTAGGTAGCTTCGGGATGGGGGCTGGTCACCAGAAACATCAAGCCGTGATCAGAGGGTTGGAACTTGGGAGCTCCAGCCCCCAAACTCTGGGGAAGAGAGAAGGGCTGGAGACTGAGTTCAACAAGGATTGGTCAATGATTTGGCCAATCTCACCTACATAGTGAGGGCTCCACAAACACCCCTCAACAATGGGTGCAGAGAGCCTCTGGGTTGGTGAAGACATCATGGACGGGAGGGTGGCAGGCCCAAAAAGGGAATGGAAACTCCCATGCATCTTCTCCAACCCCCTACACCTTGCTATGCACATGTCTTCCATTTGGCTGCTTCTGAATTTTATCCTTTATAATAAGCTGGTAAGCATAAGTCAAGTGCTCTCCTGAAGTGTGTGAGATATTCTAGCAAGTTAGAACCTAAAAGAAAGCTGTGGGAACCTTCAAATCTGTAGTCATCCAGACAGAAGTATGGTTAGCCTAGGCATCCCCACTGCTGCTGGTGTCTGAAGTGGGAGTTAGCGTCAGAATTGACCTGCACTCGGGGACACCCAGCTGGTGTCCGAAAAAAAAGACAACATAGATGCCAAGGTAATATGACAGGAAAAGGAAGTCTTGTCAACAAATGGTGCTGGGGACATAAACATATTCATATGGGGGAGAAAATGAACCTCAACCTCTACCTCAGATCATACATAAAACTATCTAAGAAATAGCTCATGAGGGACTTACGCTTCCAAGAGAATGGAGAGAACGTTTCCCTACTCCTCCTGCTGAGTCCAACTAAACACGCTGGACACGATCCATAAAACAAATGTATGAGGGCTCTGACAGGTGGAAAGAAGGCTGCAGACCAGCCAGGGATCTTGGGATCCAAGGAGTGACATGCGGGTACGTCCCCTGGGTTTTCTTTTGGTTTTATATATCCCGAAAGCTGACAAAGCTAGCAGCCTGGAAATGCCAAAGGGTGCAAACAAACAAAATGCCCAATTAAAACCTACTCTCTCTATGCGAGGGATGAAGAAAGGCGAAGCCTAAAAGACAGAAAAAATCCAGACAGTAACTGCTCTGCGCCAACCAAACACCACTGGAAAAACTCACCCACATCAACAGGGGCCGCATGGGGACCCTGGACACCAACCCTTATGATGTTGGGACAAAGCATCTAAAAACTCCTCCTGGGGTGGTTCAGACCAGAACTTCCATTCTTACCAGCTGGAAACAAGGCACCTGCCCCTCTGTGCGGCGTCCGTGGAAACCATGTGCAGAGCCTGGACCTCCGCCCCACTGAGCAGTAATGAGGTGTCCCTCCACAGCAGGGGGGGGGGGGAGGGTCACAGGAGGCTTAGAGGACAGTCAGGACTCCACCACTGCACAGCATCACAAGGTCACCGCCACCATACCCCTCAGATGTCAAGGGAAGCCAAGTGGAAAACCGAGATTCCTACATTCACCCAGCAGGGATGAGGCAGCACCCCTTGCTTACCCTGTGGGACCAGGATTTTTTTTTTTAAAGACAGTTAAAACAAAGATTGATACAGTACAAACACTCATAACATTAAAAATATGTCCATTTTTCAATAGAAATCCATTCACCATAACAAGGAACAGGAAAATCTCAAACTCCGTTTTAGGATGCTAACATTACCCCTGATACCAAAACCAAAGAAAAGTTTAAAAAAGAAACCTACAGACCGATGCCCCTCATGCATTTAGATGCAGAAATCCTTAACAAAATATCATCAAATAGAACTCAACTGTATATAAAAACAATTTTCCATTCTTCCAGGGACGCAAGGCTGGTTCAATATTTAAAAATTGATCAATGTTATCTACCTGTTAACAAGCTAAAGAAGAAAATGCTCATGACCTTATCCATCAATACAGAAAAAGAACTTGACAAAATTCAACACCTATCTGCAATTATTTATAACTCCCAGATAAACAGGAGAAGAGGGAAATTCCCTCGACCTGATGAGAATATTTACAACAAGCCTCCTGTTAAAGTTACACCTGATGGCGGAAGTCGGGGCAGTTTCTCGGGGGATCAGAAGCAGCCCAGGTTACCTGCTCCCACCGCTCCTCCTCAACACGGGGCTGGGAATTTCAGCCCCAGCTGATTTTTGACAAATATGCAAAAAAAAATTCAGGGAAGGAAAGACGGCCTCTTCGAAGAATGGGGTTGGAGCAGCTGAACACCCAGAGGCAAAAATGTTCAAGCGACTCCGACCCGTGTCTTGCACCTTATACAAAAATTAACTGCAGCAGATCACAAACTTAAACATAAAATATAAAACAATAAAATGGTTAGAAAATGAAGCACATGAGAAAATCTTCATAATCTAAGACTAGGCAGAGGTCTTAGACTTGATACCAAAACACAATCCATAAAAATAACAACCGACACATTGGACGTCATCAGAATTGGAACCGCGGCCCCGCCTAAGATCCTGTTCCCAGGATGGAAAGAGAAGCTACGGACCGGGAGAGGGCATCTGACAAAGCACTGAGGCACCGAGAATATATAAAGAACCGTCCAACCCAACAAGAACAAAGCAAACAATCTAATTAGAAGATGAGCAAAGACATGAAGAGGCATTTTACCTACGGGGACAGATGGGTGGACGTGAGGCTCCGCGCCACCGGGCCCTGGAGGGATGCAAACGAGAACCACAGCCTGGGTCCCTGCATACCGACGGGAACGGCTACAGGTAAAAATGATGACAGCATCCAATGCTGGCCAGAACTCTGAGAAACTGGACCGCTGGGAATGGCACGGCCACCGTGGCAAACGCTGTGGCGGTTTCCACGAAAACTCAACACAACCCAGCAACTGAGCCCCCGGTCGCTATCCCAGAGAAATGGAGACTTCGGTCCAGGTGGGAACCTGCGCACGAATGCTTGTAGAACCTTTATTCATTAGAGACAAACACTGGACACAACGCAGATCCTCCGTCAGGAGATGAATGGTGTAAAAAACAAACAAACAGGAAATGCGGCCCATGCACAGCACGGATCCTACTCAGCCGTTCACAGAACAGCCTCCTGACACCGGCTGCGGCTCCCTCCAGAGAATCGTGCTCACTGAAAAATCAAATCCCAGAACGTTTCACGACGTAGGAGTCCATTTATGTGACATTCTTCAGATGAGAGAACTATGGCGTTGGAGAACGGATTCCTGGCCCCTAGGGGTCAAGGACGGACGGGCAGGAGGGAGGAGGGTGTGGCTTTGGAAAGAACAGAGATCTCTGGGGCAATGCAGGTGTTGTGTCTCTTGGCTGCACCGATGTCAGTATTCTGGATGTGACACTGCAGTTCCCTAAGATGTCACCTTTGGGGAAAAGGCACAGGAGGCCTCTCCGCATTATTTCTCCGCATTAATGCCCTCAAAGTAAAAACTTAATTTAAAAATAAAAACCAAACCAAAACAAACAAACGAGGAAAACCCTCCACCGACAATCTTCCCAGGCCCTGGGAAGAGAACAAAAGCCTTTGTCTGACTCCGAGAAACAAACTGAGGGTTTTGGGGGGGTGGGGGAGGGGGTAGCCTGGTGGCGGGCATTGAGGGGGGCACGGAGTGCATGGAGCACTGGGTGTGGTGCATAAACAAGGCATCTTGGAACACTGAAAAAAATAAAATTAAGATGTTAAAAAAAGAAAGAAAAAAAGAAAAAGGTGGGGGCAGGAGTGGGGGGAGGCAAAGCTACGGTTTACACCCTACGCTTCTGCTGCACGTAGTAAGTTTGACAATACCCAGGGTTACACAAACTGTCACACAGACACAGGAGCAGTACTGGTAGAAGATGATCACAGAGTAATTTTAAATTTGTGTCTCTTTCCCAATCTACACTGCCTGGAGCAGACTATTACTTAATATATATATATTTTTATAAATCTTGTAATTATGTTGAGAACAGAAGAATGTTATTATTTTTCTCCATGTTAGAGCATTACTTTCTTTAATGTCAACATGTAAAATACCCCACAATTTTTTTTACTCTTCCTTGGAGACCTTCATGTTTTAATAAACCATGAACCTCAAAAAATGAAAGAAAGAAATACATAGACGGTCATAAATGTAAAAGGCAGAATTATAAACCCTCTAGGTGAAAATCTTTGAGACCTTGGGATGTGCAAAATTTTCCAAAGCGTGAACCAAAAACAGATGAAAATTGAATTGCCTCAGAGATTAAACTTTAATTTTTAGAAAGACAGCCATTCGAAAAGCCTTGTAATCTCGAGTAATAAGTGAGTTTTTGTAGGCTAATGAGATGACTGGTGGCTGGAGGCTGCTGGATAGCCTCAGGATGGGGGCAGGTGGCCAGAAGAACCAGCCATGTGACTAGAGGGTTGGAACTTTCACCTCTTGGGACAGGAGTGGGGTCTGGGCTTGAATC
>CM052894.1:1730304-1743673 GCA_028534135.1 Potos flavus
GGGACTGTCCAGGGTGACGGAGTCCTAGACCTCGATCACGGTGGTGACTGCGCGGTGAACCGTGGTCAGACACGTCTACTGATCACTAAAACAGGTGCGTGCCCTTCCACGGAAATGATCTCTGAATCCAATTAACTTTTCAAAAATCACAAGGAGTGTAAACCCACATCTCATATAGTCTTCTTATTCACTGTAAATCTTTTTGCCCAGCTGCTTATCAAACCCAATTAGATCCTCTTTGATTTCATTGGTCTTTCACTACTTAATGCAGCGGATGAAAGCCTGTCCTGGACACGCAACTTGTGTCGCTTTTTGCTGCGAGCTTGTGTTTGCGTTATTGGTAACGTCTTCCACCCAACATTTACTTTCAGGACTGTTTACAACCCCCCGTTTTGAGGGGGACGAGCTCCTTAGACCTACAGGAGGCGACCAATAAGTCCACTGACCTGGTCCGTGTAAACACAACACTTCCCAGTCTGCAGGGAGCAAAGCTCGGCTGAGGGTCCCCTGTCTCGCTCTCTGGGCCGGGGTGCTCCCATCTTGGAAGCGTCCTTGTCTGACCTAGAGACCAGGGCAGGGTTCCGTCTTGATCCTTGTTGGTCAATATTAATTCATTTTCTGATTTTAAACAGAAAATAATTATAACCATTTTCTGATCTAAGATGTGATCATCTACATGTTCTTCCCAGCCCCTACTCTGCAGACCCCAGCCTTGGAGTGGGGAGACGCAGGGAGGCAGAGGAGGACCGAGGGTGAAAATGAGGCCACACCCAGCGGCAGGAGGAAGCTGGCTGCTTCATTAACACTAACCACAAGGCGACTTGGTCTTGAGATATTCAAGATACGCACGGAGACCACGGTGACGCGGTGAGATGTCCCCAGACAGTCTGGCTCTGAATGACGAGCATCAGGAACCTCAGCTCAGGGCACCTTTGTGATTCTGCACAAGACGTTCAGTTGTCCAAGCACTTTCACTGGCATTCCGCCAGGCACTCACCTTCCCGCCGCCGATGGGAGGAAGGCAGGAGAACAAATAGGATTTTTATTTGCAGATGAGCCCCTGGAACTAGGAAGGAGCCAGGTGAGTGAGGCGGGCCTGCAATGTTCTTGCTCAGTCTCCTCTCCTCTGCTGTCCTCGCGCGCACACACACACACCAGAGTCACACCACTGCTGTGTCTCTAGCCTAGACGAGTGTAGCCTAGACTCCTCCCTCAGAGCTCGGCAGCCCCCAGCTCCTGTCCCCTCCTGGGGACACCTGATTCTCCTCCTTGCAGCGGCCGGCAGGAGGAAGGCAGGAGAGCTTCGATCTCGATTTGGTCACTATGCACCCACGAGCAGGGGTGGGGACACCTGGAACAGGCAGAGGTCTGCTCTGTTCAACTTTCTATTCCAACAGAACCCCATTCTTGAAGCCAGAGGGGTGCTGGGTGCAGAAAAGGGAATCCTGCAGAGAACAAGCAAGACTCCGGCAGAGAGCACATGTTTTTCTGAGAACACCGTGTCAGCCCACCCTCATCACAGAGGCCTGCCAGCCATCGTCACCGCCCCCAGCCACCCGGAGAGCACTTCAGAGACAGAGCCCCGTGAGCTCCTCTTTGCGGCTGTGTGATGAGGGCACGCGACCAAGAATCCTACGGCTTGTAAGTTTCCATTGTGTGTCCAAGAGAATGCCACAGAAGGATCCTTGGGAGACGCTGTGCTCTTCAGTTGTAGTCCTCGCTGGTTTCCCGGCCCCTTCGGGTGGATGTTAAACAAAGCCAGAGGGCCTCCTAGCGGCTGGAGTGGCGCTGGCGGCCGCAGGAGCCCAGACAGCAAGGCAGCCTGGCCCTCCCGAGCCTGAGCCTCCATGCGGAGCTAAGCCAGGCCTTCCAGCCCCTCGGACACACAAAGCCTGGTCACCAGCCCCGCCCCAGGCAGCTGGGGTTTAACTTTCTCCTTTTTGCTGATGTCCCATCTAGAAACAAGGGCAAACACGGGCTCTGCTCAGCTGCTGTGTGTTTGTCCCCGTCCTAGAAAACCGTCCCCAGGGATGAAGCTAGTCAGACGGCGCCCTGGGCGGGGCTTAGGGGGAGGGGGCGGGGACTTAGGGGGAGGGGGCAGGGAGGCTCAGCCTTCCCAGCCAGAGGAGAAGGCATTCCTGCCCTTAGAAGCCACCGGTTTGTGGCAACCTGTTAGGGTAGCCCTGAGACGCTAACACGGGCTCGAACGGGGACCATGTGGACGTGCAGTGTGCACTGGATCTCGCCTCTGGAATGGGCCTCGCTCGAGCTCCTGCCGGTAGAGGACACGCCGGAGCGTCCTTGGGCAGGTGTGTCACATGCCTCCCTCCCGGGCCTGCTCCTGCAGCAGCCACTTCATTTCTAGAGGGTCCAAGGAGACAACTGAACACGTGTGCAGTGCCCGATGAACAGGGACGCCACGGCACCATGTGGAGCAGCAAAGGAAGGACGCGAGCCCCCCTGCCCCCCAACTCACGGCTGCAGGAGGACCCTCCCCCAGTGGAGCCTCTGCAGGCCTGGGGCAGGTCCAGCTGCCTGCAGACAGGTGACTCAGGTACGCTGTGTGGCTCCTCTGCTCCTGGGGGCGGGACCGAGGTCCCCAGCCCACGTCCCGCCCTGCCCTGCCCTGGAGAGCCCGGCCATAGCCGCTAATCCAGTCCCATCCAGTCTGGCTTTTGTCCCAGCATTTTTTACTTTGAGTGAAGTACTATTATTAGGGGCTGCATGGAGGTGAGCCCAGACAGGTTCGGGAACCCCGTCCCCGCTCCCGGCTTCTGCCACGGCCGTGCCCCCTGGTTTGGGAGAAACGGGTGTGTGCCTGGGCAGAGCCCACTCTTCAACACGTGCGTCCACGGGAAAGATGCCAATCCCAGCCTGTCACGCGTGCCAGTCCCTACTGACGTGTCATACGCAGTATGAGAAAAACGTTAACATAACCTCTATGTGGGAGCAATTCTCCCTAAGTTTTCCAGGGTAATTAAAATCCTATCATCTGCAGAAAAGAGATTATTCCAGATGCCAACATTTTCGATCTATTAACAGTAATAAAACACATATTTGGAAAAAAAAATTTCAGGCAATTCGCTGACAAACTAAACAGAATACCACATTCTTTATATGTTATGTTTCTGAAAAACCATTGACACTCAGTTAACCAACAAGGAAGGTCACGTTCCTGAAGGAATAATCCATCATTAAAGCGCAAGGTGACTTCTGCCGCCATCAGCACTGGGAGAAAGAGGCTGTGGAAAGGCTCAGACACTCGGCTCCGTGCGCAGGCTCAAGTCCAGCAGATGGACAGCTGTGTACACGGCATCCACGGCAGCATCCACGATTCCCCCCGGCCCCCTGCCCCTCAGCGCTCATCCTGTCTCCCCATGCAGGGGGCTCAACCCCGGGGGCAGTGGGGAGCCCTCCCCGTGCCGACACCCTCAGAGCGGGAGGAGATATGTCTTCATCAGACATGTCGGCATATCTGATGCCCAAAGAGGGAACTTTCCAAGTGCTCCCAACATGTACCCACTCGGACACCCCAGCCTCACTCCACCGCTCACCCCCAGTCTGTTTCCCATGACTTCTGCTGGTAACTCTATGGGGTTGGGAGGCCACTGAGTTTTGGGTTCAGGGTCAAGCCCTTGACCTTGGTCTAACCATGGACTCCAGGAGCCCTCCTCTGGCCAGACCCTTGACTGTTGGTCCTCCTGGGTCTGGGCTGCCCTGGGGGCCTCATGCACCCCATCCCAGCTGGGACTCTGAGTGGTCTCAGAGCCTTGGGCTCCTCTTCTTCCAGAGCTGTGCGCAGGTTTCTTTGGTGGGGTTAGAACCCGGACACACCTGGGCCACCAGGAATCAAGGAGCTTCCAAACCCATCAGGCCGCATCCTAGTTCGGGGAGGAATGGCGGGGTCAACCCTTGACCAACCAGGTCAAGGGAAGAGTCAGGCTGCTCTCGGTTCTACCATGAACACAAAGATTAGAGCAGACCCCCACACACACACACGTTCACACCCACCTCACACACTGGTCCGCACACACCAAGGGCTGGCACTAGGCTGTCTGGCACCGAGAACGACTCCCAGACAGACCCCTCACCCCAAACCTCCTGCACCAGGGTGGCGTCGTGGATCGGGGCTGAGCTCAGATCCATCCAATCCTGGCCCAGTCTGGCCAGACACAGGGGAGCAGCCTGGACGGACCAGCCCAGGCCCAAGACTGCCCTCGGGGGGGTGGGGGGGTCTGCCCCTCTGGGAGGCCAGGAGCCTCGTGAGGTCCATGCAACCAGCCTGACCTGCTCCTTGACCTTGATCAGATCCAGTGATCGTGCTGGGCAAAAGCTGATACAACAATCAGACACATCGGCGGCCAAGCCCCGCAGTTCCCGGAGCTAAGGAGATTCAAGTATCGCCCTCGCAGTCGGGTCGGGGGGTCAGGTGCCACGTGGACCGCTCCGGGGTTCCACAGCAACCATGCCTGCCGTGAGGAGGGAAGGAGAGTCTCGGGGCTGACCCACCAATGTGACCTCCGCGACCCTTTCCTGGGGAGCCGGGGCTGCAAAGGGACAGGTAGACGTGCCAGGACTGACCACAGTGTGTCGCTGTAAATGTCAAATGCCGGAAACACATTAAATATCCGCAAGCAAAAAGGAAATTCTGGACTCGACCATGGTACAACTATAAGATAAGATATTACGTGACCACCGAAGATGACATCAGGGAAGAATTTATAAATTCATGCAAAATGCCTCGGAGAGAATATTAAAAGAAAATATGTCACAGGACACACTCACCTGTCCGCTACTATGGTAAAAAGCCACAATCCCTGCCTACATGGACACTAGGCTATCGGGAGGGCTAAAAATAATCACGAAATGGGTGACCAGTGCCAGGAGTGGGGAGTGGCCACGGGCCTATGAGCTGCATACATCGCATTTGCAATGCTCTTAACACACCACCCATGCAGAAAGTGGAAACTGGGCACAAACACATGCAAGAAGTTCTGCTAGGTGTAACCCGGAAGGTGGGGCGAGAGGAACCAGAGGCTGGGGCGGCCTCAAGCCTTGGAGAGCAGGCAAACAGCCCTCAGAGCCTCTGAAAGCCTGGGCGTGGCAATCTGGGAGGGCAGCATGGAGGAGGTGGCGTGGGAGCCAAGCCTCGGGGGGAAAGGGGCATGAGAAGACAAGGGATGGGGGTGTGCGGGCGGGGGAACAATGAGGCGCCCACAAAAACAGCAATGGCAAGTGTGGGCAGAGTTGAAGGAGCCCCTGGAAGACAGGGGGAGGCTCCTTGCCGGGTGTGAGAGCAGCGCTTAATTTTGTGCAAAAACAGTACCCTCCGAGAGCCATGACCCTCGTGCCAACGATCTGGTCAGTGTCACAGTGAGAACACAGCAGGCCGCTGGGCCCGCCTGCGAGAGAATACCGAACTCCACGTCAGGCAGCTGCGCTCGAGCAACAGTCACGCTTCGGGTCACCTTTGGCTTTGTTCACTCCAATCCCAGAGCCTCCTCCCTGGGAAGACAGCAATACAGCATCTCTGGCTCCGGGACATTCCACACTGCATTACCCAGGCTCACCACTGTCATCACCAACCCCAGAGTTGAGAGCGAGGGACAGAGGGAAAAGGAAAGCGGGGAGGAGGAGGTAGGGAGGGGGAAGGAGGGGCAGAGGGGAGGGGGAGGTGGGAAGGGGAGAGAGGGGAGAGGGAGGTGGGTGCAGGTGGATAGAGGAAAGGGAGGTGGGGAGGGTGAGGTGGTTGGGAGGTGGGGGGAGGGAGGGAGACCAGGGCTGGCTCCCTCAGCCAGACCAGGAGGCCAGGCTATACACTGGGGGCAGGGGCCGGGGGAGCTGCTTCCGGGAGCTGCATCCCCACTGGCCGGGCTCCAGATCTGGGGGCTGGGACCCACATCGGTATGTTCAAACAACAAATGCCCCAGCGGTAGGGGTCTTGAACCCTTTGTGAAGGTCAGAGGGAAGGCCTTGATAGGTACCGAGGGCCTGGGCACCTGCAAGGCCCGTCCATCTGATGAGCACCCTGCTGATGATTCTCTCTGGAAACACCCCCTTCTTATCTGATCAGGCTGCTGCCCCAGCAGTAAGAAGGCTCCACTCCCCAGGGGAAGGGCCACGAGAAGGGGGAGGGCAGAGAGTCCTCTGGGCTTGCCCCAGAGGTGCCAAGGGGTAGGGGGCCAGGCCTGTTCCAGGGGTGTCCTGTTGGGGTTCACACTGGGGTTTCTGGGGGTTAAAAGCTTAGACGTGGAGAGAGGCTGTCCATGGTGCTGACCTCCTGGAAGGGCAGGGTGGTTCCCAGCACCCTTGGGAGTCCTGCCCACTCGTCACCCTTGGAAACCTGGAACACAGCTGGCAACGCTTCCATTGTAGCCAGTGCCCACCAAGGGTCAGGAACTCACGTGTCGTCTGAATGGACAGTCGCTAAACCTTGTCCCCAGCAGTGAGCCCGTGCGGACCCCCTCAGAGGGAACGTGCACTCAGCAAACATGAGGATGAGTCTCCGGCAGGGCAGACCTCTATCTACCCTGACCGCCCGCAGGCTGCAGCTGGCCAGAGAAAAGACAAAACGCAGAGAGGGGCCAGGGGTGAGCAGACCTCCCTATCAAGGGGAGCAGCCGTGCCAGCGGACCCAGACCCCATGGGCAGCTGGCACACATGGCCTCCCAGCCACTTTCCCAAGGCCCACCTGCGCCCCTCTGCAGAGTACTTCCGTCTCCGCTGATGTTAGGAGACTTGTAGGAAGAGGAGCCGAAGGAAGCAAATTCGCCAACACGAGATTCAGGCTTGCACAGGATCTTTCCCTCTGAGGGACCAAGGACTTCTCAGCACACAGGGAACTCACAACTTGCAAGGAGAATTCTTTTTAAATTAAATGCCCTTCACTCCCTTATTCATGGCCTTCTTGCTCTCCTCAGGACTGAGAGATCATAAATCTTTTCTGCCCATTTATCACCACGATCCGCTGCTGGCCATTCTTCATGCTTCTTCACACCATATTGCAGACACACTCTTGATTGAAGAGAGACTGTTAATCATCCCATTTTCATTTCTGCAATGACTTCCAACATCTTGGTGTTGACGATTAAAGATCTCCTCACTGTGGTTCTCTCTACGCCTGCCTTTGGGTGCCGCAGTCACCGTTAGCGAGGCCTACGCTTCTGAAGGTAGAGCCATGAGTATCTAAGGAATGTCTTTCCTTTGTTCTGATAAAGGAATTCCTTCTGCTCTACCCATGACAGTCAGCAGGACGGAGGAGAAGGGTTTAAAATCATGCAGAGAATAACAGATACGTTTCAAGGACTCAAGTGAAAAAACAAGAGTGGAGTTCCCTTCCCACATATGAGACGGACAAATATTTAAGAGCGTGCAACTAGCAGGACTAGGAATTTGACACGCACACCACAGGCCAAGGGGACAACAGGAGTCCAAACCTAACCGTGTGTGACACGCACACCACAGGCCAAGAGGACCACAGGAACCCAAATCTAACCGTGTTCCCTTGAGCTCAGACACTCCTGTCCTGGGAATCCATCCCAAGGAGATCACTGTACAAACCTGCAAAATGTACGTATATTCAAATCACAGTGAAACAACCTAATGCCCATAATCATGCTGTTAGTTACGTGGTGATGATACATTGATTCAGTGGAAATTAATGCAGCCGTTAATGAGAACAACTTGCACCCACGGTCCTTCAACGCGGCTTCATGGGGCTGCTGAGTGAAGACAGGAGCTTACGATGTGTGCAACATCGTCTTGTTTCTATAAAGTTGTACACATGTATGCACATGTGCGCACATGTTAAGTATGTGCATACATGAGTGTGTGTGAGCATGTGTGCACATGTGAGCATGCATGTGTGTTGTGCATGTGTGCTGTGCATGTGTGCATGTGTGTACATGTGTGCATGTGAGCACATTGTACACATGTGAGTGTGGGTGCACATGTGTGCACTGTGCATGTCTGAGTATGTGTGCATGTGTGTGCACTATGCATGGGTGGGTGTGTGCACGTGTGTGCACTGTGCATGTCTGTGTGTGCATATGTGAGCGTGGGGGGCACATGTTGTGCCCATGTGAGTGTGTGCGCATGCACGCAGTTGCTGAGGACAGATGGGAACAGCGGCTTCTCTGGAGGCAGAAATAAGGGACCAGCTTTTCACTCGTCCTCTACTCTTTACTGTATTTCACGGCTCAATACATGAGGGTGCGTTATCTTCACGATCATAAAAAAGAAGTTTTCACTGGAAAAAGTCGCAAAGGTAACTTCCTTACTTGTGGGGAAGTCAAGCCACAACTCGGAGAGGACAGAACATTTGTACCTGCTGCTCTGGTTCGCTTTCCGTGTCAGCCTGGCTGGGCTGCGGCCGCCAGAGCTTGGGTCAAACGCCAGCGGAGGTCACGGTGAAGGTATCTTCTAGATGAAATTAACATTTTAAATCAGCCGACTTGGAATAAAGCAAATGACCCTGCATCCTGTGGGTGGGCCTCATCCCATCAGGCCTCGGGAGAAGACGACGAGGTGCCTGGAGCTGGAGGCAGATGGCGGCCTCAGGGCTCAGGCTGCCACGTCAGCTCACACCCCCCCTGTCCCCCCCGCCCCCGGGTCTGCGGCCAGCCCCCGAGCCGTGTGAGACAACGCCTTCAATAAACCTCTCTCTCCCTTTTTTCAGAGACGCGTCCTATCGGTTCTGCGTCTCCAGGATCCTAACTGATGCAACTGCTTTTAACCTCTTTTAAATAAACTTTGTTAGAGCTGTTTTAGCGTCACAGCAAAACTGAGCGGAAGGTACACAGAGGTCACCGGCCCCCCATGTGTACATCTTCCCCAACTTCGCACCTCCCTCCCGAGGGCCGTGTGCTCGCGACACCTGACGAAGCTCCGTGAACGCGTCACTATCACCTACAGCAGAGCTTCCGTGAGGTTCGCTCCTGCTGGTGTACGCTCTGGGAGTTTGGATGAAGGTGCCCTAAACTCCTCCGTGCTCCCCGATTCACTCCTCCTTCCCCCTTAGTCCCTGGCAACTGCTGATCTCTTTACTGTCTCCATGGTTTTGCCTTTTCCAGAACGTCCTGTGGTTGGAATCCTACAATCGTGCAGCCTTTCAGATGGGTTTCTTTCACTTTAGAATGATGCATTTAAGCTTCCTACTTATCTTTTCATAGCTTAAAAGCTCAATTCTTTTCAGACTCAATAATATCCCATATATCCCATTGCCCGGATGGTCCACGGTGTATTTATCCATTCACCCACAGAAGGACATCTTGGTTGCATCTAATTTTAACAATTATGAGTAAAACTGCCATAAACATCCAGGTTTTTAACATTCAGGTTGTGGGGGCACCTGGGTGGCTCAGGCAGTTGAGTGTCCGACTCTTGATTTTGGCTCGGGTCACGATCTCAGGGTCGTAGGATCGAGCCCACGTCAGGTACCAAGCTCAGCAGGGAGTCTGCTTGAGATTCTCTCCCTCTCCCCCCTACCCCTTCCACCCTGTTCACACTCTGTCACTAAATAAATAAATAAGTAAAATCTTTAAAAAGAAACAAAACATATCCGGGTTGTGCGTGGACGTAAGTTTTCAATTCCTTCGTGTAAATACCAAACAGCTGGATCGTATGCTGAGAGTATGTCCAATTTTCTAAGTCAATGGGCCCTGGATGGTCAATTCCAGTGTGTGGGGGCAGAAGGGGTTCCCACAGCACCAAGCAAGTCTCTGACACCCCATGTGGTCCTGACACTATCTCCCCGGAGGTACCCCCAGACCTCGGACTGCCCCTTCCCCACTGCGGACCGGATGGCAAGTCCAGGCTGTCCCCTGTGCTTCTGTCCCACTGGCTACAGATCAGAGGTCCCCATGACCCACCCCCTCCTCTGCCAGAGGGGCTCACAGAACTCCGAGAAACATGTTCCTTATGAGATTACTGGTTTGTAATAACAAGCTACAACTCAGGAACCCAGACAGAAGAGATGCATGGGGTGAGGTATGGGGAAAGGGCCAGGAGCTTCCATTCCCTCTCCTGGGGGCCACGCTCCCCTAGGTGCCACATGATCACCAACCCAGAGGCTTCCGAACCCCATTCGTGTGGTTTTTTAGGGAGGCTTCAGTCCGTAGACACAGCTGAGACGGTCGGTAGCGCTCACTGATTCAACTTCCAGCCCTCTCCCCTCCCCGGAGCTCGGGAGGTGGGAATGAAAGTCCCGGTGCTGATTCTCTGGGCCACCTGCCCCATCCTTCCAAAAGGCACCTTATTAATGTAACAAAGAGACGTCTGTGGCTCTCAGCCCTTAGGAGCTCTGCGCTAGAAGTGGGGACTAAGAGCAAATATCTACCCAATAAGTCACAGTATCACAAGGAACCGCCAAGCTGCCTTCCCAAGTGGCTGCAGCGTCCGCACCCCCACCAGCGACAGGTAAGCACTCCCTTTGCCCCGCGTCCTCGCCGGCACTGGGTGCTGTCAGTGCTCCGGGTGTGGGCCATTCTAATAGGTGCACAGTGCTGTCTCTTCGTTGTTTGCTTCTTATTTTTGTGGGCGAATTACAAGGCAGACTACAGCTTGTGGTTAGGCCATTTCACAGACGGGCATGTAGAGTCTATGTGACCTGCTCAGGGCACAGCCAACTGGAAAGGCAGTGACTTTTGTCTGGAGAATTCACCCAGAGCCCAGAAGCCCACAAAAACAGGTGATCGGGCATGAACAGAGGGGGACAAAGCAAGATGTGGGGGTGGGACTAGCGGAGGGTTACCCTCGCCCTGATGCCCTTTCACGCTGGTCCTGCCTTCCCGCCTCCTGTGTGGTCCTGCTCGTGCCTGAGCATCAGCCTCTTCCTGGATCTCCTGATCAGGCCCGAGGATCCCACAAGCAGGGGAGCCCCAGCACTCTGCAGGGAAGGGCTGTGGGCCCCCTGTCCTCGCCAGCCATGCCCGTCCAGGCTGTGACAGAGGGGATTCCCATTCCCAGCCCCTCGGCTTGGGCCTTCGTGTCATTCATCGCTCACGGTGTCCCCAGCCTCTTCCCTGAGTTTCTGCGCAGACCAAGGTGTCACAGGCTGACACACAGGCAGGGCTCAGCATAGGGTCAACAGATAAAACGCACGACACCCAGTTGAATCTGAATTTCAGATAAGCAACAAGCAATTTTTCAGTATAAGTACGCCCTTGCAAAGATTGATTCTTTGATTTTTATCTGCTCAATCTGCCACTTGAGCACGGAGACGGGCTAACCCAGGGTTCCTGCCTGGGGTCCTCAGCTCCTAAACAAAAGAACAGGCCCGACATGTCCCTTTCAGGGTGCAGAAAGCCCGCGGCAGTCCTGTGGGCACAGTAACCCCCCAGCTCCTCTGACCAAACGCCAGTGACCGGCACGCTGGTTGTGGCCGACGGCAATGGGGGCTGTGGCTGGAGGTCAAGGCTGGGGCCATACGTCCTGTAGACGGTGTGTGTGCACGTGCGGGGAGGCGGCCAGTAAATCTGCCAGGATGTGAATCACGTGGAATGGGTAACCAAGCAGGGCGCTTTCTTATGAAAAGGTCAGAGACCCCGCATTTGGCAGTCGGGGGCCTGGAGTCCACACGGTAATTCTCCCTGCGAAGGTCTTTGTATCAGGGCCTCTTCGTCCATTTTATTGGACTCGACAGTTGTTCTCCACCCACCCCCGCGGCCTGAGGACAGCACGTTTACTGCCCCGGGTCAGACCCGCTGTGTCTGCACTTCGGGTGCCTCGGTGGAGACCAATCTCTCATTCCCTCCACCCCATCCGTCAGACAGGGCCAGCCCAGAGCACGGCTGCCTTGGAGGAGAATAAAGGTTAGGGCAGCAAATTCGAGAACCAAAGGTCAAATCACCTGATTGCAAGTTTTTTAAAAACCTCCATTTAAAGATCCATGCGCTCCCAGCGTAGCAAAGCTGGGCAGGTCGCCTGCCCCATTCATCACCTGGTTCAGCAGGGCCCCGCATGGGAAGGAGGCAGTTTCATCCCCGGGGCTCGAAGGCGGGGGTAGGTAGCCTGCTGGCAGGAGGAGCAAGCAGAGCCCCTTGGATGGAGGGCGGAGTGGACGCTCTGGTTCCCCTGTGCCTGAAGGACAGTGCCTAGGAATCGCCTTGGGGACAGTCACCAGCCTGAGTGCTCAGGCCCTGGAGTCCTGAGTTGGGAGGGACAACAGGATCAGGGACGGGGTCCCGACATGCGCATGAAGAACACACCTTCTCAATCTGCACAGCTCTGCCTTTTGCATACACTTCCTTACTCAGGCACTGAGCCCCTACTGTATGCAAACCCAGATGGGGAGACAGTTTGATCTCCACTCTCCCCAGGAGGAAGATTCTATCAGCGTCTCCACTGCCCAGAGTGCAGAGGAGCTGGGCATCACCGGGGGGCAGGGGCGGCCCCAGCATCTGCTCCCGAGCCTTGCCCAGCCTCAAAGCCCAGCCGGCTGGTGTCCTTACGCCCCCGCACCATCAGCCACTGTTACCAGGGTTGCTGCCAATGAAAGCACGTGTTCACACACTATCCACCATACAAAGGACCTGTGGCGGACAAATGATTTTTGACCTGTTAGCCTAAAAAGAGGATGCAGGGGAATAGGGAATTAGGGTTTTATGGTATTTAAAACAAGACGGCAGGTCCAAAATCGAGCCATGTATGCTAAGCCCCACATCACCAAGACTTAAGTTGGCTTCGGTTTCAGCTCTCCCAGAAATAGAACCTTAAAGCTTTCAGACCAGAATCACGGGGTCCTCCGTCCATCCCCTGAAGGAAAGGGACCTTGCAAGAGCCAACCCGCTCTTTGGCCCGCTCCCTCTCCATCCATGGAAGTCATTCACTTTGTTCAGCTCCTCAGCACCTTTCTATCTGCTAGACTGGATGCTGCCCGAACCGAATCGATTTATAAACTCAAAATGTTTAATATGCCTTAGTTCCTCTTTCCTCAGAGGGTCTGGAGATTCTGTTTGGAAAGATGAAAAGTTTTGGAGATGAACACAACATTGGGAGTATATTTAATGCCACTGAACTGAACATTTAAAAATGATAAAGATGGTAAATTTTTGTGTTATGTATATTTTGCTAAGATAAAAGAATAAATAAAAAGATGACTCATTCTAGTTTTGGATCCAAGGACTCATGAAGTGAGACCAACTCCAAACTCAAGTGTCCCTAAAATGCCAGGAGGACACCGACTGGGGAGCCGGAGAATTTTGGGTACCCAAGATGGCTTAGGCAGAAAAAACCAATGTGGTTTTGAACCACAAAACAAACCATAATACGATGTAAGATTAACTCTTACAACTATAAAGAAGGCTCAAGGACGATGTGTGCATTCCTAGAAAATACACTAGATTCATTTTTACTAACAATAAAAATGCTA
>CM052894.1:1743773-1754844 GCA_028534135.1 Potos flavus
GGGGGGTTAGTGCATCACACGTGAGACCCGCCTGTGTGGTAGGACCGCAGCAGGAACCAGATCAGGGGAGAGTTTCAGCGGGGAAGACAAGAGAACAGCCAGAAAATAAGATGAAAGACTCCGTGATGAGCTGTGATTTAAGAGAAGTTTTAAAAAAACAAACAAGTATCATGTGATAGAAATGAAAAGGTGCAAGTTTTTTTAAATAAATATAAATACATGTATTTATCTACAACATCCTACAATCTGAAACTGGCCTTGGCCAGTGGGGAATGGGGGACAGGACACAGCCGGGCTGGGGCAGTCTAGGTTCCTAGAACAGAATCGGTGGCCACTGACCCCAAAGCGATGAGCCAGACACGTGGGGCAGATCCGAGCCACCCCTGGCCTCGATCCTCCCCAAAGCAGCCTGTCTGTGGCCTGGCCCCCAGGCTGCAGGTGTCGAGGAGAAAATAAAGCTAGGCCTTGCTTTGAGGTGCTTTGCTCCACATTATTACCATAATAGCCAACAGATACACGGACGCTATGGGCTGAATTATGTCCCCTCAAAATCTGTGAGTTAAAATTCTAACCTCCAGTACCTCTGAATGTGACTATATTTAAAGACAGCATTCGGGGACACCTGGGGGGCTCAGTCAGTCAAGCGTCTGCCTTCGGCTCGGGTCACAATCCCAGGGTCCTGGGAACGAGCCCTGCATTGGGCTCTATGCTCAGCGGGGAGCCTGCTTCTCCCTCTGCCTGCTCCCCCTGCTTGTGTTCTCTGTCTCTGACAAATAAACAAATAAAATCTTAAAAAAAAAAAAAAAAAAAAAAAGACAGGGTCTTCCGAGAGGTGATTAAGGTAAAACGAGGCCGTTAGGGGGCCCTGTACAACAGGACCCACGTCCCTACAAGAGGGAACTTGGACCCAGAGACACAGGGGTGCGGGGGTGCACGCACACGAGGGAAGACCCATGAGGACACAGCAAGAAGGTGCGTCCAGCAAGCCGAGAAGGGAGGCCTCCGAACACACGCCCGCCCATACGTGGATGGGGGCCTGGGGCCTCTGGGCCGTGAGAGGACGAGCGCCGCCACTCAAGGCCCGGCGTGCGAAGCTTTCTGCTGAGGCTCCTGTTACCTTCCGTCATCGCATGAGTCCTCGGTGTCCGTGACGCAGGCTCGCAGCCCATACAGGACAGAGGGCAAGGAAGTCCCGTGCCCGCAGGCTCCAGGAAGGCTCCTGGCTGTGGCCCTCGGAGTGGGGGCCCCCTTGCGCCACGGCGCGGACACTGGCCCCATGGATGGTGGCTGCCCCCACATGTCACCGGACCCCCAACACTGGGGTCTTGGGTCTCAGTGTCAGAGAAATGAACACGTGCTCTAGAGAAGGAAAGCTGGCGTTTCCTTCTAGAGAAGGAAAGCCCGGGGACAGGGGAGCCGATGGGACAGAGGACCGACCACGGTGCTCGGGAAACCCAGCCTGCGAGGCTTCTAAAGGCACTTCTCCAAAGGGCAGGGGTTGGGGGAAGGGGAGCGTCCGTGGGTCCCACGGTCACCGTCTCGGGGGCGTCACTCTTCAGTGGACACGACGCCGTTCTCATGGGGGAGTTGTACTCGGGCTCCAGGAACACAGAGTTGGTGTGCAAGCAGGCTTCCCGCTGTTACTTCTAATTGTGCCCACACAACCGCTGCTCCCTATAGGCTGTGTTCGTTTGCTTGCTTCCCCGGAAGGAGGTATTTGTCTCTAAGCAAATGGCACCATTAACCCCTGCCCCAGACCAACGGCTTTTCAGGAGCTAAGTCTCCCCTGCTTTTCCTGTGCTGTCTCATGAGCACCCCTCAAACGGCAGGGTCCCGAGACCTCTGGCTGGTCCTCAGGCAAAGGGAACCCTGTCCGCCTGCACGTGGCACAAGGTGGAGCTCCTCCTTGTCCAGCTGCTGGAAGGTTCTGGAAGAGCAGGCCCGCGGAGTCTGGCCAGCCTAGGGAGCGCAGGTCCGGGCCTCTGTCGCCGCTCTGGATACCTCGAGGGATGGACAGACAAGGGCCCGGTGTTTTGTGGAAGCCGCCACGTGGCAGGTGCTCACAGATGTTACTGCCTTCATCACTTCCCGCCCGGCCACAAGCCTGACCTCGAGCAGAGGCCTCTGGGAGGGGCACTCGCCCGCTTGGGAGCTCGTCCTGGCGGCCAGGGGAGAGGTGAGCTGGGGTGGTAAGCCGCCGTGCACTGCCTGGAAGGCCAGTGGCCTCTCGGGCCTACACCCCGGGGCCCTTAGGCACGTGGGAGTCCTTCCCGCGCCCGCGAAGTGCCATCCTGCAGACAGGACAGGAGCGTCAGGGACGCCGGAAGGGCGCCGGGTCGGAGCTGGCCGGCCTCCCAGATGGCGCTGGGCAGGTCCCCCTGGGGCTGCATAGCGGAGTCACTCCCGACAAGGCCGCCGCGCTGTCGGCCCGCAGCCGGGCTTATCTTGAGCACAATCATTTTCTCGTAAGTTCTGCTGACGGCCTTCCTATTATTGCTTTTCAGGGGAAAGCTTCGGGATGGCAGCGAACGCTATGAAAGAGGGTATTAGGCTTAGATTGACCATAACAAAATCATCATAAGAGCCGAGCTCTCTGGTTTGTACTGTATCATTAAGTACGCATTTTCCCCCGCGTGCCGCTCTGCAGACCAGCAAAGCAAGTGTTCGCTGCAGATTTCCATCTCCGCGAGCAATAAACTCAGTGCTCTGCATAAAGAGATTGCACGAAACCCGTTTATGCGGTTCCCCCGTCTACGGGGTGGCAGAGGGTGTCCGCGGAGCATTCCTCCTTCTCGGGGAGGTTTGAGCAAGAAGTAAATCCTGCCCGTTTAAGCCAGCGCAGGGGGACGCGTGGAGAGGGAGGCGGCGAACTGGAATTTTAGGCCCCAGAGGCTGGGATGCTGCCCTCCTCGTTCCCCACTGTTAAGTCGGGACTCCCAGCGTTACCTGTAACGTACCTCAGAGAATGGGGAGGACTACAGTCCCTGACCTCGAGACTTACTACAAAGCTACGGTAATCAGAGATCTTTCGCATTTCGAATGTAGTATTTTAGCCAGAAGGCTCCCGGAGCATCAGAGACCGCTTCGTCGGAAGAGGGAGACGCCGCCCGAACGATGCCTCCAGCCCCGATTCAGAGCCAGGAGGGGTCCTGAGCCTTCGTGCCTCCGGCCCAAGCAGCCCCTTCTCCCGGGCTCCCCGCGACCTCCTCAGGACGGACCGTGGCCGAGTCCCAGGCCCGAGGCCCCCAGCGCCCAGCATCTCCTGCCCCTCTCAGCCTCCTCACTTCCCGGGCCAGACAGACGTGCGAGCTTCCCGCGGCTGCGGTAACCAGACACCGCCAGCCTGGTGGCTCACAGCAAGCGTGGTCCTCTGCACGAACCCTCGGCACCATGAGCCCTCGGCACCAGCCACTGAGCGCTGTACTCTTCTGGAGTCTTCCGGGAGGAGTCCACGTGTTGGCTTTTCCAGAGGCCGCCTGCACTCCTGGCTGCGGGGCCCGTCCTGACCCCAGCCCCACCTCTGCCAGTCACCAGACTCCGGTCCTCCCGCCCACTCCTCTAGCAACCCCTGCGATGACACTGGATCCACCCAGATAACCCAGCATCGTCCCCCAGCCCAGGCCCTTAATATAATCGCATCTGCGAAGTTCCCTTTGCCGTGCAAGGTCACACATTACAGCCTTGGAGATCGAGATGTGGGCACCTTTAGGGGCCATAATCACATTTAATGCAGAACACTGCTTTTCTGTAATCCTACCCTATGGGACAGTTTACAAATGCTCCTGCATATTTGTCAAGTCACAACCTTTTATTTTAAATGTGCTGGCTGTGAGCACACAAGTAAGCCTTTCTTGGCAGAAGGGGAAACAGAAGAGACTAACTATGGAAAGTGTTCTCCACTGAGGCCACCCCAGATTTGGTGCCATCTGGGAGCAGGGAGGCCCCCAGCAGGACCACGGCGAGGCTGGGCAGAGAGTGCGCTGGCCCTGGCCCTGATATCCTCACCCAGAGATCTGATATTTATAAGGTTGTGCCCCCAAGAGCAGCCTCAACTCTCTGAAAACTTAATTTCCTTTTATAGCCATGGGTCGTCTGCCCAGCTGGGGCTTGAGACCATCTGACCCATTCTCCTGACAACCACCGGTCATCACTCACTGCTCGAGGTTTTTCTGAAATTAAAACAGCACTTGTAGACCCAAGGCCTCTTCTGTCTGATCTCCCAGCTCTTTCTGTTGGCTGTTCATGGAGGGATAAGCCCACTCACAGGAGAGTCCCCTACCTCAGCAGGGGTTGGTGGGAATCTCAAAGGAGAGTGAAAGAAGGCCTATCTGCACAGATGTAGTAAGCCTCTTGGAAGAACCAAATGGAGAGCCTGGAGAGGTGTGGTCTGATGCTGAGGCATCCATGTAGATTCTCAGGCAGAACCTGGGGAAGGTGCCCGAGTTCCCTGGCAGCCTTGCTGGGGAGTAACACAGGGGCAAAGTACATTACAAAGACCAGCTGGTTGCTAGAGATAGGAACGTAAGGCAAAATCACTTGAGCAAAAGAAAACATACTGGCTCACACCCTGAAAAACTCAGAGGTCAAGGGCTTCAGGCACAGTTGGATCCAGGAGTTCAGATGGTGTCATGAGGAATTCTTGAATTCCCTGTCTCAGCTCTGCTTTCAATGGTGTGTCCAGGGCCAACCTGTGCCTCACCACCCTGAGTGACAGTTCCTTAAATTCCGTACCCCTGGCTCAGTCAGTTGAACGTCTGACTCTTGATTTCAGCTCATGGGTCACGAGATGGAGCCCTGCGGAAGGCTCCCTGATCAACGGGGAGTCTGCTTGAACATGCTCTCCCTCTGCCCCTCCCCTCACTCTCCCCCCCCCCCCGCCAAATAAATAAATAAAATCTTTTTTAAAATTCTGTACCCCCATCTGCCCCACTGGCCTCTCCTCCCCCAGTGTTGTCTCCATGCTCAGGCAGGCTTCCCCCTCATGGTGGCAGAAGTCTCCTTCCCTAGCAGTCCCTGCAGAAATGTCCGGATGTCCTCTCACTGACTGACTGCCACAACCTCCCCCAGGGGCTTGGACCCTGCTAAGTGAGCTGGGGGCTGGAAAAGGCTCCTCCCCCCAAAGAAAAACCACGGACTAGATGCAGGGCAGCAAAAGTGACAAGGGTCCACCCCCACCAGGAACTCAGCACAAGGTGGAGAAGAGCCCAGGACTGAGCCCACTCTATTCGAGTATCCGTGGGGAACAGCCAGACCTTTCACAGTGGACGCCCACCTCTTTCTGACCCGAACTGCAGAGAACAATTTGTACCCAGTTCCTTAGGAGCAAAGGCTGTAAAAATACAAAAAGAACAAGACCAACGGCAGGGACATCTGGCAAAGACTTGAAGCCCTGGCAGCAGAAACACCCTTCCCGTTTGTGGGCATAAAGGAAATATCAAAAAAAAAAAAAAAAAAAAAAATGAGGTTACAGCCAAAAAGACCAGCCAGGGGGACACAGTCCATCAGCGCACAGACTGGCCCAGCTGGACAGGGGAAAGAGGCTGGCAAGAGGAGAGCTCGCTGCCGAGGGCAGAGGGCTGCAGGGCTGGGCTGGGCTGCTGGTTTCTGGGGAAGGGAGGGAGGGTGCTGGAGCTGCTGAGACCAGTGAACACAAATGGGGTAACTTCAAACAATAGGGACTTACTCTCTCGTGGTCCTGGGGGCCAGAAGTCAAGGTGCAAGGTGCCAGCAGGGCTGTGCTCCCTCTGGGGGCTCTGGGGGAGAATCCTCCTTTGCCTCGTCCTGCTCCTGATGGCCCCAGCAGTCCCTTGGCTTGCGACCCGATCTCTGTGTCTGTCTTTGCCTCTTCTGGTGTCTCTGTGTGTCCTCTCCACTCCTGCCCCTCTGAGGACATCTGTCATTGGACTTTGAGCCCCCTAATCCAGGATGATCTCAACTTGAGATCCTTACCTTAATTTCATCTATAGACGAAAGTCCCTGTTTCCAAATAAGGTCATATTCACAGGTACCAGGTGTTAGCACCTGGCCATAACTTTCGGGGGACACTCATCACCCCCCTATTATGGTAAGCCTCGTCATCACCTTCAGAATCCTCTCTGTCTCTCCAGCAGATTCTGCTGCAGGCCCAGGACCCAAGCCTGGCTTGGAAAAGAAAAGCCCATCCCCCGGCAGGGTCTTTCTAGTTCAGGCTCTGACAGGGAAATGTAGTCAGAAAACAGGGGAGGCCCCTGGGAAATCAGCTTGGGGTGCTTCCCTGCCTGGAGGCCAGCCTCGGCTGAAAAAACTTGATGAAAACTATAAAGTGCTTCCAACTGTACCTAAGCCCTCAGCTCTGTCTGCCTCTGACTTCCCCAGAAAGGAGCAAGTCTTCATCACACCGGCATAAAGTCAAGAGAATTACTTGGGTCTCGGAGGTTCTCAGATCCAATCTGATGGGACTGTCCCTGGTGCGCTGTCAGCACTGATACCTCAAGCCTGGGAAGGAAAGCCCACGGAGCATCCCACCCCGTCTGCCCCACGACACTGGCGATGACAACCGGAGAGGGTGGGCCCACCCTGCAAGTCCCGTGTCATCAGAGAGACTGTTCTTGGTGAGATCAAAATGAAATTCAGAAAGATTCTAGAAGCATTTCCCAGTGCAGCACAGATGATCTGTAAATGCTTTATCTGAGCAAGGGATCCTTCTCCCTCCCACGAAGAGAAGGAATGCCAGCAAGCGTGGGGTCTCTCGTGAAGCTCAGACGCACCCGTCTCCCGATGACTCCCGGCCGGGAGAGCAGGCAGGAGGGCCCCGCGGGGGGCACGGGCCCCAGACACAGGAGGTGTGTGCTCGTCAGTGTCCATACTGGGCATCTTGCTGACGCTGGTGAACAGGGGCTTAGAGGTGGGCTTTAAACCAACCCGGAAAAATCAGGTAACGTTACTCAGTTCTTCCCGACGTCTTGGAGCCGACGTGGAGCTGTCTGCCGTGCGAGCTTTCCGGCTGGGAAATGCTCTACATCTTTGCTGCCCCGCGTCAGCCTCTCCCCTGGAGAGTTCCTTTCAGCCTAAGAATCCCTGAGCGCATTTCTCGGGTGGGCGTCTGCACACGTGACGTGCCTTCCTAGGTCAGTACCTCCCCAACATGAAGGCGCGCAGACATCTGCTGGGGTGGGGGTCTGGCTAAAATGCAGATCCGTAGCTCTGGGGCGGGACCAGCAGGTTCCCAGGTGCACCTGCTCCTTCCCGGCCACGCGTCACACTTGGAGTCGACAGTGTCTTCCTCACCGCCTCGCTTCCGCCCTGAGACCACAGTTCAAGGCTCAGGTGCCTTCCTGCAAAAACGGCTCACCGAGGGTTTCTTGAACCGTCAGCCTTCCGCCAGTCAGGGGAGCCCCCTTGAAACATGGCTGTTGTCTGCCCAGCGGACACTGGCCTGCTCTCTGCGGCTCGCCCGTGTCTGTCCCCAGCGGGGTGAGAGGCCGAGCAGCATGGAGACTCCCTGTCCGCAGAGAGCGTCACGAAGCAGCCAAAGAAAAGCTAGGAAGACCAGGCGGCCGTGTGGAGCCCCCGAGATCCTGGCCGCGTTACAGAGGCGAAGCCCGGTGTGCTGGGACAGCGCCAGGTTGGTGACATCGTCAAGCTGTCGGTCGGCTTCTCCCCGTCAACCGTGAAGCTGCTGGTTGACGCCCGCCTCCGAGCACCGACCGAACTACTGCGGAGCCTTCAGGGTCGAGTCAAACACCACCTCACAGAGACCTTCCAGCGGCTTCCCCTACGGCTCGCTGCTCCCCTGGTTCTCTAACTGGCTGGGAGTGAACTTCATGATTAACCCACAACCCTCACTTGGGGCGAGATGATTAGATGAGCAGAGGCAGAGATGGTAAAAATGTAAACCCAACCCAGGGAGAATTTATTCCCAAGGATACATAGCCTCAGACCAGTCAAGAAAGTCAGGGATTTGTTTCTTGGGTTGGAAAAAGTCTTCCCTCTGGGTGTTCTGCCCAGCGACTATGGGCGTAACTACGGGTCTCTCCTCCCGTCAGACAGAACAAAGAGAAGTGGGGGGACCCTGCAGACCAGGTTCATTCCAGCTGGAGGGGCAGCAAGTGGATAAAACCACAACTTAAGGCATGTCAACTTCTCATAAGCTTTGGAAGTGTTTATGCCCTTCGACCCAGAAATTTTTCAGAAATTATTCAAAATAATAAAACACTCCAGATTTTGGATTAAACGCGGTCGCTTGAATAATCGCATGTACAGCCGCTCCCTACAAAAGCCCCCCTGGAATAAAGCAAAAGGATATGATAACAACGGTTCAGGAGGACAGAATCGAAGTATATATGTCAACAGCAACAACATCTTGGAAAACAAAAAGCAGATGGGCCATTTCACTTCTGGTGATGGACAAATAGCTCCTGCTGGGCCAACCCTCCTACAGACAACAACTAAAATCTTCACGCGGTTTATTTTAAGGTTAAAGGCCCCGGAGAGTGATCAACAGCAGGCAGACGCTGGAAGGAAGCAGACGTTCGGGAGAAGGGAAGAATGTGGGGTGATTTTCCCATTGTCAGAGCAGACCCACATCTGAGACATCCAGAGCCACTAAACTCCAGGAGCAAACCGTCAGGCCCTGTGGCTTCTAGCACCAGAGCAGAGAGCTCGGGGAAACGACCACCGCTGGGGAGGAAACGGGGGACAGCGGAGAGGGGAGAGCCAGGACAGGAGAAGGGACACTGCCTATGAGGTCAACCCGAGTATCTGGCTGGACACACACCACCACCTAGGCAGGGCAGGCTCCACACAGCCTGAAGGCTAAAAGAACTGAATGAGACATGAACTACTCACTGCAAGAAAGGGGAGCTCAAGTTTGCATTCAAAGCCACATACACTGCCTGCTTAAAAAAGAAAACCAGTAGTCTTTGAAGGCACAGAAGAGAATCTGGAGTCTCTACAACATATCACTCATAAGGTCTGGAACACACAAAGAAATTACAGTTGACCCGGGAATAACGCAGGGACTAGGGGTACTGGCCTCCAGGGCAGTCAAAACTCCGGGTATGACCTGACTCCCCAAAAACATAACTACAAAAAGCCCACTGTTGACCCAAAAGCCTAAGGAAAACATAAACAGTCGATTAATGCATATTTTGTAGGCTATATGTGTCACATACTGTGTTCTTACAGTAAAGTAAGCTAAAGAAAAGAAAGCGTTAAGAAAACCGTAAAGAAAAGAAAACACATTTACAGCATTGTGCTGTATTTATCTAAAAAACTCCTCCTATAGGTGGCCATGCCATTCAAGCCCGTGTTGTCTGAGGGTCAGCCATGCATGATATACGAACAAGAGCAAAACTAAACAATCACATACCCACATACACCCCACAGAACTTCAAACTCTACAAAGCAAAAATTGAATTAAAAGAATAGACGGGGGCGCCTGGGTGGCTCAATTGGTTAGGCATCTGCCTTCGGCTCAGGTCACGATCTCAGGGTCCTGGGATCGAATCCCTGTTCAGAGGGGAGCTTCTCCCTCTGCCCCTCACCCAGCTCATGTTCTCTCTAATAAATAGAACATTTTTAAAAAATAAATAAAAACAAAAGGATAAACTATTCTACAGGCACTGTTAAAGATTTTAATTTCCATCCCTCCTAAATTAAGAAAACAGATTAAAAATGCTAAACAGACTAAAAACAGCTATAGATTTGCTCTTCACTCCACCCAAAAGTTGCCTAATAGACATTCCCGACAAGTCCACAGAGCATGTTCACTAAGATATGCCATATACAGGCCCATAAAACAAGACCTATTAAATATAAAAGGAATAAAACCATACAAAGTATATTCTCTGACCAAAGTGGAATTAAATTAGAAATTAACAATACGATATATCAAAACACTGTTAATGTGTGAAAATTAAACAACCTACTTATAAATAATCCATGTCTCATAAAAGAAAACACAAGGGAAATTTAGAAAATGTTCTAATTGAATGATAATAAAAATACAGCTAATATCACTTTGGGATTTGCTTCAAATGAAATTTACAACTTTAAATATTTATATTAGAAAAAATGCAGTTCAAAAATAATGAACTACTGCGTGACTCAAAAACCCAGTAAATTTTTTTACAAAGTAAACCTAAAATAAACCCAAACAAAGAAACAAAATCTAAATTAAACAAAGGAAGGAAAGGATGATGATAAGACATAAATCAATGAAATGGGGAAAAAAAGAGCAACAAAATGTATAAATCCCTAGCTGTACTGGTAAAGAAAAGAAAAAAAGAGAAGGAAGATAATTATCAATACCAGAAATGAAGGACAGAATATCGCCAAAGGACCTACAGATTTTAAAAGGAAAATAAGGGAGTATTTGCATAACTATTCATCGATAAACACAGCAACTTACATGAAATGGACAGATTTCATGAAAAATACACAGCTTACCAAATTTGACACAAAATGACACAGAAACTCTGAACAGCGCTGTATCTGCTAAAAAAGAAAATAACACCCCTCTTCCGCAAACTCTTACAGAAAATAAGGGAGGAGAGAACCTTTGCTGATCCATTGAATCTCGTATAATTCTAACATAATAACCCAAAAATCACCGAAAAATATGCCTCATGGACATAGATGCAAATGTCTGTAACCAACTTGAGTAAATATAATCCATCACATAGAAAGAGGATAACATCATGGGAGCGTGTGAGAATTATCCCAGGAATACAAGGCAGGCTGAACATTCAAAGAGCGCGAAACAGAAGTTGTACTATTAACAGAATAAAATAAAATCATATGGGGTCGCCTGGGGGGCTCAGTCGTTAATTGTCTGCCTTGCGCTCAGGTCATGATCCCAGGGTCCCGGGATCGAGCCCCGCATCGGGCTCCCTGCTCAGCGGGAAGCCTGCTTCTCCCTCTCTCACTCCCCCTGCTTGTGTTCTCTCTCTTGCTGTGTCTCTCTGTCAAATAAATAAATAAAATCTTTTAAAAAAAGGAAGAAAATCATATGATTGTTTTGATAGTCACCAAAAAAGCACTTGACCATTTGACAAAATTCAACAAACATTCATGATGTTGAAAATCTTGG
>CM052894.1:1755344-1782392 GCA_028534135.1 Potos flavus
TCCATCAGTGAAGGAGTGAAAGAATCCAAAGCAGATCAGCAAAAACAGCCCTTGATTGAACAAATGATTTCCCAAAATCACCTGAAATCCCAAGCTCTTCCAGCAAACGTGCTAACGTGCCAGCACCAATCACAGCACGTACAGGACAGAGATGAGAGGCCTCGTCTGCACCGCGTTTTATTCACTTAAGGGCACGTCCTAAATAACGGCCAACCCTCCTGAGTTCTTCCCCGCGGAGCACTCCCCGCTCTGAGCGCTCGGCCTGCATGAGCTCATCGAACCCCAGGCCACCCCAGGAGGCAAGCTGCGCGGGCCTCCCACTTCACGGAGGACAGAGTGGAGCCTGGAGCACCTGGTCATTCCCCCAAGGCCACCTCGGGCAGCCAGTGACAGCGCTCAGGTGTGAGTGCAGGTGCCCCCGACTCTTGGGGCCAGAGAGGGGCCTTCGAGATCCAGCTCCCTCCTTGGCGGGCTGTGGGCCTGTCCTCTGCCCGTGTGTGCGCTCGCTTACGTCCCGTCCTGCTGAGGGACGTCCAGACCATGTGCTTCTATTTCTCAATGTAAATATTCCCTAGGATGAATTCCTGGAAGCGGGATTATTGCCTTAACCTCCCCCCTCTTAAGCGCAATGGAAAATGAGAGCTTCCCAGAGCTACGTGCCGGTTTTTCCACAGGGAAGCCCCTGGGAGGAGAGTCACCACGCCAGCCTGACTCAGGGAGGCAGAGCCGACCGCGGTGTGTGCCACACATCCATCTGGCGGGCTGGCGAGACCAGGGAGCTCAGACTCGGCCTTATGACCTACAGCTCTGTCCAGGGCTCTCCGACTCGGAGGAGGCCTCACAATGGAAGGTGCAGGGCACGGTGACCGGAAATGGGGTGCGCCCCAGTGCTTAGACACTGGCTGGAGGTGTGCACGGACGGGCCCAACCGGGCGAGAGGTTTGCCTTTCAAGCAGCAGGAGTTACTGTAGAAGAAAACAGTGTCTATTTGGATCACGAAATTAGTGCCAATGAACAAACACGCCCCAAAAGGAGAAGGCTGATCCCCAGCCCCTCTTCAAGCAGGAGCAAACATATTACGTGGTGAGCCCATCCTTATAAGTTAAGGTAAATATTAGCCTAATACCTGTGAAAGAAGTTTTAGCTCCATATCCAAACCCACGTTTCCAGTTCTCACCCAGATGCTTTCTAGCTGTGTTTGTTTCTCTGTTCCAGTTTTCGCAAGCTGAGCTGGTACCTATCGGGGCGAACACAGAGTCCTCAGCACCAGCCATGTGGCTGTTCCTTTCAAGTTTGGAGAAGGTCTACTTTAACAAGGAAATGAGCCCATTAAAGAGGCACAGGAGATTAAACGTCTCTTGATGAAATGGAGGTGAGAGCTTGAGCAGAGGGCACAGTGGCCCCAGAAACCCAGCTTATGGGGAGTCCCTGGAAAAGCAAGAAGAGCCGCTATGGACAAAGGAAGGTCCTGGGTTGACCTGCACCATCCACAGGGCGTACGTTCTGATCACAAAACACAAAGGAGGTCTATGAGGTTGAACGGTGGCCCCAAGAAGATACGCCCATGTTCTCATCCCAGAAGCCATGAATGTGGCCTTATTTAGAAAAAGGATCTTTGCTGATGGAAAGGATTAAAGATCTCAAGATGAGATCATCCTGGATTTAGGTGCGCCTTACGTCTACGACGAGTGTCCTTATAAGAGACAGAAGAAGAGAGGGCTGAGACACAGGGCAGAAGGCCACGTGAAGACAGAGGCAGAGGTTGGAGTGACGCGTCTACAAACCAAGAAATGCCGAGGACTGCCTGGAAGCAGCAGAAGCAGAAGAGGCAAGGAAGTGTTCCCCACTGGAGCCTCTGGAGCAAGCACCGCCATGCAGACACCTTGACTTTGGACTTCTGGCCTCCAGAATTGTAAGAGAAAACATTTCTGTGGCTTCAGTCCCCCGGTATGTGGTCACTTGTTACAGCAACCCCAGAAAAACAATACAGGAGGTATAGCTCCGACATTCCATTTCTGGGAAAACGCTGCAAAGAAATGCCTTTAAATGATTATTGCAATGATGATTCCCTTTGGGACTCTGGAAAACCCAATCTATATGGATTTTGTTATTGACTAAAAGATGGAGTTGCATGGCTCAGTGACTGACCTCTTTCTTCAGGAGCTGACGGAGTCACAAACAAAGAACTATTAAATTGAAAGCCCCAGGATTTAAAGGAAAAAAGGCATGTTTGGCAAAATCCTTTTCCTATCAACTAAAGACCTTGAAGGCTCAAAGGGGAGAGAGTTTTGATTTGGGAAAACAGCTGAGCCCAGGAACCCCGTGGCAGGTGGAATCTGGCTTTGAGATGCCTCTAACCGAACTCCTAGCGTGGAGATCATTTGAAAACGTGAAGCCTCCTTCCTGAAGAGCAAGGGGGCACATGGGGCACATGTCCTTCTGTGCCACAGAATATATTGTTGTTTCAGGGAAAGACAACACGGTAATGGCACATGGAAGCCACGACTGGACTGGCAGGCATGGCGAGTAAGGATGATGGACACACGGCAGCGTCACGACCAATCCCATGACCGTGAAGCCGGGGGCAACATGATCTATCTGGGTGCCAGGGGCTCCTGGGGTTACAAGACAGCACGTTGGGAAAACCAGTCCCGGGAGTCCGAGCTTTTATCTCCACGGGCCGGCACATCTACAAAGACCAAGGACTCCCCTGAACCCTTCAAGAGAATGGAAAACAGAACATAAAGCAGTTTGACCATGAGCGCCAAAGGCTCAAGTTCACCAACATCTCTTCAGAAGTCCTGTTTTGTTGAATTTGAATGATCTAAAAATAACACTCTCTCCCCCCATGAAAACATGCATCTATTAGATGACAGTCCAAATCATCCAGGAAATGAAGTAACCACCAGGAAATATACTTGAGCCCGAACCCTCATAAGCTTGGTTTCCGAGAAGAACCCAAAGTCAGGATAAGGAAACTCGGTATGATTCTTGGGCACTGGCACGGGTCACCCTCTCTGTGTTTGGGAGGGAGAATACTTCTGGGAGTTTTGATTCAAGGACCACTGACATCATGAAAAGCCGGGCAAGAACGTGCAGGGGCTCCTCCTCGGCGTGTCCACAGGCGGGCCTCCTTTCCCTTGGGCACAGTCCTATCTCATCAAAGGGATCCCTGCTCCCACGGGACTCGGCTAACTATGCTGCTTTGACAGCCCTCACTCGCTGCATTTTCCTAACACCACCGATTCCGCTACATTTGCATTTAAAAGTTCCACACGCTCTGGCAGATCCGCGTGTGGAGAACGTGTTCCCCGGAATTCTGACTTCCTGAGTTTGGCACTTTCTCCAGAGGTTCTGCACAAAGGTGCGGCTTTTTCCATCCTCTACGGGGATGAGTGGGATTTTTTTTTGCCAAATACAAAAAACAAGTTCTTGTGGAGAAAAATCATATTTCTTATGAAAATTCAATGTGGTTCCCAAAAGTCTCCTTTGGAAGAAAAAGGTCACATAGGATGTGTAATTCTAGGCCATGTGACTGGTATGTCACCAAACGGGTCAAATATGCACGTCCAAAAAAGGACCTATTTTTATTCCACTCTTGGAAAAACCTCCTTGCCAGCTGCTTTCAAGATGGTGTGACCAATTATTCTGGTCACGAGCCAGGAGAACGAGTGGGCGGAAGGAAGGGTGTTGTTGGGAACGGTAGAACTAGTTTACATCCAGCAGGTCACAGGGAAAGAGCAGTGACGTCGTCGCTTCGGAAGGGCGGAGGCGAGTCTCGACACCGAATGTCCTCACCGATCAGGAAATCAACACGTGTCCCCTCCTGCGGACCCGTGGGAGGACAGTCCTCCACAGCAGAGAAGGACTGTCATAGTAAACGGACAAATGCTGCTCCCGTGTCCCCAGGAGGGTGTGGTGACCAGGGCTCGGACCCCTTGGGATGGAGGTCTGGCTGTGCACTGTGCAGGCCCTGAAGCCAGCATACATGCCCACTGAGGGCCAGAACCCTCTAGAATGGGCACCGAACAAGACAGACACGGAGCTCGTCACGGCTGTGAGAGCACGTGCAATGCCGGACACTGTCGTTGATCCCACCCACCTCCCTCCTCCAAGAAAAAAGGCCGTCTGGAACCCTGCAGTGGCTGCTCCCCCATATGTACGGGGAAGTGCATCCCGGACACGCAAGGGGGAAACTGTGGTAGTCGTGGTGATGTGCCGACTCCCCTTCTGGAAGGACCTGCCCAGCAGCAGCGGCGGAGGTCAGCACCCCAGCTCCAGCTGCCTGCTCCCCCGAGCGCGCCTCAGCTGCCGAGAGCCGCCGGCCGCAGCGAGCAAGCTCTGGCCTGGGGAACCAACTGTATGCATCTCTTCCCAAACCTGTGGCCAGTGACAGGCACACTGGTAGCTAGAAATCGGCCCCGGCAGCATTTACACCGTGGGAAGCGGCAAATGCCACAATCGCGGCTGGTTTTTTTCCCCCATTAAACACGTACCAGCACAGCCTTCCTGGAGAAGCCGGAATCCAAGGCCTGGGCCATATCCACCCGAAGCGGGCCACCTCTGCCGGGCCATGCTGCCTCAGGGCTCCCTGCCGGGAGGGCTCCGACGCAGCGCCACGCCTTCCTCTGCCCACACCTGCTTCCCCTCCCCGCACGCTCCGGTGTCTCAGCCCCGGCGTCAGGCGCGCAGGACCCTCCACGTGGCCCCTCCTGGAAGGGGCATCCTGCTCCAAGTGCGTCCTCGCCAACACGGCCCAGAGGGTTCCTTCTCCTCACTGAAGGGTCCGAGCTGCAGCTTCTTTGTCAGCCAATCAGCAAACCCGCATTAAGCAATTTCTACGTGAGAGACTCGGGGCCTGACCCTGCGCGTGCGGGTCCGGGTCTCACCCACGTGCAGCAGGTTCCCTCAGGGGCTCGAGCGGGGCGGGAGGGGCTCCATCAAATCGTGCCGCTGGCTCCGGCTACATTTGCTTTAAATTAACAAGGCGATCACCTTCCTAATTATATAAAAGTATAAAATGTGTAACGGCATAAAATATGCTCAGGACATCGAATCTGTTACAAAATGGGATGTAATGGACTCAGCGTTAGGAAAACAGACACATTCTGCTTTCGCTTAAAGTGGAGTTAACGTTAAATGAAAGTCCGAGTTGTATATTTGTTAACAAACACAGAATATCAAGCAACTGGCTTTATATTTTCTTAAGATTTTATTTATTTATTTGACAGAGACAGAGAGAGAAAGAGAACCAGCAGGGGGGCGGCAGGCAGAGGGAGAGGGAGAAGCAGACTCTCCGCTGAGCACGGAACCTGATGTGGGGCAGATGCTTAACCGACTGAGCCACCCAGGCGCCCCATCAAGCAACTGGCTTTAAAAACAGAACGTGTCTCGGCATTCCGAAGCGCTTACCCGGCCAGCCGCCAGGAGAGGAGGTGTCTGGCTGATGGAGGGAGGTACAGCAGGAGTGACCCTGCACCTCGGCCCTGCTTCACCATCACAGCACTCTCAGACCCGCCTCTCTGCAGCCAGCCCAGACACAAGGGGGCCAGGGCCACTCTCCCCGCCTCCTTACAGCTGAAAGGACCACGGCTCAGAGGGTGAGGAAGCAGCCCAGATGCCTCAGAACGAAGAAGACAATACTCTATGATGTCACTTACATGGGGACCCTTAAGAAGCTGAAATCATAGCAACAGTGAGAATGGTGCTTAATCGGGGGCTGGCGGTGGGGGAATGTTGGTAGAAACTTCCAGCTATAAGATGTATAAGCATTGGGGATCTCATGGACGGCGGGGCGATCAGAGTTTAAAATATTGTATTATCTACTTGGAAATTGCTAAGAGAGAAGATGTGAAGTGCTGTCACAACGAAAGAAAGTGGTAGCTATGGGACGTGACATGGGCATTAGCTAAAGCTAAGTGGCAATCGTCTTGCGATACGTGTGTCAATCGATACACTGCGCACCTTCAGTTTGCACAGTGTTATGTGTCAATTATATCTCAGTAAAGCTGGGACGTGAACGGGTGTCAGCGTTCAAGATCCACTGGCAGCCACGGAGCCTTCCAGACTTAAATGATCAGGGTAACTGCATGAAAACTAGCCCACACTTGTCATTTTTAAAAAATAAGCCACCTTGACTTTAGGATCCCTCTTTTCCAGGGATGACCCCAAGAGTCAACACCCCGATCTCTGAGACCATGAGCACAAGTGCATTGCCTGTCACTCTTTGTAAAGACGTGGCAAAACCATGGATTTGTGGGATTTGGGGAAAGCATTTGTATTTCCAAGTGTTTCTCTTGGAACCCATTGAGCCCATATGTCACAGAAATAAAAGTGATTTAAGGTTGTCAAGAAGTACTTTCAGGCTTTCTCGAGGAAGCCCCTGAGGGTCAGGGGAGAGATGTCACGAAAAGGGACACGCTTCTGCTCAGCGACGCATCAGGGGCCGGAGCAAATTGACTCCACAGGCAATTCCAAAGTACGGGGTGTTTTTGCAACAGCAGCCATACCAGCAACCATTGCACTAAAATCAGTTTGCAGAAATACTATTTTGAAAACACTTAGTGGTTGGGAAATTAAAATCCCACTGTGGCTCTCCCATCCATTCCATGCATATTCATCCTATTATTCTCTGAGTTTGGAGACAATAGAATTCCCCCTCCCCCAAAAAAGCGTCTTTATTTTGGATATTTCATCTGAGTAATTTAACGCTAAACTGAAGTTCAAAACCTTCATGATTCACAAGGTTTTTGTTCTGCTTGTTTAAACTCTGGGCAGCTTCCAACGCTGAGACCTCCCCTTCTGTTTCTAACTGGCAGCTGCTTGCACAAGAACGAGACAGTGAAGTCCTATAACTCTTTAAGCCTGACTTCATGCATTTCCATTTTACACGTCAACATGAAACGTAACCACTTTTAAAAAAATAATAGTTAAAGCCAATTACAAATTTGCTATTAAAATCACGCTAATTCCACTTTGAAGCATGAAGAACAAAATTGGATTTCACCTTAAAGACAAAGTACACTCACACCTTTTTAGGGTTGCACAAACTCATTTACACTGATCTCTGCACGAATCTCCCTTCACTTCTGCTTGGGGTTGGCCTGCATGAAATTTTCTAGTGGGAGGCTTCCTGAGTTCAGCGTCTGATGTGCCCTCTCCCAAGGAGATGGGACAGAGAGCTGTGACATGGGACACAAAACGGCCCCAATGGTGACCACAGAAAAAATAATAATTGCTGCTATAATTGCAACAATTACCTCAGGAGAGAACAGTAGCTATATTGCCTTAACCACATTTCTAGAATCTGGCTGCACATTCTGAATACATGATCTCACACAATCCTCACACCTCTATAATACGTGTTTAGTACCCTGTTTGATGACGAAATGGAGACTCAGAGAGGGCAGGTAACTTGCCCACAGTCACACAGCAAGACACTCAAAGCCACGCCCCCTAACTCCAACATCCAAAATGGAGGTTGATTGAATTGATGGCTCTCATTGAGGGTCTCCCTGGGTCCTCACTTTGCCCCATAACTTTGCAGTCTCCTCCGTTCTGATTCTGGGCCACATGACCTGCTCGGACTGCGGAGATAGTAACAAACTTGACATCAGGAAGAAGGTCACGAAGGGCTCGTGTGACTCTGCTCCCTCTCTTGCTTCCCTACAATTACCATGAGCTCAAGGCCGCATCAGCCTAAGGATGTGTGGGCTGGCGAACTGGAGGCACGTGAGCTAGAATCGCAGGCAGGTGGGCTGTCCCAGCCAAGGCTGTTCTAGTCCCACCAATCCCCCAGCTGATCACGGACACATAAGCAAGCCCCACCAAGACCAGCAAACCTGGCCCGGGGGAAGCAAAACCACCACGCTGACCTGCGGATGCATGAGAAATAAAAACTAGGTTTTCTCAGCTATGACAATTGGGGTGGTTTGTTAGACAGCAGTAGAATTCCTACCTGCCACTCTAAACTGCCCACCAGGGAGCTCTTTTTATGACTTGTGGTCTACGGAATAATGGTCCCCAAAGATGTCCAGGTCTTGTTCTCCAGAACCTGTGAATGTTTCTTCATACGGCAAGAGAGGCTCTGCAGACATGATTACGTTAAAGACCCTGAGACGGACCGATCATTCCAGATCATCCAGGGGGGCCATTAATAGAATCACCAGGGTCCTTATAAGCAGGAAGTCAAGGAGATCGGACACAGAAGAGGACCATGTGTCACATGAAGCAAAGCACCATGCTGCTGGTTTGGAAGAGGAAGGATGGGACACGGGCCAAGGCCGGTAAGGAGTGCAGCTCTGGAAGCTGGAAAGCATCCTCCCCCAAGGGCTCTGGGGACGATGAGGCCCTGCCAACCCTTATTTCAGTCCAGTAAAGCTGATTTCAGACTTCTGACATCCAGAACTACAAGACAATAGACATATGCTGCTTCAAGCCACCAAGTCCGTGCTCATTTGTCACGGCAGCCATAGGAAACTCATACATACATCAACCTCAGGGACACGAAAATACCAACTCTGCTTTTACTGGTGCTGGATTGCATTTCACGAACCCAAGTTTTAAACAGGAGTTTACGTCACTTTCCCGTCTACAAGGGACTGACCCCAAGGCCTGGACGCTAAGATGAGCACGGGGCAAACAGACGGTGTGCAGCTGGAGCCCGTGGACCCATGGGAAGGACACGGAGTAACACTGTGAGCCCACGGCAGAGGCCTCCGGAAGAGCCGGCCACAGACCGCTGGCCCAGTCCACGCCCCTCAGACATCCTCAGCCAACTTATTTTAAAGAACTTCCATCTCTAAGAATGAAGGGGTCTTTAAAAACCCACAGACTCATTTAAGATAAGAACATAAACGCGTCTGGTGCCGCCTGGTAAAACTTTCCGGCCCAGGGGAAATCTACCTCCGCATCATGACACTGCTCGTCACGCATGGCTTTTAATCACACGAGAGGTGGCCGGTGTGACTGAGGAACTGGATTTTTATATTTTACTCCATTTTATTCGTTTAGGTTTGAATGGCTTGTTGGTTAGTTTTACGTGTCAAGCTGACTGGGCTCGGGGACGCCCAGACTGCCGGTTGAACATTCCTTCTGGGCGCGTCTGTGGGGGTGTCTCTGCCTGAGAGCAGCATCTACGTCAGTCACCGAGTCAAGCGACCTGCCCTCGTCCACGCGGGCTGCATCACGCAGTCTGGTGAGGGCCCGAACAGACTGGAACGGCAGAGGAAGGATGAATCCGCTCCTTCCTCTTGAGCCGGATGTCCGTCCTCTCCTGCCCTCGGACTTTGGTGCTGCTGGTCTCAGCCTCCCGGCTCGGACTGAGTTCTCCCACCAGCCTGCAGACGGCAGACCCCAGCGCTTCTCAGCCTCCGTCACCACAGGCACCAATTCCTGTCACGACTCTCCTCCTTCTGTCCATACCGCAGAGACAGACACGGGTGGGTCCCCCTGGGTCTGTCTGTCCGAGAACCCGTCCTGACCTAGGTGGCCGCATGTGCCTGGCGGCTATCGGGCAGGACAGCCAAGTCAGTGGACGTTCAGGCACCCAGAACTGGGGAACCTCTGTCGGGGGCGAGCTGATGAGCAGCTCACGGCCCCCTACCTACCGCACACCGAGCCATCTTGAAGGGTCTCCGTTTCCTTGTCCACTGGGAAGAACATCGCCTACCTCGAGATCATTGTAAGGATTACAGATAATCTCCATAAAATTCTAAGCACAGTGCTTAAAAATCAAATACGACTCTCCTTACCATGATTCAAAAAAATCACTGTCTGTCTCAGTTCAGGCAACTACAACAAACGACCCCAGACCGGGGGGCTTATAACCAAGACATTTATTTCTGACACTTCTGGAGGCTGGAAACCCAAGATCCAGGAGCCAGCATGGTCAGCTTCTGAGGGGCCTTTTCTGGGTTGCTGGTGACCACCTTCCCACTGTATCCTCGAGCGGCAGAGAAGGTGAGGGAGCTCTCTCCACCGGGGCACCCCCGCCATCACAAGGGCTCATGTCCTAATCAGCCCCAACGCCCCACCTCCGAACACCCTCACCTTGGGAATTTGGATCTCCACACAGGAGCATGGGGGGACGCAAACGTTCAGTCCGTGGCACCGTCAGACTCGCGACGCCCCCAGGTAACGTTATCCGGTCGAACATACTTATGAGCACGGCACCAGGCTGTGCAAATACCCAGAGACTCGAAAACCCATCTTAGAAAACCAAGCAAGGCAGCTGTGCTCACGCGGCAGCACGGAGGAGGAGGACCGAGACTGGCCACCGACCACGGTGACCACACAGCTCAGGATACAGGGACGGTGCCTGACACTCGGGCACGACTGCCCAAGGCCTGGCCGTGGCTGGCACGCGCCCCTGCGCTGCCTCTGGAGTTCCCAGCTAGAGCCCCGAGGCCACGGCCCGGGCAGCTTCCCCTTCTCGTCCCTTCTCCTCCCACCCAGGCTGAGAGGCGTCCTGGACGGCGAGTCCCTCGGGGTCCTGGCCCTGGAGACAGCACCGCAGGAAGGTGCTATGCCTCCGAGAGTCGGGCACAGGGGGTGCTCGCCTCTCACTGAACCCCCTGCACATGTGTCCGCCACTCGGCCGTGGGCATCGCTCCAGAGAAGACTCCAGGCTGAGCCTCCCCTCTGAGAACCAGCCACTGCGAGGAGCGTTTCCCTTCCACGGGGACGTTTTACGTCGGAGGCCTCGAAGCTTTCCCAAACCCTGTCTCCTTACCCTTCCCTGACACCTCGGGGGAGGACAGCAACGATGCGTCCTCCTTCTCCTCTCCTGCTGAACACTGACGACACATCAGAGCTGACGTCGCCCAAACCCGCAGAGCAAAGTCTAGTTCACAGTTACGGGGCAATCCCACTGTTAAAATCGACAATGATTATGGCAGCAAAGAATCCTGAGAGCTGGCCACGTGTCAGGCACGGTGCCACGCGTCACCCTGTTTACCTCTGACCACACCACATGGCGACCTCCATTTGTGAGGTGACCCGAGGCTCAAAGAGGCAGTGGGACCGGCCCACGGTCTCCACGTTGCTAAGGGCTGGAATCGGGATCCAAACTCTGATGTGCGAAGCCGCCCAGCCTGTGCCTTCCTTCCCGCGAGGCCACGGCCAGGCAGCAGCCCCTGGTGCTGCCCGCCTCTGGGCAGAAGGTCAGTGACCTAGGCGAGGACGTCCAGCGGGACCACAGCGCTGGCACCAGCAGCCCCTCGGCTCCCCTGGGACCAAGTCGATGTGCACGTGCACCTTGGGAGTTGGCCCTGAGGTTCAGCCCTGTAACCAGAGATTTATAAACGGGATTCCGTCCTCAAGCTTGGCCTTCAGTGACAAATTCCTCTTTCCACTTGGCTTTTTTAAAGATGTCCCGTGTTTTTGCCTACGGATCACATGCACAAAACCGCAGCGTGACCAGCACAGTGCAGACGATAAAAAAGAAAGGTAAGAAATCCAAGCCCTTCAGCCACGTGGCGGCCGGGAGGAGGGGGAGGGTGGGTGACCGTGGGGCACCAGGTGCAGGGAGGTCCTAGCTGAGGGACCCACAGCTGGCGGCCCCAGTCACACAACGGGATCAGCCTGAGGCACAGTGGTCTGGGCGCTGGAGAGACACAGGTCCCTGGATGGCAGCAGCCCCGCTTTGACTCTGAGTTTGGGGAGCAGAGCGACGTCCAGATTGGGTGCTGGTCATGCAGTAGAGCTGTGCTCAAGCGGAAGCCCCCGAGGGACACTGGGCAGAGGTCAGCCAGGGAGGAAGCACAGCCCATGGAGAAGAGAGGGAAGCGGGGGGTGAAAGCACAGAGGAGGCGCACACAGGCCAGGAGGCACCCACGGCGCCCAGGGTGGGAATCGGACGGGTCAGGATCTCCCCGAGGACGCCCCCCGGTCATCCCCAGATGGTCACCCAGCCCTGCTTCGCCCCTTCCCTGCACTGGGGGCTGTCCCCTCACAGTGAAGCTCAGACAGCTAAAAACGGTCTCCTGGGGCAGTGTGGCCTCTGGCTCCCCACACCCCGCCCAGGGGCCCCCCAGAGCCCCCAGTGTCCTGGAGACACAAAGCATACCTCTTCACCCTTCCCCAGCGCCGTCTGCCACCTCTTGCCCCAGACTACACATAATCCTCCTTTCCCTCTTAAGCTCAGTGGAGTCACTCCGACCTGTAACACTGGCCCCCAAGCACTGTCATCCACCCGTCTCGCCTGATCCCCCCACATCCCCGCGGCCACGCGGCGAGCCACCGCCACCCCCCAGCATCCCCACGTCCGGCTCCCACGCCGGGGCCAGGCACTTCACAGGGTGAGAATGGGATGCACACCACGGGCAAACGAAGAGCCACAAATCTACGGATTATTATCCTGGTAAGAAAAGGAAAGGGCTGGGAATTGATAATAAAGCGTTCCCCAAACAGTAACCATGACAACCAACAGCACGAGCGGGATTTTATGCCTCCTCCAAGTTTTATGCGGCACACACCACGACTCTTTTATGGACTCTGGCATTAATTATGCCCATCACAGGAGAGAGCCCGGGAAACGGTGGAGGGTATTCACCCCTGGGGCTTTGCTAAATTCATGTACGTTACCCATAAAAGTTTAAGGAAGTAATTAGGAAGATTCCCACTTGGGTTGTTTTATTATTTAAAAATTGATAAGACAAGGTATTAAGGTCAAAATATGAGTTGAAACAACAGGAAGGAAGAGGAAGAGGGAGGTGTTGAATTTTAGGCAGAACAAAATATCGACTTGAAGCAATGACGAATTTCGTATCGGATAATGACAAACCCTTGGAAATGCACATGAGGAGGGGGAAACATTTTGGCTTGAGACTGAAAACGCAAGCAGATGGCGATGTGAACTCCGAGTGATCTGTCCGGGGCACACTCACTCGGAAACACGCAGAGGCTGTGCTGTCCCCCCAGAGGGCTCCTTACCTCCCTGCGGCGTCCGTTCCCACAGAGTCTTCCCGGCGCCCCGATGAAATCAGTCCACGATGCTGCTGGAACATCAGCTCCTGTCCTAAGAGCCCAACATCCCAGGTTTTCTGAAAGAAAAGAGGCACACAGGGTGTCACTCCCTGAACTTCGGGCTGTGGCACAGGGGACGAATGCCATCCCACTCGCCGAGAACATGGACCTTAAGGTGGAGACGTGGGCCGTATCCACATGCCTGCCCTTCGGCGAGCTCGCCACATGCTGCACATGGAAGGAGACACTTCCCAGGCACACGGGACTTCTGCTTAGACAAAGCAGCTCAAACCCCCTCTGCTTCCTCTGTTCCTGCCCCAAGCCCATGACAAGGACAATAAAATCAAAAGGAAGAGCCTCCAAGGACAAAGATGAGACAGAAACCACCGCAGATGGGCGAAGCCAGCAGCACTGAGGGGCTACAGGGCAGGCTGGTAGAGCTAACCGACGCTGCAGACTGGAGGAAGCTGAAGTCAAAGCCTTCTGGGGGGTGAGGGGTGCAGAGTCAGGAATTCCAGAGAAAGGGGAAGACCCGCTACTCTGAGGAGCGCAGGGGGGCCCTGCAGAGGTGGGGGGGGGGCGTGAAAGTCATCCTGACCAGCAGCTCCAGACTCCTCCAGGCCGAGATGCGAACAATGCCCCACCCCCACCCCCAAGAGAAAACAAGAGATGCCTTTCGGGGAGGAAGTCTCAGATAGGCTCCAGACTCCAGGATCTGCAGCCCAGCTGGAAATGGGGGTGGAACGAGGCACCCAAAACTAGGGCATGAAGTAAAAGTCAACGTTCAACATGAGGCCCCAGCACCCCCACCCTGGCCCACAGAACACAGATAACCAGCTTACGCCCCACGATATGGACTGAACTGTGTCCCACCAAAATTCATACGCCGAAGCCTGGTCCTCAGTATGACTACCAGGAGAGGGGCCTTTACGGGGGAGATTAGGGTTAAATGAGCTCATGAGAGCGGGGCTCTGACACGACAGGACTTGCGTCCTCGTAAGAGGAGGAAGACACCCCAGAGACGTGGGCACACAGAGAAAAGGCCACGTGAGGACACAGCGAAAGGTCTACAAGCCGAGGAGCGAGGCCCCAGGAGAAGCCAACCTGCAGACCTCGATCTTGGACTTCTGGCCTCCAGGATGCACGGAAATAAACATCTGTTGTTAGGCCGCCCCACCTGGGATGTTTCGTTACAGCAGGCCCTAGCAAACTCATACACCCCGTAAACAGGAGACAAAGCGTTCCTCTCTAGGAAAACATCTGCTCAGGGGAAGAGCTACAGACACTGACATTCGTGTGCTCCCGATAAAGTGAGCCGCTTGCAGCCACAGTCCACGCAGAACTGCCAGTTGGAAAGTGTCACCTGGGCAAAGCTTCCACCACCTGCTCGGGGCCTCTCTCTCCAGTACCGGTGGGCAGTCACGAAGCAGGCCAATGGGAAAAGGCTCCGGGCATGAAACCAGCCCAGAGAATGATAAGTAAACTCAGAGGCAGCAGGCATAATGCAGGGATCCGAAGAGATACATCGTGGGGGAAAACCTAGGATCAGTGTCCTCAGAAGGGCGGGGATGGTGCATCCACGAAAGAGCACGTGTGCTTAAAACAGGAACATCTGGAGAACGAGCGAGCACACTTAGAAATCACAAGCGTAAGAGCAGAATTAAGGGGAAATCCCCAAAGTTTTGAAAGATGAACTTAAGGACATACTCCCAAAAGGTGAACAACAACAACAGCAAAAAACAGAGACAGAATATAGGAGATAAAAAATAAGAAACTGGGAGATTCATCCAAGAGGCCCAATACTTGAACAACAGGAATTCCAGAGAGAACAGAAAAAGAAAACAAAGAAGAAATTATCAAATAGCGTAAGTCAATGGGAAGTCAAAAATAACCCAAAATAGAACAATCGAAAGTAGCAATCTATGTCATTGCTTAGATACATCAGCTTACATTTCAGAAGAAAGCGCTAAAAGTTAACAGAGGTTTTCTCTAGGGACAAGAATCTTAAAGAGAGAAAAGCGTAGTGCTACTGACTTCCACAGTGCATACATGTACTACTTTGGTTAAAAAAATCAAAAATTATTTTAAAAAATTAAACATTATAGATAAACCTAAAGTTCTGTTTCCTGAGAAAAGTCTGTTTCTGGTTTCGTGCTTATACATGAGCACCAACAGAAAGTGTCATTATTTAACTTGTACACAACCGATGCATCATTGTTTAATTTCCAATGGAGGTACATGGTACTGGAACATTCTCACTCGTGAACCCCAGAAGCAAAGCCTCCCAGACTCTTGCGTTCATGGGGGCTTTGAATGACAGTGGGAAATGAGAGAGGCCCCCTGGACCCCTGACTGGGGGCCACCGGGGGCACTAAGCGACACAGCCCCATCTTCAGGAAGGAGGAGAATATGAGTCCAGAGGGAACGCTCTGAGAAGTCCTGCAGGGCATTGCTTTCAGCCCTGGAGGGACTCATGGAAACCCGAGTCCACGCTGACCTACTCCATTTCTTCTGTGTACTCCCTGGTCGGCCAACAAAGCTTCAAACCAGAGCCAGCTTCCTGCCCACCTGTCTTCATAAACATGGCTTTTATTTTTATGGTCTTTGGGGCATGAGCTATTTCATATTACTCACACCATCACAATTCTGTATTATTAAACTCTGGTTGAAGAAAAAGGCCCAGTGGGTTATAACGACAAACAAATAAAATAATATTGAGAAGATACCATGAAAGGGAAATAGAAAGAATCCTTGACTCGGGACTTTGAGAATTAAATACGGATAATCGTCTGTATTCCTAAAACATGCTTCCGTTCAGGCACCCCAAAAGCACAGGGAGCTCTCACTCAGGGGCTGTGCTAGGAGCAGCCCCCCAGCAGGTGCAGGGCTGGGGGCTCTGTGAGAACCACGCCCAGGTGCTGAAGGTCAGCAGCGGACCCCACTGGACACCCACCAGACCCCAGGCTGCTAGAAACTCTGTTCCCTGTTAGGAACTCAACAGTAACAATGGACTCAAATGGGTTATACCTGAAACTTACTAAAAGCAATCAAAAACGTAAGGCAAGGAGAAAGTCAATACGGGGCCAATGCCCATGGCCTTGTCTAATATTATGTCCATTGACACAAAATCCTGGCAGCCTCTACTGACCAGAGAAATTGGAAATTTATGGGACTCCGTGCTCACAACCCCCAATCCCATCTACTTCCTCACTTGCATGTATTTGCAATGTCAGCCAGGGCTGGGTTGCAATAGTTAGGCAGTAGGTCCCCACTCATCACATTAAAATTATTTCACGGAATTTTGCATATAACATGTTTTTCCTAATTAATCCATCTTTAAGCTAAATATTCTATTTATTGGGTGTAGTGGATTGAAAAATGTCCCCCCCAAACTGGTGTCCACCTAGAACTGCAGAATGTGACATTATCTGGAAACAGGGTCTTTGCAGATACTCAGTTAAGGTGAGACCCTACTGGATTATAAGAAGAGAACAGGACACACACACAGGGAAGACGGCCATGTGACAACAGAGGCAGGGGAGGGCTGATGTGGCCACAAGTCAAGAAACGCCAGAAGTCCCCAGAAACGAAGAGTCAGGAAGGATCCTCCCCTAGAGCTTCTGGAGGAAATGCGGCCCCGCTGACACCCTGACTTTGGACTTCCCGCCTCCAGACTGTGACAGGATAAAGCTGTGTGTCTCCAGCACCCCCCATCTGTGGTGCGTTGTTACAGCAGCCCCAGAAAGAGTAGATGCATGCGTATTTCATGCGAAATATGGGGGTGAACCAGGCTTCTACAAACTTGCCACATGATCTAGGTGAAGCAAGCGAACCATTAACTGCGTTCTACGAGCGGGCACCTCAAAAGCCAAGCCTCTTTGGGAATAGACGCCAGCACATCCCTCACCTGCGCTTGGGACAGTGTGAGCCGGCCTTCCTCGGAGGAGGACGGAAACCAACCAGCGGGCCCCCCGCGTCTGTCCCACGGCATGAAGGGCACGGCCGAAGCTGTCACTCAAGTAATCCCCACGCAGCTGAGAGCGCTTCCAAGGAAAACACTTTACCAAATATTTTATTCTTCGAGAAGACGTCCACTTAATAATGGGAAACTACAGGTTTGCGCCTGTCAAAATCATTTCCTTTGGGCTTCATTATAAATTTCTCTGCTTCATTTGAAGGCTCAGGGAGCTTGGTATAAAATGACCCTATTTCCCCTCTAAAATCTATGTGGCCACATCAAAGTTAAAATTACTTTTCCAAAGATCTTACTGCGTTTTTGGTTCTCCTCTGCTTTATTAATAATGCATCAGGCAGGTACATGACTTCCCTCCCAGTTTTATTTCCTGACTTGAATAATGTGGACAGAACACTGGAGACTGTTGGCCAGACACTCGAGAGTGACGTGGAAGCAGCGGCTCAGAGCAAAGCCACGTGTGTGACTCCCAGCGTCCCCACGGGACGGACTTCAGAGTTGGCAGCTATGTGTGTACAAACACCATCTATACATATGTGTACGCGCATGCATGCACACGTGTGTGCACACGTGCATGTACACATGTGTATATGCATACACACGCGTGTGTACACACATACGTGTGCGCAGGCTGTGCACACATACATGTACACACACGCGTACAAAGAGGCTCCCAAACGTACTGCCACACGATCCTCGCTTCAAATAAAAGTGCACTGGTCCTGAGCTGATTTGACAGCCCAGGATGAGGGTAAAACCACAGGCTCAGGGGCCTAACCTGGTTGTGCTGCTCGATGACTCTGTGACCTTGAGAAGGTACTTTGACCTCTCTGGGCCATCTGTAGAAACACGTACCATCACCCCCTCCAAAGGGTTACTGGAAAAGTCACCTGGACCGGGGACGAGGCACCCCCACCAAGTCGGGTCTCAGCTAGAGCTATACCCTACTCCTTCTTCCCAATACACCCTCAAATTTTTCCTTTTTTCTGGTAAACAGCCACAGACAATGATCCTTCAAGGGGCCAAGGAGCAACACTTATCGAATACTTATTATGTGCTAGTCAGCAGCCATCGGGTTTACCCGCTGTTTCATCTGAAATGTCACATAACACACACAAAACAACAGGAGTTGGAGGTAGTGTGAATTTCCAGAGACAAACTGTTTTCCAAACTCACTTCTCATAACATCACGGGAATCACCAACTAATGACCGAGGTCCTGCAGTGAGGGGCGGCGTGGCGGCTGGCCTGGGAAGCCGGCCTAGGGAAGGTGGCCCCTGGGTGGGGCTTGGTTCTCAGGGGCAGTGTGTGCAGGAGTGAGAGCCAGCACCCATACACCGGGCCGTTCTCGGCACAGAGCGCTTTGGCGACATCACTCAGTATTTGCAGTGCGTCTGCGTCTGCCCTTTGACTCAGAAATGTCAATTCCAGCCCTGAATGTCATGGAAATGCTAGCGTATGGGCACCACGATGTATGTCCCATCGTGTTGACTTCGCGATGGTTTAAAACAGCAAGCAACTGGAAATCACCCCTGCGGGACTCATTAAACAAATTACAGGCCCTCCGTTTACTGCGATTCCAGGCAGCCTGTTAATAGAATGGGGTAGATCTCTGAGCTAATGTGCAACAATTTCCAACACGCATTGGGCGCACAGTCCAGGCGGCAGCACCGGGCGCACATGCCCGTGTCGTCGGCGAGCTCTGCGCAGGCGCACAGGGGCGTGCCTGCATCTGCGGGCTCTCGCTTTGCAATGGTACCCCGAGAACCGAAGGCTGGGGCTGCCTCTGGGACGGACACTCGTGGTCTGCGATAGGAGGGAGGGAAGCACACTTTATATTCTACTCCTAAATTGATGGCTGTGGAATTGTTTACCAATCTGGAGAAAATACATTAAAAAGCCATTAATTCATTTAACAAACATTACTGAGTGCTTATGATGCACAAAATGTGAACTACAGCCGGAAGCTAAGGTCGGGGGCCTGGCATGAGATCTGGTGGCTGCCGCCCCTGGTCCACAGAAAGGGCCTGGGAAGTTGCTACTTCGTAGTTGCTGGCTGGTGCTCCCTTCTCCTGGGGATTGCCACGCTGGGGTGCAGGGAGTGGTTCGGGAGACTCACCACCTTCCCAGGAAAGGTCACAGTGCTGGCCCCTACCAACTTCTTGTGCTTAAAACAGTGCACGTGCCAAAGACCAGGGCTTGGGGCTGCCTCCCCCTCGCAGGGGACCCAGTGGTGGCCAGTCTTTCTGAACCAGAACCCCATGATTCATCTGTGACATTATTCCAGTTTCCAAAGTTCTAAGAACCTTACTGCTATGTGGCTAGTGGGAACAAGGCCCCCACCAACACAGCTTCCCCTCCCCTCACCAGCTCCATATGCTGGAGGCAGGGATCCTGCCCAGAAAATGAATAAAGACAAAATCCAGACAATTCCATTCTTCTCTCACTAGCAAGGGGAAAAGTGCATATGGCTTTCTCTGAAGTGATGCATATTTAGAGGAAAAAGTTTAAATCTGCCATTCATGGGATGTTATAATGTGTAAGTGTATAAAGATGTGCACAGTTTGCAACAATTATCTCACAGCAAATCTGTACTTTTGTTGCCTTGAGCTTTCAGGAGTTTGATTTTTCTCCCACTCTAAAGGGTGGATAAGTTCACCTGGTCTGCTCTCTGCCTATGATCACACCAGTCCTGCAGAAGCCATCCACGCTGCTCTCCCCACAAAGTCCCCCGGACCCCTGCCAGCCACCCAGGCCTCTCCCTTTCCTGTCCGCTGCCACCCCTCGTCGAACTGGGGACTCAGAGACTATCTCCGAATGGACCCTCAGCTCAGGGTTGAGGGGCTAACCCCCATTTGCCCCACTAGAGTCCTGAACCAATCTGGAGGCAAAGGAATAAGGGGGGAAGAGATCAAATGTCTACCTTGTCCCTCTTAGAGAATGTAGCTCAGTTGTCCACACTGGCCAGCTTCCTGATCCCACACACCACAAGTAGGTGCCTCCCACCAGGCCAGGCTGCCTGGTCAACCACAGCCCCTGCCGAGGGCAGGCCTCAAGCTATTACTTTTATTATTATTATTATTAACAACACTATCACCCTCTATCAACAACCAGCCCACAGCCCACTGGTCTCATCAGATATTGCACTTGGCACAAATTGGGAGGCTCTTGGCAAGAAAACATACTTCCCTGGGGCAAAACAAACATTTAGACTTAGGGGGGGAAAAAGATTTAAAATTGAAACCTAAAAGATGAAGCCAGTTTCCATCCTAAACTCCTGCTGCCCCCAGGTGGGGAAACAGTTGCTGCTCTGCTGTCTGAGGACAGACAAGGAGAAAAGCCTGGAGAAAAGCCAAGGGGGGCCCAGAGAAAAGCCAAGGGGGTGGGTTCACTATTAGGATGAGTTCATCCTCCTCAAAAGATCAACCCATACTTGCCTTGGGGATCTCAGGAAAACTCCTTTTTAATACCCCTTTTCAACTCCTATGTTTCTAAATTGGTGCAGAGAAAATGAGAAGTTGGAAAGGCAGTCCTGCACTGTGGCATGCTGGGCACACTCAGATGACAGTACTGGAAATACGGGCGGCTCCAGCCCAGGGGGGGCGTCCCAGACCATGAATACAACCCCAGCCACTGAGAAGCGGGTTCGCTTTCAAAAGGCAGCACATGACCCCTTCAAAGAAAGCTGGATTCTACCTGCACAGCGTAACCCTGCATCCTCCCCACCCCAGAGGCAGTCAGCATTTGGACAGCTCCTAAAGGTTCCGGCTGATTTAAAAGCAAACTTGTTTATCGCTGCAAGTCCCTGGACAATTCACAAGGGAAGATGAGATGCAGCACGTGCTTGTTATGTTCAAGATGAGACAAAGCACCAAGTTCAGGCTGCAAAGGAAATGTGGTGTTTGCTGAGAGCAGAAGAAATGACAGTTTATTAAAAAATATAGGCTGTACCGGGGAAAAAGTAATATTGGATTTTATGATTATTTCATACTGGGAATTGTTACATAGTTCCATGCCTGTTTATTGTATAACTACAGATTGCAATAATACATTTTGTAGCTTGTAAAGTTCTGAACAAGCAATTTTTACATAGCTACATTTAGTAGGTTGGCTTTTTTCTTTTTTTAAGAAAAGAGAAAAAGCTCATGTTAAGACGAGAAAATAAGCTTTCAGAAGAATTAAAACTACAATAATTTTTCCCATAATTTCCTTAGAGTCTGACAGAAGCTGTTTTAACACTTTTATTCTGATGCTCTCCTGTATCAAGCAGTTTTGCAGTTAGACCACTCGGTCATTTGCTAGAATTAGTCCTTCATGGGACTTTTTGCAAAACCACCAGACAAATGGTCAGGCCCAGGAGCTCTCTCTCTCTGCATTACAGAACTGTGGGGAAACTTTTTTATTTATTCACAGAAGTTCTTGAGCATCTCCCATGGTTGGGCACCATGGTGGACACTGGGTACATGATTCTGAGTGAAAGACACACAACTTCCTGCCCTTGCAGAACTTACAGATAGGGAAGAAACAAACGTCATCTGAGGAAGTCACACGCTATCATGCAAATGCACAGCTAAGGTCACATCTACGAAGGCAAATACGGGGGCCATCGGAACCCAGAAGAGGCTGTCAGTGACCAACCAATTCCAAATTCTCATCAGAATCCATCCTCGGTGGAGTGGAGAATATGAGTCTCCAAGTAGAAAACAGTATTTCCATGGACAGCAACATTTCAGTACAAAATGGTTTAGTGTCCCAAGTAGCTAATTCTCTCATTGCAAACACCTAAGCCTCTTTAGGACAGTGCCAATGAAAGAGATAAGAACCATATTAAATCTTCCAACAGAACCATGAGGCTCTTATCTCAGGGCACCCCGTAAGTCTGCAAACCCTTCCGCCTCCAAGGTCCTGCCATTTCCAGGAAGCCCTTTCATTGGAGGTAAAATAAATTACTGCCTTGGTTTCAGGAAAGAGCATGACACAAACAAGGTAATATCAGGTAATGCTCTGCCCCGAGTTTTAAAGTCAGATCTGCTTGTTGGAACGCCCATGTGGAGACCCATGAACTCAGACGGAAAGATGCCACATACACCGCCTTTCAGCACATCCTGACTGTCGAGGTCCTTCTATACAATGACATTTCCTTCAGGGAGAACAAATGCTCCATTATCCAGGCAGCTCCTGGGTGAGGACTAGAAGGGACCGAATGGGGTGGGAGTGGGGGGTCCCCACAGAAACAAGTCCCTGTAACAAGCACTTTTAGAGCAAGGTCTGAGCAGGACAATCTATCTTACTGCCATCATTGCCCTCTTAGAGCTGGCTGTGCGCCAGGCTCCAACCCCACTCTGGAGCGCTGTAAACAAATTTAATTTGGTCTCCAAGAATCAGAGCTCTCGAGGCTCCTGCAGCCCCAGGAGTGAGAGGAGAGGACTTTATTGGGTGTCAGTGGCCATTTACGCAGTGAATGTGTAGCCCTAGAGGAACCAGCCAGGGAGGGGCAAGGAAAGCAAGCGTGAGCCCTAACAAACTGGAGTGAGAGACCAGCCCGGGCCCTGTACCCATCATGCTCCAGGTAGGACCTCAGGGCCACACATTCAGGATGCTCTATTTCTGATTACTGGCCGTACCTACATCCCCTCCTTCCCCTCAAACCAAATGCTGCTCCAAAGCAGATGCAAAAGAGAGGGTCACCAGGAGACTGGTGACAAGGTTGTCCCCAGGCCTGACTGAAAGGCAGTCAGACTCCAGTCACTACAGAAATGGGAAGAGGCCACACAGCTCAGGAGAGGAGTCAGCCCTGCAGAGACATTCAGACGCTGACAGTCGATCCACTACCGTCTGGAAGTGATCACTGGTGGGGGCCAGGTCCATTCCCCCAAGCCCGGTCTCCCATCTCATTGCACAAAATACAGATACATGTTTACCCACATTTTTTGAAACAAAAGCAAAGGAAGGATAAACCAAATAAATGATCTTACTAACTGCACTGTAAGTCATAAACACATTATACATTTCAAATTATAAATAAATTTACTACTAATAAAAAACATTAGCTCTAGGGTAGAAGTAGGAAGAGAGAGGAGGAGACAGGGAGGCAAGGTGGCTTTTCTCATTATACCCAATTTTATATTTGAATTGGGAACTGTATACATATTTTCTATAAAAATACAAATAGATAAAAGGATGACATTAGTCACTACATTAACACAAACCGAAGTAAATAAACTTCCCAGCAGATCAGGTAGGGATTGACCGTGCTCCAGAAAGAGAAGCCACCTCAGGCTGGGCCCCCGAGTGAAGACAACACTGACGGTCAGAACCGCAGGTAAACCACTGAGATCTGGGGGTGCTTCACCGTGTGACCCAGGTTATCTCTACTACTACTGGTTCGGTAATAAGTAGCGTAATCATACACAATGAGGAACATAGTAACTGTGCTGTTAAAAACCAACATTTTCAGTGCAAAAGAGAAATATATAATTAGCTTTGAGCAACTGAGTTAAAGACCTTGTAATGTCCATGTGAATTTGTAGATTAGTAGGAACCTGTAGTTGTCTCCCTACTTAAAAAGTATGTATTTCCTCACTCTGCTCACTGAAAAAGCCTAAACTGAAGGATAACCCAGCAGCAATGAGTACCACCAGTGCTCAGATTATGATTCTAAATACCATTTCTCACGGAAAAGAACCAAGGTTCTTTAGAAAAATAACTCGTTTCAGGTCTGGAGTAAGAAACGTTCAAAATGAGTTTGAGAATATCTTATTGGCCTGGACACATACACAGGCCATTGAGATTTCATCCAGAGGATAGGAACCAGATGGATGGGGCTCTCACTAGCCCAAGAAGAAAAAAAAAATGAACATCAAAAAGATTACTCTTAATCGCAATGTGGTATCTTTGGATTCCACAGAAAAAGTATGAGGGTGGAAACACCGGAGAAACTCAAATAAAATCTGGAGTTCAGCTAATGTAATTATGCATCAATGTCGTTTTCTTAAGTCTGACAAATATATGCTGGTGATATAAGGGAAACTGTGTAAAGAGTATATATGGATTCTGTACTATCTTGGCAACTTACCCATAAGCCTAAAACTATTCCAAAATTTAAAAAAATATGCATTTTTAAAAATATAAATGATTTTGATGCACTTAATTACAATAGATATAAGTCTGTGGGTTCATAATGATCCTGAAAAAGCTCACTGCTTGCCTGTGAAGATTGCTAGGGAAACCAACTCATTTGTATGAATTTTAACGAAAAGAGGGAAGGAGTGTAAGCCTGATGACTCACAGACATGTACCCTGGGGCAAATAATGCATTATGTGTTAATAAAAAAAAAAAAAAAGAAAAAAGGGAAGGAATAAAGCATCTATCTTGCCTTTTTTGTAGGGACTATATTTCAGGTGAATCAAATAGTTAATGAGGGCGAGACTGTCCTTATTGGCAGCCCACACTTGGTAAGTACAAAAGAAATGATAGAATTTTCAAATTACCATGCCGTTATTATAATCATTATAGAGAGTATGGAGCTATGGTAACATCTAGAAAAAGTTACTGATGCAATTATTCTCTGAGGCAACAACTGCATCTTTAGAAATCTATCCTGATACATATTAGACATAGGCACCAAGCTATTCAGTGAAGTATCATCTAAGTAACAGGATAAGACTAGACTTAGCTCAAATGTTCATCAATGGAAATAATAGTATATTCGCAAAGTGGGATACCACACAGCTGGAAAGTAGAAAAGAGGAATTTCCCTATATATTTATATAAAATGATCTCCAGGAGAGTATTTGTGGAAAAAAGCTAGGTAGACAAAAACACATATAGTATGTTCTTTGAAGAAAGGTGGAGACATTTTAAAGACACGTGAATATATATTCGAATATATAAAAGTCAAGCAAATGTTAAATAAGTTTATTTGGCAAATGAATATATCGAGTTAATAAATTAAAAGAATTTCTAATGGTCACTTTTCAAGGGAGACAGAACAGAGGCAACAAGGAGAGAAGCCTAATTTTTATGAATACGCCTTGTTTTACAGATTCGACTTCAGAAACAGGTAAATATTTCATATGTCTGTGAAACAAAATTAGATTAAAAATCAATCCCCAGAATCCGAAGTAAGTCAAACCACATGAACATAACTGTGTTTTGAGTTAATGGCATAACCTCTTAGAGGGGAATTATTTCAAGTAATTTTGAATCACAGCACGAAACCTGTACATCCCTAATGGGAGCTGGTCTAAACCAGAAAGGACTGCAAGGACTCCTGACTGGATTTGGGAGGCACGAGCACCGCCGCGGCAGCGGTGTCGGAGGGGAGAGTGAACGTGGGGCACTGTGCTCGGGCTGCTGCGAATGCACGCACGTTGTGAGCTGAAGCAATCCGTAATTTATTGGCGTAATTAGGAAATGGAATTTTCAACCTTGGAGAAAGAGAGATACAGATATAAGACGAAAGAGGTTAAGCAAAAATTCTGCAGTCTTTAATTTTAATTGAAACTGCTACTCTGAATCTGTAATTTCTCACATACATGTGTTTCCTAAGCTGGCCACCGCAAAGGTCTAAAAACAACGACCAATCCAGCTGCAATAAGCATTCCCACCACCCCATTTCCCACGATACTGTGTCCCATGAACACTAAACAACCTTCCTTAGAAAAATGTCTGATTCGGTAAGTCAGAAAACATACAAGATGTGCCTGGAACATTTTGTCTTAGCAGAAGGCAAAAATGCTACAAAGATTGGGGGTCACGTCCCAAGGACTCAGAATCCAATGTGAAGACGCTCCTGTAAGCCCAAAATGGGACAATTTCAGAATCAATAAAGGGAACAATGGCAACCATTTAAATCCATCAAACTGTTCAAAGCCAGGAGTTCATGATAATTTTCTAAAACGCACTGTTCACCGTAGGAGCACGCTAGCAATCACATCACGATTTTGAAGCTGGTAAATAAAAGATACAATGCAAGCATTTATCCTGCCTTTCCTGGAGGAACCTCATCTTACGACAACGAAGTCATTGGTGAGACACTTCTTGGAGAAGTAGTACATCTAATAAAGGAAGACTTACAATATCCCCAGTTCGCAGTCAATCCCTAATAAAGTCATGAATTTGGGCAATAGCCGTTGACATCAGACATTAGACACAGACGCGTAGGTCTGTGACACCCTAAGCAGAAAGTCAGACGTCATTGCCTCTGGATGGAGATGCAGAACCCTCTGCCTCACGGACACAGGCATGACCCACACCCCATACTCTGCATGAAGCTCAGCTCTAATTACCAACTTACAGGAGTTACAAGGGAAACCTCACACACGTGCACACACAGCAGGCTGTCAGCAAAACCTCGAGGCGGGAAGCCTCCCGGGGCAGGTGCAGAGGCGTGAGCCCGGTGCAGAAGGGGCTGGAGAAGCAGGGAACGCAAAGGCAGACGAGATGGAGAACCCAAACAAGAAGAAACCTGCAGAATGAAGGTGATCCCCATCCCACCCCCAGAGGGTCCCCTTTTCACAAGGAACAGAAATGAAGCTGATCCAGAGAAGAAGCTGGGGCTCCCTTCCCACGTACAGGAAAAAAGTTGTTGTAACAAAACACACCGAACAAAACCAGAAAACACAACCCGCCAATGTGGAGTGTGGGAAATGCTTCGGACAGACATGTCCCAGCGCCCCCAACAAGCCGGGGGTGGGAGGAAGGGGAAGGGGCCTCACTTAGCAAGGCATTCAACAGAGCTACCGGACGAGTACAACGTGGGGACCGTGTCTGGCTCCTGATTAAAAGCAAACCAACTGTAAAACTACATTTTCTTAGGGAATTTGGGGGAATCGAACATAGTCTGGGTATAGATTATATTAAGAAATCATTGTTAATCCTGTTCAATATGATAATGGAATTGTAGTTGTGTTGTTACGTCCTCATCTGTTAGAATCAGATATTCGAGTATTTGTGGGAGAAATCTAGGATGTTTGGCATTTGCTCTAAAGTCCTCCAGAAGGAAAGACTACTGAGGGTACACCAGGGGGCCGAGTGCTCCTGGTGCGCACAGGGGCACAGGGACACTCCTCCGGCCGGTGCGTCCGGCAGTGCAAGCGAGGACCGTC
>CM052894.1:1782892-1806539 GCA_028534135.1 Potos flavus
AGTCTCCGAGTCTCCGAGTCTGCTGAGCCCTTCATCGCCTCTGCAGTCTCGCTGGGGCCACGTGCGGAGATGCTGTCAGAAACACATTCTCAGTTGAATTTTTCCAAGCTGTAAAGAGATTTTTGGCCATTGAGGGGAGCCACTGGTTTGGTCTATGAGCTGTTCTAAATATGACTGGATTTCAGACGCCATCACTGTTCTGCCTCTTCTGAAGCCTGCCTGTTTCTCAGCTGCTACAAGGGGCCCGCAGAGCATGAAAAAGACATTTAAAGTAGGCTAATTGCTATATATTTAACATCACTGTAAAAAAGGACAGCTTTTTTACACAAGCATTTTCAATCGGATCTGAAGATGTTTATTGCATCCTGTTTGGTGAAAAACAAACAAAACATACATGTATTTAGCACGAGCTGGTGGGATGCGCCGAGCCTAACCGGGTGAGCAGCAGTCCGAGAACGGAGTCGTGAGCGGCCCCGCTGTGACGAGGGTTTCCCGCAGCAGTCGGGCACCGGGCCTAACAGTCCCTAGTTCTCTCCTTTCAGCACTGGCAGCAGCTCGCCGTTGTCTCTCAGTTCCTAACAATGAAAACAGAAAGCAAAAATAACATGTATGCACAGAGATGAAAAATGGAAACCTCTGAACCATCCCAGATTGTATCCAAATCCGAAAACGAGAAGAAATACTGGACTGGAATAAAACTCCAGCCTACCAACACCCTGAAACCGAGTATCACGCCATAAAAACTGAGCACACCATCAGATTACAAAAGGCATTCAAAAACCAACAGCTTGTTCAGCATTAACGCACTCAACAATCAGAGCAACACAATGACGCCTCCTATTTAAACAACAGCAATAAATACAGGTAACAACCGTTGAGTGATGTGCAAACACAAACGTGGAAGAAAGCAACATGCCACTCAAGTGCGATGCACGTGACACCTGCAGCCCCACGGGTAGCACACGGGGTCACGATTTTAAGCCAGCCCGGAAAGGCCATGGTACTAGTACAAGTGTGCACGTAAAGGCCAAAAACCACTAAAAAGACATAAAAATCCAGAAATATTTTCTGCTTCCAGATTTAAAATTTGGACACAACTATCAAATTTAAAATGTGAGAATAAATGATAACTGAGACTTTCTAGTTTCAGATAAACACTTATTTTATTTTATTTTTTTTAAGATTTTATTTATTTTTTTGACAGAGAGATCACAAGTAGGCAGAGAGGCAGGGGGAAGGAAGCAGGCTCCCTGCTGAGCAGAGAGCCCGGTGCGGGGCTCGATCCCAGGATCCTGAGATCATGACCTGAGATCATGACCTGAGCTGAAGGCAGAGGCTTTAACCCACTGAGCCACCCCGGCGCCCCACTTAATTTTAAGATGTCAATTTTCAGGTTATTACTAAGCAACATGAACGTCAATCAATAAAACCACTAAAATCCATTTGATCTCCTCTCTGGTTAAACCCTACCAGGTGTGATCCCGTCCTACAAACTCAGACAGCGCTCAGTGATGTCTTAAGATCTCCTACCACCAATCCACAAACAAGCAGATGTCCTACTGCACTGAAGAAGCAGGCAGCACTTTTCTGAGCGTGTCATCAGGAGGGCAGGAGGCCATGCCGCTCGTGCCGAAGCCCGGCAGCCTGCAGGTGGTATCCGGACATCACAGCTTTCCTGGCTCACGGAATTTCTCTACGTCTGTGTCCCCTCATCTCAGGGCACTGTGAGGACGGCCTAAGCACGGATGCAGCGTGGCTGGCATGCGGTGGGACCCTCATCAAAGGCACCATTGCTAACGGGAGCCGACCTGGTCTGAACAGTCTCACTTTCTGAACAAACATTCTGCAGGAGTGAACTGAGCACTGAGTACTATTAATTACCTACCGTTTTTCTCAGGACACTAGATTGACTGAGTCTTTGAATCACTGGGTAACTCCTTTATTCAACCATTCAACAAAAAAGGCTCTGAGTGCTCTTAAAGGCCAGCCAGAATGAACTCCAGTGGAACATCGCTGATGTTCCCAGTGAACTAAAGATGAAGAACTGAACTCTGCAGGAACAGACCGAAGTGGTAACCTAACTGTCCCCAGCTATCTTCCCGGGGGAAAATGTCACCAGCATCACACACTTCCAAAGGCGTGTTTCAGCAGGTGAACAAGAGTCCTCGAACATCCTATTATAGACCCACAAAGAAGCTGCCCATGAAGCTCAGCTCTAGAATTAGTTACTGACCGTTATCTGTCCGAGATTAACGATGACTCGGGTGAGGCTGTGAGACACTCAGACAGTGCAGGCTCAGCAGTATTTGGGGTTTGAAGACTGTGTCTTAAACAAATAAAAGTATATATAACATAACAAATGCATATGTATTTTTGTTGCTTCCAGGCTATTTAAGAGCTACTGTTAAACCTTTCTTTCTCCTCCAGGCATGAGACGCTTCACCAGGAAAACCGCCTCACTCGGTGTCCTAAGAAGTGTGAAGTCAGGCGGGGAGCGCTGCGGCAGAGGAGAGCTGCGTGGGGGACGCAGCAGGATGAGCGGCCTCGGCAGGGGACGGTGCCCGTGCCAGGGCTGGTAAGACATCCCGGCCCACAGAGCTGGCATCACAGAGCGCTGGGCTGGAGTCCTCTCGCGTTATGAAAATAGGAGCTAACACTTATTTTAAAACAGTACTACTTATCCCTTGCTTTCCACTTATAAAGTCAGACATCTGCCCTCAGAGAGACTCCTCTAACCGGCAAGGCAAGAGGAAGGCTGGCCGGAGCACTGGGCACTGGCGCAGTCTGACCTGCCACGGAGGTCTGTGCTTCCGGAGCAGGGCCCGGCATTCGTCCTCGGGCCCCGTCCTGGCCGCACCCCCCACCCTGCCCCCCTCCTCCATCCAACACCATGCTGCCCGGCTGGGGCGGAGGGTTAGAGGAAGGCAAGCTGCAGCTTCCCTGTGCTAGCCGGCTAAGAAACAGAGCTGTGGAGCACACAGGGGCTATCGGGCGGGCATGCCCGGAGAAGAGCCGGGCCCGCTGGAAATTCATTGACTTTATGTAAAGCAAACCAAAGGAGTAAGTTAATCATCAAAGATGTATTCTCCAAACATGCTTACAACCTGACAGACCTAACCGAAGTTTCCAGCATCTGAGACCAGAGGTGGACCTGGAGATGGCCCACCGCAGCCTCGCACTGTTCCGTGGGAAACTGGGGCCCGTGCTCTCAGATCTGTCACACAGCCGGCAGGCCAGGCAGCACTGGGAGTCAGGCCTCCCGCCCACGGCCTGGTGCTCTCCGCTCCATCCCCCAAGTGCACACGAGACAAAATGAAAGAACACAAGAAAATAATACAATATAAATATAAAAGGACAGAAGAACTTCAGGAGTAGGAGCAAAACCTTTCTATAAACAATTCAGAAACAAGAAGGGCCCTGAAGGACACAGAAAACATATAAGTATGGAACATGCCAGCTATCCAAAGCAGAGAGGATGAGGAAAGAAAACCTAAAACATGGAAGACTTAGCAGAGTGGGAGTAAAAATCAGATTTTGAGCTTGGCCATAATCCGAGCATCTCAGAACGCCAAGTCACAGTGCAGCCCTGCGCAGGCAGTCCCCCGGGGGGTGACAGGGGTCGTACGGAAGGCCCCGCGGTGGGGGGTGATCTGACTGGCCCGGGGAGGGCTGAGAGCGGTCTGACCCGCCAGGGGCAGCGCAAGAACGGAGTACCACAGGCACAGAGATGGTAACACGGGTCACAAGTGACTGCGCAGGAGGCCAGGAAGGAGAGCACTCAAGGAAGCCCCGTAGTTACTGTTCAATATAAAATGATAACTTTCAAACATGCCAACATTTCCGTCTTTAGGCTACCGGATGAACTCCGACCTTACCTTAACAATATCCAGACCTCCAACAAGCTCCCCTTTCACATACAGCTGAGGGTACGTGGGCCAATTCGAGTAAGTTTTTAACCCCTGCCGAACCTATGGAAACAACAGGAACTCTGAAACCTTACTATAAGACCCTAATGAGTAAAACTAAGGCAAAGGTCAAGAAACATAAAACAGAACTTACTTCTTCATCCTCCAATATATCAAATGTCTCATATTCAACACTATAAAAAGGAGAAAACATTTTAATAAGAAATAGTTTCATTAAACAAAAATTGCAAAACCTACCTGATGTTTTAAAAACAGTCAAGAAAAGTAAACAGTTTTGTTGCTCCTGACATTTACGGTGGAAAATGGAAATGACCTTTCAATCTGTCAGGTACCCCGCAGAACAAGTCAGCCCAAGATACAAATTCATCTGGATTTTTCTCTAGACAGTACTGGGTTAGATAGGGATCAGCAAACTTTGTCTCAAAGGGCAAGACAGTCTACATGCGGGCTCTGTCGGCCAGTCTGCTGCAGTCGCTCTACTGGGCTGCGCAGCACAGGAGCAGCCGGACAAGGCAGACAGGAGTGGGCGTGGCTGTGTGCCAATAAAACTTTATTTACAGAAGTCGGCGACCAGCTACAGTGTGCCAACCCACAGGTTAGACTTGTATCCAAAGTTTACATAAATCTATCCTTAACACTGCATTTCCAGCCCTCACCCCTGGGGCTGCTGCTTCTGACCTACTAGAAGGTGCTCAGGGAGCAGGAGGGAGCAGCTCTGAGGCCCATGGATACCCATGGATATCCACAGCTGGACGGGAGGCTCACTAGCCAGGACTACACTGCCAACAAACGCCACCTTACGGAGCTGTGCTTTCCCGCGTGAAAATAAACTGCCTGCAGAGCACACGTGTTCTCTATATGCAGAAACCAGTGAGAGGAGTGTGGCTTCACGCTGTATAATGAACACCACTTGTGTAATGAATGCAAATCACTGCATGGAAACCACATGTACTCAGAGGGATGTCACTATCAGCTGGTCAAGGAATCAGTATGAATGTTGGACCGATTCCCGCAGGGAGACTGTGGGAATATGTGCGGTCCCAAAAACTAGCCAAAGAAAATGCCACATGTAAAAAATAAATTTTGGTTTCCATAAAACCAAAACCACCCTCATAGGGAAATCTTGTTCACTTAGTAAACAAGTTTCCAAGAAAATTGTCCATGGTGCAGAAAACGGTCAGAAAAGGAAGGAAGGAAGAGGAAGGAAGGAAGGAAGGAAGGAAGGAAGGAAGGAAGGAAGGAAGGAAGGAAGGGAGAAAAGAAAGAAAGATGACACAATAAATCAGCACCAAGTACCAAAACAGGAATGTCTGAAAGGGCAAAAGAATTAAAAGAAAAAAAGAAAGACCCAATGGAAGTCTCCCTTCAAGGTGAGCTAAAGGAGGCAGATGCTAATCTGAACGATGTGATACAAACGATGACTTACAGAACCATCTCTGAGGGACCTAGGAGTGGCCGAGCGTACGTAGGTGTGTGTGTGCGGTCAGGATGGCCAATGCCTCTCCTGAAAGCTCTCGTACGAGATGCGGTGGCCATTCACACCTCAAGGGACACCTGGCACACAGCCCCTCGAGGGGGTGTCGCTGGGCCAGCGAAGGGAAAGTGTAAGAATGGAGGCGCAGGAACACAAAGCCAGCAGCTTTTTCTGCAGACCCATGGCTCTCAGCAAGATCACAGTCCGTTCAAGCCAAAGAGCCACAGAGGTTCCCACAGCCCGCTCATCACAGGTCTGCAGCTGGGAGGACTCCATCTCCAAAGAAGGCCCTCTGCTCGGGGATAACCGGTACTTGCAAATCCAAACAACCTTAGACAGACGGGGAAGAAAGCAATGTTATGGAGACCTGCCACCAGACACACAGGCTGAAACGGCCCAATGCTGTGGCACTCTGGCCTCACGACCTTCCAGAGGGACACTCCGAGGGGACACACTGTCATGAGGGACAGGCGGACTGAGTGTACCATGCCAGGGAGCTGTGACGGAGGGAAGACAGAAAAAGGGGGCCCTAAAAACTGATGACCAGAACCAAGCCAGCCTCCTCGCCGTCCATGGGCAGAGTGAAGAAAGGGGCAGGCTGGAGGCCAGACAACAGAAGACTCTCTAGATTCTCTTCTGTAGATTGTCCCAATTTTCTTTTGAAGAAATCAATCGTTTTGCTTTTTATGTCCCTAGAGTTGTATTTAACATGTGCTACTCAACTGACTAGTTTCAACCCTGCCCATGAATATCTAAATATTTCAGAGATTACCTTCCCCATAACTTCATAGGTTTCACTAATCTGTTTAAAGCTATGGCTAGAATACTTATAATATTACAAAGAAGCTATGGTGAGAAAAGAAATAAGAAAAAAAAAAGCCAAAACATTTGATAAACTCTATAGAATATGGGTGAAATATCTCCAAACAAGTGGTTTTGTTTTTAACCAGAAAAATCAACGCAGTTTTCTTAACTGTCAGCGTCATCGCTGAGCAGATCAAAAGCACGAACACAGCCATTTAACTTCCCTCATTTCTCAGATGCATCTAACAACCTCCGCACGTGCTCTAGCCATTTCATAAACTGTTCAGAAATGAGAGTAATTTTAGGGAAAATTGAAAACCTCTGATACGCTTTCCCTAAAATATCTTTATGCGTGTTAAGGACTTTTTTTTGGGAAAGTAGACAAATAGTTATTTCAATGATTGCCTTCTAAGAAGCTCCTTTATTTACGAGTCGGTTGACACTGGCCAGAAAATCCTATTGTGGTCTCAGTTAAAGCATTCACAAAACACTGTGGCAAAAATAAATAAAAATAAATGGCTATAGATGTTAACAACTAAGAGGCATCAGTGGCAGAACTTTTTGAAAAGTTGGAAATTCTTAAACACACCATTTGAAACCAAGATTTACATACCCAGTACTATTTAGTATTTCCAGAATCTGTTTGCTGAATCCACATTTTGCTTCCTAAATTTAGAAAAAGAAAAAAAAAAAGAAATGAGTAAAGATGTATTACATTTTCTATGCAGCGCACTGGTGTGGTCCCATGGAGCGTCGGTCACCAGGGTGGCAGGGACACACCACAGCACACTAAAAGCTCTAACCATTGGGCAGGACACGTGTCCCGGAACCTGACAAGCTCTGTGGTCAAACCTTCGTCTGAGTGGAGCCTTGACACTCTACAGTTCAGTTCCTTCTTCATTTCACTCTCACACATGACCTCAACTCACCTAACCTTTTTGCAATGATTAGGATCACATCTTCCCATTCCCAACTAGACGGTCACTCCCATTTTTTAAAATTTATCTTTACAGAGTACCGACTTTTTTTTTAAGGTTATGGCACTGTGACATGTTTTTGTCAGGCCCCAAATCCCAGCAATCCCATGGGAAAGAGTAGGCACCACACCAACTTCTTTACAGCACAAATGATTCTGCTTCCAAGATGTATCAATACCGGCTGGGCTTCCAGAAAAAACTGTGTTTTGAGAATAAAAATCTGCTTTAAATAATCACCAAGAAAATATAAAATGATAACTTTATCCTACTGAGAAGTATTAACAAAATTAACAAAATTAACAAAATTAAATTTGTTAAAAAAAATTAACAAAAAAGTATTTTGTTTTAATGAAATCAGTGAATCACTCAGAGAATCTAGGTCCTAACGTAGTGATCCCAGTACGCTGAAACCTTTATTACCAGTTTCCTAGTCATTGCCTTCACTGTAACAGTTACACTGACTACCTATGTTAACTAGTTGGTTTCACTATATGTTATATTAGCTCTCACACTAGTTATCACAACCTCATTCTCAATGACCCATGAGGCACATCGTCCATTTACACCCGGGGCAGTGAAGCCCGGGGAGGTTAAGCAGGCAGCCCACATGCTCAGGCAGCGCCAGGGCCACGGGGAACGTAAATGCACATCTCTCCACTCCATCAGCCTCGCCTCCCAGGGCTTTAGCCTCCCCTGCTCCAAAACAGACCACACTGTCCCCCTCTGCCCACCTCCGCAACTGGTTGAGAATAAGGAAGGTAACAGAGCCCGGTGTCTGGAATCTCCCTTCCAGTCCAAATACAGACGATCATCGGTTTTGCTCAAGCTGTTGGTGGGAGTGAGTGATCTATCAAACGTGATACTCAAAATGATACCCAACCAATATGTACCTTCACCCAGAAAGCTACGGGAACCGTCCCGTTACAAACAAGAACTGCCAAACTGTTTCGCTCATTCATCGAATGGTGCTGACCACACACGATGCCGCGGGGCTTATTTCTCCATTACGCACTTCTTAAAGGGCGATCTAGGGCTGTGCACCCCAAGAGCTACAAGGCTCCCCGTACTCCGGAAGTATCGGGACCCAACGGCCCGCTACGTGAGCCCATGGCCCGCAGGGGCGCCGGGACAGCAGCTACAGGACCAGGACGGAGTGAATGGTGTGGACCAAGTTTGGCAGCAGAAAGAAATGCACCCCACTGAGATGTTGATGATAAAGTCAAGCAAAATGTAGATTACTTTATTTGATCTCCATAAGCACCAATTAAGGCCTGGTAACTTCCTGATGCCACTACAGCTTCATTAGCCACAGCTAGGAAAAAAGATTTAAGTGTCCCCTTGTTGCAGATGTTAACATCAAAAGAAATTACAAATATAACCATTTTTGAGTTCTTTACCTGTTTGTTTCCTTTCATAAAGAGCATCACAGAAGCTTTATTTGTCAGTACTTTGAGCCTAAAGAGAGAAAATTGATATAAAATGGCTCAGCTCAATTATTAAACACCACTTTTGCTCCGCTTCAGGAGTAACATGCATATTTGAGGGAGAGCAGGATGATAGTTCACAGCTCTGAGTGGCATTAAACAAGCAAATGCATTGACATTTTCCTTTATTTCATTCTCTCCCTCAGCCACCATAAAATACAATATGGCTTTTAAGGCAATGAATGTTCCTTCGAGTTGCAATTCAAGCCCATCGACTCACAGCACTAAAAAAATAATAATAACCAACTCAATAAGGAATTGTTCAAGAAGGGGCCGTACAGGGAGCCCACCCCCCACTTCCAAAACCGGATCTTGTGTGCTCCCTGCTCCACCACAAGGTGCTCCACAAGGTCACAGCAGCAGGGGAAGCGCCAAGTGCTGCAACACCAGTGACACCAGCAACACCAGCTGCTCAAATCGAATGCTCCCATCCTAACTTCGTGTTCCCACTGGCTGCAAGCTTTCAAATGCCGGGCTGTCACTTGCTGTCAGGAGCGCCAGCGGTCTATGACTAGCCTAAGGTGTCACAGCCTAAGGTGACTACCCTACTCAGGACAGTCTGCATCATGAGAAGGGGCTGCTGAAGACCCTCTGAGCCCCATGGTGGGCAGGTCACCGGATGCTCCTCCCACTGGTGCTCTGGGTCACTCACAGTTCAACACCTCCTCAGAGCACACAGTTATCACAAATGAAACACACAACTCGTGCTCACGGCTAGGTCACGGTCACTTCGGAAAGAGTAGGCTGGGCCGATTCTCAAAAAAGAAATGAATATGGTGCTCATCATCATCCCTCATCTACAGTAACATTACAGTCTGGATCCAGGAAACCCAAACATGTCCCTCCGTGCCACAGGTAGAGACGTCACCAGACCCGGGAGCTCGGACTCTGGCTCTCTGCACTCTGGCAGAACTTCAAATGATCACTCAAAATACAATGAATATACATCTCTATACAGTCTCTCTGTAACTCTAGCCAGTTAAAATTTGGTGTCTGAGGCCACAGGAAATAGACACAGCACGTTAGGAAAAGAGAGAGCAGGTATGATGAAGACAGGGACACGAACGACAGCAAGAGTGTATTCAACAGAGAAAGATGGACTGAAAGCAGATGCGAGCACACAGCAAGCACAGAGGACTTCGGAGGCTGCACCGCCTCCACGAGCCACCCAGGGGGTACAACACAGAACGCAACTGGGGGCGCGCCTGGGCGACTCAGTCGGTTGAGCATCCGACTCTTGATTTCGGCTCAGCTCATGATCTCAGGGTCGTAAGATCGAGCCCCGCATCGGGCTCTGCATTGGGTGTGGAGCCTGCGTGAGATTCTCTCTCCCTCTGCCCCTGCCCCCCGAAGAACACAACTGGGGGCGCAGTCAACAAAGGGACTAGGAGCATCACCGTCCTATCAAAAAGGCAAGAAAGGGTACAAATCATTTGAGAAAATGTGGCACTTACAGGTCAGTCTGACATATACGGGATACTATTTATTAACCAAGGATAGATGAATGAGGTGTTGTTATTAAACAATTTTAGAAATTCTCAAAATGCTCAATAGCAAGAAAATTACAAGAGGAAGTTTCGCCTCACAGACTCAAGCCCAAAATATGAATGGCTGATACACTGATGTATTTCAAAATAAATTCTTCTTTAAACCTCTACATTAATTCAAATTTATTACAATAAAAATCCCTTTAAGCCTCCCTACAGGCCAAAGTCCAAAATTTCCATAAGATAAAATCTTTAAAAGCTGATTGAGATCCTTCGTAAAACAAAGACCAATTTTACAGCTCCAAAATCTCCTTGAATTCTAAGTTATCATGATTAGAAAGGCAGTGTGAAACCCCGAAGTGTTTACACACGTACCACACACACAGCCTGCGCTCCTCACATTGGCACCCTTCACACTCAGTGTTCTGACGATGCCACGAGCAGGGACTGTTACCTGAGGACCAGGACTGCTGGATCCTGGCTCCAAAACACAGAGAAAAACGGAGTTGTTCCACTGAGACAGTGATATTTCTATAAAAACGAAGAATATCCTCCACCTAATCATTAATTGGTGTCAAAATTTCTCTAGTGCAAATGAGACCTTCCGAAGTTTGCACGCCTAATCTGACTGCAAACAACACAATTATGACCTTGGCACACAAAAACAAATCCCTGATTTCTATATGGAAAGATCAATGCAAAAACCAAGAATTAAGAAATATTTTTAAAGTACTAAATGGTAGACTATTTGAAATTTTAAAATACTTACCTTTCCTCTAATTTGGGAGCTTTAGGGCAAATTGTATCTAGTTCGTCAGATGCTTCCAGCTCCTGAAATAAACGCATGTTTAAGAAAACACTCACCACAACCTAAATCTCTTTGGTTGTACAATAATAGAGAGTATCAATCAACTCATCAGAAATACTTCATATATATTCTAGGTTCATTTTCGTAAATGCAGAAATTCTTAAGGAATTTATGCTCTAGATTCATTACTGCACTTAGAAAAGTGAGCTCTAAATGAATATTCTTTACAAAGTACAGACTTCTTAGTTCTAACCTTAATTATATCGAGTCCTCCTATGAGCTCTCCAGAAACATAGAGTTGGGGATAGGTGGGCCAGTTGGAATAGGTTTTGAGGCCCTGACGAACTTCTTCATCTGAGAAGATATCAAAACTGCTAAACTGAATATTATGTTTGTTAAGGATTTCCACCATCTGCTTGCTGAAACCTGCGTAGAAAAAAGAAAATCAAGAACTTAGCTTCTCTCTCATACCCGTGATTTCATATTCCTTCACAGCACACACTAGCTATTGACCACAGACTCTGCCTGTTTCACCGGCGACTTAATCAGCACGCCTATACAGCATGTAAAGAAAAAAATGAATTCCAAAAACCCCTTATCTGACCTTGAACTATACCGTGTGTTCAAGTATGGCTTAGTGTTAAGCACACTTGTGAGTTTAAAAAAGTCTGTGTATATTTATCAATGTTCCTCGTACTATTAGGCACATTTTTTGTTGTAGGAGAAACAATTCTAGCCAGAAAGCCCTGGCACCTGCTCCAGCCAGCAGGGAGACAAACAGTTGAGCCCTGCACAGGCCCCCTCCCCTCCCTGCACTTCTCCATCAATCAGGGGACTGGCCTGGATGCCCCAGACCGTCCCTCCCAGCTCTGTCTGTGAATTTCTACGAATCACCACTGGATGGAGGAAAAGCCCCACAGCAGCCATTAGCCACTCATTGTGCACGCAGACTGGAAACCCGACTGTTTGGTTTCTATTGCCTTGTACTAGGTCTGTGCGCCCAGTCCAGCACTTCTCCATCTCTAAGAGAATGAATTAAAAGTCAAGGAGGAATGTGTTCTTTCAGTTGAAACTGGTACATTGAATTTCAAGGCTGTCATCCCTGTTGTTATATATGCACTGTCAATAGACTGACAGTGTTCTTTCTCATCTGGCACCGTAACTTGACAGTCTCTTTTTTAAAACTATTTACATTCCCTAAAGTATGTAATGTGATTTTTTTTTTACTGCACTGTAGTGACAATCTTATGTTCCATCATTTTATTATACTTTTGTGACACATATTTGTCCTGTACTTTTTTGACATCATTTTCTGATTATGACATTAGTACTGAAGAATAAGAGTGTGAGTATCAGTCTTCTGTAAATCTATTAGTCTTATCTGAAAAGAGGATATTTTTCTTTCCGTAAGCTAATTCTTTTCAATTGTTTTTCAATACTTTGTACCACTCCTCTCACATTCCATCCTTCTTTTCAAACACAGTCATAATTCACTGGAAAATGACCTGTTCTTCAGGGGCAAAATTCCTGCAGGATTTCACAGCATCAGCATTTTGAAATAAAATCAAATCATAAAATGCAGTATAAGATTAATTGCAAGAATAGGCTTCACCTGATGTCATGCAAAAATACTTTTACTCTTAAAACCTGGATGTATTACTGAGCTCCAGATATTTTTCAGATATACGGTTTATTGAGATGAAGCACTGGTATTTATTTGTACAGCATATAAGTTGCTTTTCCTCCAACTCAAGTGTTAAGTTCATGTACAGCCTGAAGTAAAACACTGATCCTGAAATTTTTTTCATTCATCTGGGAGTTCATTAGTAAACAGCTAACGGCTGATTGCTGATGGTTATTCTGTTGCCAATATATTAACTCATTTCTACTGTAACTGGCTGAGGAAAAGCTTTCTTTTAGCTTTAGGCAATTACATGCAGACTAGAAAGATTGATGGGTAATGTTTCGTTTTTAAGGGTTAAAGTGGCAGACTGGAAATGTTATGCTTAAGGATAAAATAGTGAGAAGGCTCCCTACCAATAACCACAATATTTACACACTTTTTTTTTTAAGAAAAATGCATGCATGCAATAAAAATATTTACAAGTGGAAAAAACACGTTTAGCTGCCACACAACCAGCGTTTCAGTCTGTAGTCATTTATACTCATGACAGAAGCATGAGCAGTATGCCTAACTGGGCTATGTCGCCACTATCTAGTCACAATAAAACCCTGGAGCCCACTTCGAACCTACACCGCTTGTGTGTGATTTAAAAAGAAAACCCTACTAAGACAGACTTTTACTGCAGAAATGTATGTCCCGTGGTTCAAATACCCTTTGCTTTGCTAAAAGTTTTGTTAACTGAAATGGATACAAGAATTCCCAAATAACTTAATTAACCTACATGTTCGAGGATTTAACATTCTGTTTAAAAGATGGACATCTCGGTGCTTCCTGAAAATCTGCCTAAAACATGAGAGCCCTCTCTTTCCCGTCCTCCTGAGGAACATGGAATAAGGGTAATCTAATTCTTCAACGACAGACACCCTATCAACGTGTCAGGCTAATAACACACGAGCACAATTCTGCTGGGAGAGCCCAAAAGTAAAAGCAACGAAGATGGTGTAAAGCGTGCGAGGGTCGGGCTGAGAGCCAGCGGGCTCCACGACAGACCCTGAAATGGCTTTCAGGGCTTCCCTGAGAAAAAATTTAATGTTAGTCACTAATGGTTTTTGATTAACTGAAAGCAAGGTGGGGGCCAGCTAATCAAAAATCACCATAGCTCTACTCCACATCGGGAGCCCAAGGGAGTACTGGGTGCTACTGACGGCAGGGCCTTCCAAGGGAATTCTGTACAAAATATGGAAACACCAGTCGGTCGCATTCATGAGCACGAATGGTTGCTGCTTTTATAAAGGAGGCTTTGCCTACACCTCGTCTCTGACGTGCCGACACAAGAGCAAAACCTCTTTTTCACTAAGCAGCTCAGAAAGGAAGAGGGTGAAAGTCAAGTGTGCGCCTATGCAAGAGAACAGTTTAAAGGTGCAGACAGTGTGTGTCGCGGGCACAGAGACGGGGAAAACAACGGGGCCAGAGGCGCATCACTGAAGGAAGTGGCAGGGCAGTCACAGCAAAAATACCTTCTACTTGATCCTTAAGTAGATATTTTTTTAAAGAATAGCTACATTCTAAAATGATCTACTTGCCATATGTCACATATTAACCATATTTGACAGAAAAACATGCTGTTACAGAAATCAAGACATCAGGAAACAGAAAAACCTGTTAAAAATGTAGTTCTAAAAATTATAAAGAATAGGAGCGCCTGGGTGGCTCAGTCAGTTTAGTATCCAACTCATGATTTGGGCTCTGGTCATGATCTCGGGGTCATGGCATCTGGTCCTGTGTCAGGCTCCAATCTCAGCAGGGGGTTCTGCTTGAGAGGCCCTCTGCCCCTTTCCCCACCAATCTCTCTCTCTCTCTCCGAAATAGATAAAATCTTTTTAAGAAATTATAAAGAATAAAACAAGTACTTGTTTGGAATGAAACTATAACTGTTAAATCATATATATCTAAAAATCTCTTTCCTAATTACATCTTTTATTATCTAAATGTCTATGATACCGTATTTTTCAGATTGTTCTGACATGTTATAAAGCTTCTTTTTTATTCTACCTTATTTATAGTCTTCTAAATGTCAGTTAATATACAAATGGCTAGAAATACCTTATAAATTAAGTTTAATAAAAAGGTAAGCAGGAAAATGACTATTTTCTAAGTGTAATTCTAACTTCCTTAAATAATCATACAACATCTGATCTGAAAAGGATCTCCAAGACAGACTCCAACCCCAACACCACCGAAGGAAGGACTGAGGGCACAGGGGGGGTTACTGACCTGTACCTACGTCACCAGGGCAGGGGCATAAGGTGGTTATCAGGATACGGCTCACCTGCCCTGACATCTGGCCACCATGCTTCCGGGTGCACCGCCTCCCCCCTGCTGCCTTAGCACCCCTTCCCAAGGAGCACTTTACCACCTGCCCATCCTCTTAGGTTCTCATTCAGAAAGGAGTGAGAGAACGCTCCTGTACCATCCCAAGAAGAGAGAATTCTATGGGTTTTACGGCAGGCTTACTGCGTAGAACCCGTCCCACAGGTTCCTCAGCATCTGACAGCAGTCGCCCACAGTCCAGGATGCAAGGAAGGCACTGAACAAAACCCGTCAGACTCACGTTGTAAGTCCGTTCTCAGGTCACCACAGGAAGTATCAGAAATGATTTCCCTGCCTGATGAGAGAAAGTAAACCAGTCGCAACCACTATTAAAACCAACCAGCACAACAGAGACCGGCTGTTGCTATCTGGGGTTAACTCTAGCAGAGACTAAGTTTTTCAACATATAAATAGGAGGCACTATCTGATATGCAAATACTAGCAAGAACATTTTTCAAGTAGAACTGAGAGAAAAAGGAACCACTTCTTTACCTATTTAAGACAGGACTCGACATGAAACTTTATTTTTAAAACTAGACTTTCATAATCTAATATGTAATTTGCTAATCATATAGGGAAGAATTTACAATTAAATTTACACTGGAATCTAGGTTATTTTTATAAAGTCACACTGGACACGTAGTAATCATATCAATAGCACATTCTATTTTACTGCTACGTATCTTAATAAACTCCCTCCTGTATAGTTGAAACAAATACGCTCAGATTCTCAACAGCAGCATCAAAAGGCATTAAATGCTCAATTATGAAGCATAGTAATGTTGTACTAGGCATAGTAAAAAGAAAATAACATAAACCCAATACCAGAGGGGTCAAATAAACTCTAAAACTCACTTAAGGACAAAATTACAAGCATATATGTACAGAAAATAAGAGTGACTATAAGCCACAGAATTCAGAATCTTTCAATTATTAGCACCTATAAGCAACAGGTGAACACTGCAGTCACATAATTCGACTGTGGGACAAGAAGGAAGGTAAAAAGCACAGGGGAGACAGGAATGCCACCAAAATTCTGTAAATTTTTAAACTGCTGAATCTGGACTACATGAGTCAAGAGGGACTGCTACGAAAGACAGGAAACTGTAAATAGCAAAATGAACTGAGCAGACAAAAAGCCCATTCAGGTGACAGCAATGTGGTGGCTGGAACCGAATCCCAACTCCGCTCCGAGGTGACCTGAGCAACCTCCCCCTCTTTGGGTAATTATGTATATAAAACAAAAATCTTCCATCAGATGATTTCTAAGATGCCTCTGGGTTCCAACATTCTGTGTCTGTGCTGCAAACTAACTCTCTCCACCTCACGACAGAATGCCAATGGGAATTACGACTCTCCTGATTTTCTGAAGGTATCTCAACACAAGTGTAAGAGGAACGGAGAGCAGGAGCAGAGACGGGCACCTGGCCGCGCCCCACACTGGAGAAGCACCCGTTCTGTGTGCGTCCTTGTGAAAGCAGCTTCTTACCGCAGCGCGGCTCCTGTGGAGTTCCTTTCATAAACAACATGCAAGGGGCAGCATGAGTTAATTTCTTCAGGCGAAGGTTGAGATCTTCTTTAGGATGCTCGTTACCACTGGGTGGGAAGGAGCCGCTAGATGCATGTCGCTGAACTTTTTTGGTCAACTCTGGGGCATGTGCACCATCTAATCGGTCAATTTTCTGAGAATTCTAAAGTTAAAAAAGTCGTTTAGAATATGTGTGGCATTCTTTCATCATCCCTTTTAAGAGCCGAAATTTTAACAAGTATGAACTCACAGTTCTAGCCAATTTTTAAAGGGGTCAAAGCTCTTATTAGATATGTTTTTTAAAACCTGATTACCAATTGTTAGATGCATCTCAATTTTAGAAATACATTAATTGTCTTCTTTTTTTCCCTTCTAGGGAACATACTAGGAGAACATCTCTATGCCTCAAACTCAAACCAGATCAAAGTCTAACCTAAAACAGAAAAGATTTCACCACCTTCACGGGGATGAATCTATTACTAAGTATAAATGCGGTATTGAGGGGGAACTGTGGTAACACTCAGGGGTGCCCTAAAGCACAGATTTGCACCTGCTTCCTGAGAGAGTCATTAATCAAACCAGGACCAGCCAGATGTTCCATTACGCCCAGGCGCATGCCCTAAGCAACCAACTTTACCCAAATCGGGGAACATTTTGGGTCTACAGTCAAGTATCTGGATTGTCTAGAACCCCCAACTCTGACTGCCCATGTCACTTCTGCAGGATCCCCAGGCCAAGCTTCGGCATCAGTGCGAACACACGGGAGACTATGAGAAGACAGGGCAAAGCCAGGGACAACCAAGTGCCGAATGTTCAGGGATAAGGGGAGAGGGTAAAGGAACCAAGACAGAGCCCCATGGCCCATGACAGATGCAGGATCTCTTGTGCCATCTTTATCCTTACCTTGAAAAACAGAAAGGTGGGAACAGAACTAATTTCATATTTTTCAGATACTTCAGGAACAGCTTCAGCTTCCAACTTTAAAATAAAAGAATTTAAAGCTTGATTATAAAAAGGTCCTTTTTTAACTACTTCAATATGTAAATCAGCTTCACATGCATCATCCCTTCAAGTAGTTGATGTTTTTAAAGAGTACAGTACAAAAGTTTATGACACATTTACATTTAAATGAGACTCACTGGGCTGGCGTGTCATCCACTGAGTCTGCAGTGTCAAAACAGGTTCAGAGGTTTTTATTTTGTTGCACATTTCAAAAGATGCCTGGAGGCTGTGAATAAAATTTTTGGTGCACTAGTGACCTAGTAAATTTTCAATCATATGCAGCTACTACTATATTGAAATCCATAAATCACTGACCCCAGTTATGTCATGATTACAGTGCTTATTTTCTGCCCACAGCAATTCTTGCTGTTTGCTCTATTGACTAATTTCAAGAGGCAGTACATCATGACTGACAGTTGTAGCCTTCTGCAAATTATGAAGCAAAAAGGAGTATTTCTTCAATAAACTATTGATGTCTGATAAATTTTACCGTTAACTCCTGCAAGGCTGCTGGACGTTAAGCAGATATCTTGCTAGGTTATTTGCTTCTGGGTCTATTCATACATTTAAATGCATTTTAAATAAGATGACTGCATTCTGCTTGGTAATTTCCTTGAGGCCCCTCAACAAGATATGATGTGCTATCTGACATATGAATTTTAAGCATATTTAATAACTCAATTCTAAGTAATTAGAACACAGTTCCTGTAAGCTATTTATATAGGACTTTGTAAACCATACACTTTGAGAAAAACCAAGACATAATATTATATCCTTCCCTCATAGGACTGTCAATTTAATATAAGCTTTTTAAAACCAATAAAAATCTGTATTCACATTATACCTGTAGGAAATAAAATTTATTGATAAATTATACTGTTAAAAGATTTAAAAATATATATCCTGTATTTTCCCAGGAATGAAAGATTTCCACTGGGCTTGAAACACTATTTTTACCTAGCACTTTCCCCGATCCAGTATATATCTATCCAAATGAATCCTGACGGTAAGTGGGAGGCAGAGTCATTTGTCTTTGCTTCGTATCTTCCATCTCATATATTTCCTGGGTGCTCTTTTCCTACTTTATTTTTTTTCTTTAAAACACCCTTTTGAAATAACATTTTTAATTACTTTCATTTTTCAAAATGTACTAAGGTGAAAATTATACACATTTTAAATCAATATCAATTGTCCAATAAACCTGAAAAAATGAACAAAGAGAGGACAAAGCATTTGGAGACAGTTATTTAGAACATACTTTCTAAAAGTTTTTAGAACTTTTGTGCTGTTTTCTTTCATACAACTGCACACTTAGACCAAAGAGGAATAGAAAAGGCAATGATTAAGGCAGTTCATTATTTTCTCTCTTTCAAATAATCTCTCGAGTGTGCACCACACGTTGGCACTGGGTTAGGCTCAGTTATGATCCCTACTTTTGGTACTACTGGATTCTAACAGCAAAGTAAGACGAATTTTAAAAAGGGGCAATACTAAGAAGAAGAAAAAAAGAAACCCACGACAAAATAGCCTTAACCAAATCTGACCAGGAAGCATCTGGACTCAAAAACACAGTCCTCTGGGTGGGTAAAAGTTGACCTCTTCTCCTGTTCCTGCTGGTTTCCAACAGTCTTCCTTAATGACAATTTTGTAGAAAGCAAACAATCCTTTTGAAATTCCTAAAGCCAGGAAGATCACCACATGCGCATCTCACAAAGCAGCTCCAAGGAAGATGCGATGATCTTAGTAAGACAAAGGCAGTGGTGACAGACCAGTTCCCCCAGCACTAGCCAGGAGTGCCACTGAAGGCAAACCCATTCTCCAGAACATCAAGGGTATATGAAGTTCTAAAACCTTTGCACACTGAAATTTGTTGGGAATATTTTTACTGGATATAAAACAACATGACAGTTCTATCAATAAAAATAAAGAATACTGAAAACTGATCTGCATTCAGAAAAGACCAAAGATGATCAGTAAGAGCAATCTTTCCTGGAAAGCCTACCCGATGGCACAAACCATGACAGGCCCTTTGCAGACAATGGCCTAAATTACTTAAAACCTGGAAAGGTGTATAGTATATAATGGTGGCTAAGTAAAGACGTAACTTGTCCAGCGACACACAGTCAATAAGTAGTAGAGCTGAGAAACAAACCCAAGTTTGCTTGACTATAAAACCTATGCTTTTTTTCACTGTACTGTGGTATGCTTTTTCTACTCTGTCAATCAAAAAGAAAGATAAAATTTCAAAGACAGGATTTATACATGACTTTAGCATCCACCAAACATGAACATTTCCAGAATGGAATCTCAGACAGAAGGCCTTTGGTGGGAACCCCTTGCTTGCTGAACCATGACTCTCGAAGTCGGACCCTTCCCCTGAAGCATACTTTACGTCTGTGGAGTGGGGTGAAGAGAGGCAGGGAGGTGTTACCACAACAAGGTAAATCCAGAGGTAGGGAATTCACTCTCTCCAGGGTCACCAAAGACCACTAAGACAGTAATGGCTAACAGCTATGATTAATCTAGGCCAGACACTGTTCCAAGTGCATTCTGTATACTCACTGCACGATAACGGATGCTGTTATCACTCCCGACTTCCAGAAGAAACTGGAATTTAACGAGGTTAGCTAAAGTCAGCCAAGATTACAACACTCTTGAGTGGTGGAGCAGGGCAATGTGGCTCCAGAGCCAAGTCTGTTCTACACTGCCATGCTGCCATTTCAGCAAATCCAATGGTTACCCCTCTTTCCTCATTTTACTGACCTTTCAGTATCATCCGTGTGACCACACCCACGTTCTCGAGATACCACCTTCTCACCAAGCCTTCACTTGACTTCCCATTGTTTCTTTTTCCCGAACTCTGAGACAGTCTCTCTGGCTTCTTCCTTCACATCTGGCCAACCTCTACATGGCTGGCACATCCCAGGACTTGGTTCTGAGTGCACTTCTCTTATTTATACTCATTCTCCCTCAGTAGTCTCATCCAACCCTGTGGCTCTAAGTAACACCAATATGGCGACAACGCCCAAGTTGTATCCAGGCCAGACCTTCCCCCTATCACCTCCGAGCTACACACTCAACATCTGCACTCAGATCTCTACTAGGTATCTCCCACTAAACCTGTTCCTCCCCAGGGCACCTTGATCTCTTTAATCCATCCAGATGATCAAATCAAAAAGGAGACAATTTTGATTAGTCCATTTCCCTCACCAGACATCCACTCTATCAACAGGTCGTCCTCCAAGATCCCTAAAATATAAGCCAAATTAGACCATGACATCATTTCAATGCTCCCTCTCCACTAGAGTCACAGGGCCACTAGCCTGTGAAAATAGCCTCCTAATGAGTATACTTGCTTCTACTCTGCATCCTTCCTTCCCCCTCTTCAAACCACTCCCCACAGGACAGCTGGAGGAACCAACTTAACAACAGAAATCCAATTGTGTGTCACTTCCACTGCACTCAAAATAATGCCCAAACTCTTCCAGTGCCCACAAGGTCATCTGGCTGTTGCCTCCCTCTCCAACCTCTAGCCATGACTTCTCCTCCTTCGCTAGCTCCACTGGCCTTCTGTCAGCCCTCCAACAGTGTTCACTTGCTGATGTACAGTCTAAAAGTTCATCCCCAGCTCTCCCAATGACTCCTTTTCACTTTTCAGCTTTCCCTTACCAGATACAGCTCTCTAGCCCAACCCAAATAAAGTACTCACCCGCCCCCAAGTCCTCCTCTTCCATGGCCTATTTCTTTCTTTTCAGAACTTACTACTACCTGAAATTACCTTGGTAATATGTGACTCGATGACCTTACTGTTCTGCACCCCCAGTGACTAGCATAATGAGGCATATAATAAGTGTTAGATAAATAAATTCTGATACAGTACTGAACAAATGTTGGTCACTACTGCTAAGCCTACAATGGGGATGACCACTGGCCAGTGTGGCCCTGATCCCCAAGGCTGAGAACAATTAAACCTGACATTCAGAGACATTTTGTTAAACTTCATAAAGAGGCTTCTTACTCTTGTGACATGTGATCTAAAAGGAAAATTTTTCAAAATCAAATTCTTTGTCCAAATAGATATTTAAATCAATGTTTTTGGTAGCTTTTTAAAAGACCTTTGCCAAACTTAGCCCAGGAATAACTAATAAACTTTGTCAATTATTAGTATTTTTTATTACCCAGATAGCATAAATAAAAACTGGGATATTTTTAAGATTTAGCAATTCTATTTGAATTATCTGAGAGGCATTTTTAGAGTTCCCCAAAAATGGAATCCTACACATGTTCTCTAAAATGCCATCATCATCGTCATTATGTCAGTATTCTCTGGTGCTGAAAAACAGGAATTCAGCTAACTGGTACCTAGCTAGACAGCTGGTTGGTACCCTTCTGGAGATGGCCCGGCATTGTCTGTTTACACAAGCTAATTGTACAGACATTTGGGATACAACATTTCTATAGCCATATAGAAATTATCTATACTGATTATATAGACCTTAGAAATTAAATACTATGAACTGTATTTTAAGATGCTTGCATATTCAACAATAAATCAAACTAAAACAATTCCTAGTTTTTGAGAATCAAGAAATGTAAATTTAAGTATATAATTCCCTCTATACCTTTGCCATCATACCTAAAGCGACAATGGACATAATAAAATGCAAGTACAGCAGGTACTATACAAACAAGATCACTAGTAAATGAAACACGGTAGTACAAACCTCACCAACCAGGTGGCTGATAAGCCCAACTTCGAGAATTTATGTACTAAAGTACATTATAAAGGAAAATAAATACCATAGCTTAACTAGATCAGAATACCAAGCTGGAAGAGGGGTGGGGGAGACTGACATAGAAGGTGGGAGCCACCTACACAAAGGAAAGCAATGAAAACAAGGTAAGGTAAAGGTATCTATTTCAAGTATCCCACCATCTAGTCAAGAAGCCAAACAAGGGGCATCTGGGTAGGTCGGTGGGTTGGGTGTCCCACTTGATTTTGGCTCAGATCATGATCTCGGGGTCATGAGATCAAGCCCCACATTGGGCCCTGGGCTGGGCATGAAGTCCGCTTGGGATTCTCTCTCTCCCTTCCCTTGCCCACCCCTCCCCAAAAGTGCTCTCTCTCTTAAAAAAAAAAAAAAAAAAAAAAAATTAAAACAGGAAATTAAATGACAGAACAGACAAAAACAAGATATTCTCTAATAATAGTTGAACCAATGGCACAGACTAAGTCTGGAGATGAAAGAAAAAAAAAGCCACAAGAGTACACAGGAGACTTCATATAAAATGGATTTGAATTGAATCATCATGTTGAGCACTTTAACGACATACAACTTTCATCTGAAGAAAAATAATGATAAATTTAATAATTAAATTGAATAAAATGTCAATAACTAAATCATAATGTAATCAAACGTAAAGTTAAAAACGAATGGCCACTCCTATAAAAAGATGAATTTGATCTGGACCTCAAACAGAACTAGTGGTACCCAGCTTTCCCATCACAAGGAGACTTGTGCTTCTCTTCCTGCTTCCTACCTCGCCACCAGACACTAGATCTTGAAAGATTCTATCTCCCAAACAAGTGATTAAATGATAAATGTGTTTTCCCATTTTAGTTAAAGTGCTAACAAGCTGACTTTATGTAATTTGGAAAGCAAGGGCATGTAACATTTTAATTAGCCATTTAATTTTATTCTGAACAAATGGTAAGTTTTCAATAAGACTTTTAGCAGTAAGAATAACTCGTTTATCTCCTCTAAGCCCTTGGATGTGGGCAACCCTCCGCCTGGGGCCCAGAGCCTCAGGGAGGTCTAGATGGGGTGGCCAGCGTAGGAGAGTGCCACACTGCATGGTGCCGAGGAGCATGGGAGCATTCTGTCACTGCACATCAGTACAAGCAAAAGCATGTTCATTCAGATGCAATAAACCTAAGAGCCCTGCCTTTCAGCAACCTGTTCCAGTGAGCAGGATACTCCAGCCAAAATGCATGCTCACTTTTCCATCATCTACAAAGTAAGAAATTGTTTATGCTCACAAAACTTTATACTCAAACTCTTAACAACATCATGTTTAAGACCACCTAATACGATGATTTTGTAAACTCAAGTTAAGGAATCGATTGATCTCTGTAATTCAAAAGTCAAAAATGCCAGATAAG
>CM052894.1:1807039-1845922 GCA_028534135.1 Potos flavus
TTTCTTTCATGAGCACTTTATAGTTTTCTGAGTACAGATTCTTTACCTCTTTGGTTAGGTTTATTCCTAGGTATCTTATGGTTTTGGGTGCAATTGTAAATGGGATTGATTCCTTAATTTCTCTTTCTTCTGTCTTGCTGTTGGAACACACACACGCAAATGATTTCAAGTAACACTGGGGAATCTGGAGGAGAGGGGCGAATGGCGGGACTGTCGACGTCCGGGTTGTGCTTTTGTACTACGGCTTTGAGAGATGTCTTCTTTGGGGGAGAATGTACACAGGATCTCTCTGTATTATTCCTTACAACTGCACGTGGCACGAAATTATTTTAAAATGTAAAAAGAAAGGCTTTTTTTTCAATAAATAACACCTAGAGATTACTATGCAAAAGCACGTTGCAAAATAGGATGTATGTACTGCGAGGGCCATCTTAAACAAATTATAGGTAAATAAAATAGCGTGACTATCTATAGCTGAATGTAACATAGAGAAAAGGTCTTCAGAAGGATAGGCCCAGAAGTGTTAAGAGAGCTTGCCCCCAGACAAGAGGGGGGTCAAAGGGAGGACCTTCCCTTTTTACATCATGTACTTCTTAGTGTCATTTACATTTTTTCAAAGAACATGGACTGGCTTTGTCATTTAAAAAATAATGAAACTGTAATGCACTAGGGAAATGTGCTATAGTCATTCTTTTTCAAAAAGCGGCAGTAATCACTCCCTCTAATGTGGCTGTTTTAAAAATCCTGATTTTCCCTTTAAATAGAATTTGCTGAGAACAGCACACACAAGCTACAGAGCACACTTCTACTTTCAGAAAAGCATGCTAGGGAAACTCCCAGATTACATTTCCACTTCTGCCTCCTGCTCTCTCTGCAGCTCTCACTATTGACATCAACAGGCCTGAGGGTTAGAAGCTGACCTCTGAGCTTTAAAATGCTCTGACTTTGGCGACAAAGACTACTCCGCTGGGCCCTGAGCCCAAGCAGTATTTGGCTGTTGCATCTGAGCTTTGGTTCTATAGGCGTGTGTCCCTGCACCTGGTGCTTTTCAGCCCGCCAAAGCCTTCACACACATGTCTGTGTTTGTCACTTAATGCTTCATCCAGCCGCTGATGCAAAGACATCACTGCCTACCTGCACATGACAGCTAAGGAAATGCCCAGACCCACAGCAGGGAAGGGGCAGCATCAAGACTCGCCCTAGGCTTTCTGCTACTACCCCAAGCCCGTCTGGTGGCCCACCACTGCACCCCATCCCGCCCACGTGTTGTTAATACCCTGTCCTCTCCCTAACCACGTTGCACCCAAAGGGAAAAACTCCTCGTTATCATTTTAAACTGGTCTGGCCTGTTACAGAATATTCCGGACTTGGCTTTCCCGTAGTCCCCTGTCAGGACTCAAAAGCTCAAAAACACAGGAAAGCAAGAGATTGGGGCTGACTTTGGCCTCTGTCCCCAGTGTGTGTTCATACCAGACACTGACCTTCTGCTGACCCCATATGTAAGCATCATGTAGCCATGTCCTATGTCCTCGGGGTGTCCCCTTTGGGAACCCAGTGACATTTTACCTGAAGTGTCCCCGGGGAGGGGCCTCTCCTGGGCTTCTAGACCCTGCACGGTCAGGAACCAGGAACAGCTGTCCCAGGACAGCAGCTGCACAGGACGTTAGGTTCCCGCACGGGTGCTGTGTGGCACCGCAGGGACCTGGAACGTGGGACCGGGAAGCTTGGGTTCTGGGTCTTGAAGACTGAAATCCTGGCCTGGGAGAGCCAGAGCTCCAGACAGAGCTGCAGGGGGCCTTCCTGGCAGCGAAGCAGCTCCACCGATGTTGGTGAATTGACCCCATTTTAAAGAAGGGGGTGTGGGAGAGAGATGGAGGTGTAATCATTTTTTCAGGTCATGACAGCTGACATTTACTGCTCCTAAACAGGCAAGGAAATAGTTTAGCCGTGCATTTTTAATGTCACATCCTTCCTTCCCAGGGCCAGGTGTCACTCCCTGGCAGGGCACAGGGCCGAGGGCGAGGCGGACACCAATGAGCCACGGTGGGTAGGAGTCCCTGGTCGCTGGAGAGGAGGCCAGGGAATGAAACCCCGGCCCGGCGGGGGGTTTGTAAACCTCACCCCCAGGAGCGGAGAGACACAGGAGTACTAGTAGGGAGGGAGAGAACGAGCCAGCGTTTTTAATGGGCAAAGCATGGCATTAAAAAGTGTTATTATTCAAGTAAAATGGCCAATGTTTCCTTTCTTTTAGGAGGGACTCTTAAATTCCAATTACTCCGCCCCCGAAGACCAGTTGAGAATAACCCCAACTGGAGGGAATTAATTTCCTTAGGAATTTCCCTGTTACAAGATTAATGGAACCCCCTGCAGAGAAACAGTAAAACTGTAAGTACAGTAGATTTGCACCTGAAGGAGACATATTTTAATTTCTGTTCTCAAGCTGGGATAACATCTTCTCCAGCTACTATAAAAAGCATAAATGAGCACCCGCACGTCTGCTGAGAACCTGCGAACATGGAGCTCCCTGGGAGGAGTCCGCACCTGGCTGGGGACGCCCAGGAGTCCCCCCCTTTTCCCACCACTCCCTGCGGGCTCACACTCTGTCCACACGCACTGGTGGCGAGGGCGCCTAACCAGGGGCACAGTGACCCCCACTGGGTGGAGGGCTGGGAAGGGTCCAAACAATTCACCTTCCAGAGAGCCCTGACGGGTGGGGACTGGAAGTGACCAAAATCCAGAGCAGAATCTCTGGGCCAGATTCTGCGAAATTCAGCCTAATTCCGGTGCCCCGGCCCTGCCATTCACCCTGGCACCGCCCTCTCGAGAGACCGCAGCTCTGGATGCAGAATAGGGAGAACCAAAAGGTAGAGGGTCTGTGTCCTGACCTCCAGAGCCCTCCCAGGAACTTCTCACCCCACTGTCCATCAGCTTCGGAGGCCCCTTCAAGAATGGGTCTTGGAGAGGGTGTCTCACAAACCACGTTGAAATATGCCAGCAGCTGGGATGCTCCAAAGGTCCCTGACAGTCAGGGACTGTCCCAACGGGGAAGTGGGAACAGGCTGTGAGGCTTTGTCTGTCAACCCTTAGGAGCCCAGCCTTGGATCTCGGCACCAGTCGGCCAATTTTCTGTGTTTCTTTCCCTCCCAGAAACTGCTTTTATTGGAAGAACTCTATGTATATGCTGGCTATAAACGTTGTTTATGCTGTCATAGCTAGATTTTTATTGGTTGTATTTTTGCTGCACTTGCTTGGAAAATAATTATTTTCAAAGAAAAGAAGAATTATATATCCAGTAAACTAAATAAGACTCATGTTTATTAGGGACCCCTGACAGCTCCTCAAATGTGAAAAAAGATTTCGAAGCAGTGAACGGACAATTTATGTGCAAGTTTATTTGTAAAACAGATTTCAAGACATACTTCATCTTGGCTGTGCCAATAAAAATACATTCCATTTCTTTTCAGAAGTGTGTGTTATCTGATGGTTCCACAGCCATCTGGTTTCTCCTAAGATACGACTATGTGGATAAGCATGTACCCACTCACCTAATCTGGAATTGGGTTGAATGTTCTGGGCTTGCTACACACACACACACACACACACACACACACACATATAAAGACATGGGCATATCTTGTAAGGTGCTCTCTAGAAGAAATATATTTATAAGAAATATATTCACAAATCTTAATCCAATTACTGCGATCTCCAAAAACACTTTAGTGGATAACTTTTTTTTTTTTTTTTTTTTTTAGTGGATAACTTTTAAACTCACGTTTAATTATTTATAATTTATCAGGAAAAAAAAATCATCCTGAGAGTGAACGGCCCCTTTTCCCTCCCCAGCATAAATTCCAACCTCTCTTCCCGGCGGGACTGGACAGGGCGGGCGGCGGGATCGGCTGCAGAGCCAGGCTGCAGGCTGTAGGTGGCGCTGGCTGCCTCCTCGGGCTGGGCAAGGAGCACCCTTTGTTGGGTGGCTTCTTTATGCAACATCGAGAGGCCACAATTCAGAATTTACACCAATTGATTTTGTATCTGTAGACACTCTGCTGATCCACCAAACAGGTGCTTTTCCCTGACCTGCCAACTTGGAGCACCTTCCCAGCCCTTCTCAGTTCAGTGGGTTAGGTACTCGACGTTCTGTAACAGTTACTAAGTCTGTGCTCTGCCGGGAAGGCATACCAACACAGGGCTGGGGGGAGAGGGAGGGTGGTGGCGGGGACCAGGCTGTCACTTGCACGCGCACATGCGTGTTTGTTTGCGGGTGTGATCGGGGCAGGCATGGAGACCAGGACACTGTCGATCGTGAGTGTTCGCAATCACTGTGTGTGTCTGTACGCAGCTGCCTGTTGTCTTGGGTCAACCTCCTACCCGGAAACAGTATTGTATGTGCACCCAGGTGTGTCTGTGTAGGTATTCTCTAAGTCTATCTGGTGTTAATTCTCTGCTCCCATTTAGAATTCTTGCTTCAGTTTTGAGAAACTAAGGACACAGATGAACTTGATTTGGTGTCACAAACAAGATCGCTCATCAATCAGAAGTAATTCTTAAGGGAGTTAAGTTTTAACCGAGCAAGCTCCTTCAGGCCGTGTGGCTCCAACAGCTGAGGTCTCAACAAGGACCCTTCCAGACGCTGGCTCCGCACCCCTGTCATCTCATTTGAACACATGGTCCTCAGGCCCGCCGACCTTGGCATTCTCTCATGGTCTGCTCTGGCACGGAGATGCCACCACACAGAGCGGCCGTCTGGAGTGTCCAGTGGGCACTGTGCGTGGAGCTGGCCCTTCCTACCTGTGGAAGGAATTCAGGGTACGGAGGTCTGGGAAACACTGGGAACACACACACACGCGCGCACACACACACGCTCCTTAAAGACAGAGCTCTGCAACACAATCACTGTCAATCATTGGTTCTTAACACACGGCAGATGCCATCCCAGCCTGGGAAGCTGATTGGACTTTGGTTAATTCCATGACCACAATAGTCTTACCTTTGCCTAAGCTCCTCGAAAGTCAGCCACACATGCTTCCCGCGTGCACTTTCTATTCTGTGAAAGAGAACAATGAAGTTTCCCCCAGGTACAGGATGAAGGGATACCAGGATTCTGTTTTTAGTCATCTGAAATATGCATTCTCGGACCTCTCCCAGAGTTGCTGTGTGAATGTTGGCCCAGCACAACGGCCCTCGCTGGAGTCCGGTGGGCTGGTCAGGGCAAAGAAGTACGAAGTTCAATGCACCTGTTCTTAGCCGACTCCGCACCTGTTGTCGGCAGCTGCCTTCCAGGAAGTTCAGGGACACTTTCGGGGGGGCAAAAGAATGATATAACTGTGGATGCTGGGAACCAATCTGCATTTGCTTCAAATCCAGAAAAGATTCCTGGTTCAATGGTCTCCAAGCTGGCTTGCCCAGGTCAGATTTCGATGGCTGGGATGGTTTTCCTGTCAAATCACTGCTGACTTTAAATTCCTTCCTCCAGAACCAAACCAGCAAAAAAGAAAGGAAAAAAAGCAAACCACTGATATTTACACGATGCATGGGCCCTGTTGCCTGTAGGATGTATGTATCATAAATGAGTCAGCATTTCATGCTCTCATGATGAAGTAACCAAGTTTACACCTGCATGCATGTGTCCTTCCATCAGAGCACGGCAAATCTTGGGGGTCACTCCATCCTTAGCCTACATTAAGTTAGTATCTATTACTCGCTTATTTGTATGAAATATGCTTTATTATTTATTTAATTTTATTTATTACTTATTTAATATCTAATTCATTATTTCATCAGAAGAAATAGCTCACTTAAAAATTTCGATGCCAACACCCCCTTTAGACTTTCCAACCAAGACATACATTCTTTTCTCAGTTCAATCTTGTTGAACCGCAAAATAAAGAACAGAAGATAGAGGGGAGAGTCTCCTTCCTTTGATAAGAGGAAGAGGTGTGGGACCCCGGAAAGAGTAGCCCTTGATCCCCCAGGTCTGAGGGAGACAGAGGCACTAAGCCACATCTGGCTGGTTCTGCAGACCCTAATGACAGCTCTGCCAGGTACTGAGCCTGGCAGAGGTCCGGCCGCAACCGCCCTAGGGGCTGAGATGCAAGAGGACAATGCTATCTGGCATCCTTGGCTCCTCCGTGGGGGGACACCTGCCAGCCCCACCTTCTATCCTGCTGTGTTTTATTCCTATTGTCCCTGACTCTCTCCGGCCTTCTCTCGGGACTGGTCCAGACCAGGAGAGATGCTATCCGCCATTTGGATGACATCCCAGTTCTCTAGCTTTGCACGCACTCTTTGTCCCTGAATCACAACAAACAGAGACTGGACCCCTCTTCAGGATGCACAGTGGGTTTCAGGCCACCCAGTGTTCTCTCCCCTTGAATCATCATTCCTACACAGGACCGAGTTATTATTGGCCATAACTGTATTTACCCTACAGAAATATGTCCTTTTATGATGGGACATAAATAGGAAATGACAGTGTTCTAGAGTACCTGGTCACTAACACGGCAGGATGAGGCCCAATTCCAAAGAATCCCAAGGCCTAATCGTGTCCTTAAAGAGAATGTTCTAAGGGATGGCTGTACACACCTTTAACACTATTTAGCAATCTCTTCGGAGGGGGTCTGTGTCTTATTTACTGGAAGATGTAGCATATGCGCTTCCATGCCTTTGCTTTTGTTCTGTAATTTCAAATTGTATGTAGTCAGGAAATATTGCAGTCACTGGCAATCAATTTATTTTGATTGATAAAAAGGGGTTAATAAAACCCCCCTTAGAAATAACAAGAAGGGGACAGCAATATATCTTTCGTGGTGCCTTCTTTTGTGGCGCATAAAGAGAGCAAGCTTCTTTACTTCTCCCTGATAAGTCTTCTCCTTTATTTTCTATACCTAGTGAGTCATTTATAACCCTTATTACTTCCAACCCACACAGAGTCATATTTCCACATGCCGGGGATCTCCTCGCTATGTCGTGAGAGCCGAGAGGCCAAAACACCCCATAATTTATATGAAAATACATGCCAAAAATGGATTATCAAACATAACCAATGTGACTTCGTACACTTGCAAATAAAAGAAATTTAGGATGAAATATAAAGCATCATGCTAAAATTTCAATCTGTTGTTGAGACATAGCGTAGCATGGAAAGTACGCGGGTGCCTGGTGCTTGACAAACATTGCCAAGTGATTAGGAGCAGAGATAAGTTAGGGTGAGATACAATTAATACTTCCGTTCAAACGGAAAGCTATTATTGATTTTAGAAGGCACAGTTGTGGGTTATTAATATTTATTTACAGCACCTGTGAAGAAAATGCAAAACGACAGACCATGAAATGCTTGCCTTCTGTACGTGGCAAGTGTTTACACTTACATTCCGGGATGGATTGGGGCACATACATTAAACAGCATCATATACATGTCTCATTTGCACTGGTCATAAAGTCTTTCGATATTAAGTAATTATCCATTGCTCATCCCTGAAGAGCACGTTTACAATGCCAGGAAATAATTTAGGGAACTTAGGGAAACGTCTCCACATAGAGATATTATTTTGGAAGTTGAAATATGGTGGGTTTTATTGTGTGTGTGTGTGTGTTTTTTTTGTTTTTTTTTTTTGCCTCAGCGAAGTATTCCTGGATCATTATGAAGACTGCATCTAGAGAACTCTTACACCAAGTCTTGCCATAAAAGAAAATAGAGCCTGACCTAAAATGGCATTGGCACAAAACCAAGACCTCCAGGAAAACAAACGTGTGCTGATCTTCTGGACAGAAGCGCATCTCTCAGACTTGAATCCTCTAGGAATAAAACCCCCTGTCCCCTGTGAGAGGCCCTTACAAGTTGCCCCTTCACTGCAGAGCTGAAGACCAAGGCTAACAATGAGGGCCACGAGATAGGAAAGCTTGTCATTCCACTTAACGTTCTGGCGACAGTAAATGCCATTAGCTGATAGCCGGCCCGAAGAGGCAGAGGCCCGGGCACCGCTCCCGAAGGCCTCCTGGCCTCGGCTGGAGTGAGCACCACTCAGATAACCCTGTGCACTCACACGCTCACTGTCTCAGCCCTGAATCCCCACCGCGGGCCCTGCCTGTGCTGGGCGCTGGGGACACAGAGATAAACACACTGCTAGAGCGGAGGGCCAGCCGCTGAGTTCACGGACAATAGACCTGCACCTGCTCAGAGAACCTTCCACCTTGTGGGCAACGGAATGTTTCTGAATGAGTGAGCAGGTGCGCGAGTGAGCCCCAGTCGCCCATCAGTACTGAGCCTTTGCCCGTGTAGTTCCGACTTCGTGATGTGTCCACAGATGGTCTCACTGGTGCGGTGGCTTCTCGTCATGGACTGAGAGGACTCCCCTATGCAGCACGTATCCCCTGTTAACTCACCAAGAAAGAACATTTGTCACCTGCCCGCTCTATGTAGAAAACATCCAAGTCCAAAGGGCTGCAGGTGGGAAGATACGGACAGCATGACTGAAAGGGGGTGGCATCCATGCAGAACCAGGCCAGTCCCCACGGTGGAGGGGACTCCCCGTGAGAGAGACGGCCGGCAGCTGTAGCTTGAGCAATGAGGAGAAAGAGAAAGGCGGAAAGAGAGAGGCCAGACGTGCACGGGGCCCCAGGTCAGTGAAGGGACCGGCCGGACCTAGGCTGCTAGGGGAGGCGGGACAGGGAGGCAGAGACCTGCCTGGCTCTCAGGGAGGAGAAGGGCCCTGAGCACACACTCCCTGCCTGAGCCACTTCCGGCACAGAGGTGGGGGTGCAGAGTAAAGGTGTACAGCAGAGTCGCCCCTTGCAAAGGCCGCCTCTGGAGGCCTGCACTTTACAGCGGGGGGCCTGGAAACCGGGCTGCGGAACCAAGGCCCAGGGGGCGAATGGCAGACCAGAGCCCTTGGGTAGGGGTGGGGGTGGGGGGGCTGGCTTGCTTGTTTGACCCAACTCGCCTGGTTGTCTGGAAGACGGGCAGCTCAATAAGGAGGCTTTCCACAGGAAGGAAAGGCTAAAACGGTAGGCGATCCGGATGGAGCTGTGTCAGAATTTAGGGCTGCCCCCCGGGGCCTTCTGCAGCCCTGGGCACCGCGGGCACTGCGTCTGAGCCTGTTTCTTGATCTGAACACGAAGACGGCCCTGCAGCGTTGCTGTGGGGTTCCCTGACGTCAGGGGTGCCAAGCAGACTGCTCTAGCCTCTAGTGCCTGTGTCCAGCTGCGGGCCTGTCCCCGCTCCTTGCGCCGAGTGTCCTGGAGGACGGGTGAGCCTGCGTGCAGGGCGACGGCTTCAGGTCAGGGGGTCGGCCCAGCCCCTCTGAGAAGGGACAGCTCAGTCGACATCTGAACAAGAAACAAGTCCTTGCAGCTTAGGGGGAAGTGTTTCCAGGCAAAGAGGATGACTGTTACTGCTATAATAATATCTAAAAGCTATGGATTTCGAAGAAAAAATATAAGCCTATACGAGTGCCCAAGGAAGTGCAGGGAATTTCTTTTAATAAGAGGGCAAGAAGGAAATGAAGGGGCATTTGTTATTTATTAAATACCTACTATGTGCCAGTCTCTGTGCTAGAGGTTTAATATGTATTGCCTCTTTACATCCCAGCAAGATAAGCAGAGGTAACAATTTTTAAAAGAGGTCATTGGAGGGACCTTGAAAGGGGGGATGTTTAAATCCATGGAAAAACAGGCCTAGCTTTGCAACAAAATTGTTACGCAACCCGTTCCCCACAACTTATACACACATCTCCCTTGGACAGGCTAAGCGGAGCTTTCTTTTTTTTTTGCATTTGTTTTTTAAATATGTATTTTATTTATTTACTTTTAGAGGCAGAGCGTGTGAGTCGGGGGAAAGGATAGAGGGAGAGGGAGAGAGAATCCGGAGCAGGCTCCACATCCAGTGCGGAGCTGGACGTGGGGCTTGATCTCACAAACCTGAGATCATGACCTGAGCCGAAAGCCAGAATCGGACACCTAACCGACTGAGCCACCCAGGGGACCCCCCAAGCGTGTTTTTTTTTTAAAGATTATTTGTTTGACAGAGAGAGATCACAAGTAGGCAGAGAGGCAGGCAGAGAGAGAGGGGGAAGCAGGCTCCCCGCTGAGCAGAGAGCCCGATGTGGGGCTCGATCCCAGGACCCTGAGATCATGACCTGAGCTGAAGGCAGAGGCTTTAACCCACTGAGCCACCCAGGCATCCCCCAAGTGTGTTTTTCAAACAATCTGCAGCCACTCCTTGAAGCTCCCTCTTTCCTGGAAGGCAGGTGACAGAGCGAGCTATTTTATTCCTCCTGTACAGATGGGGAAACTGAGGCTCAGAAATGAACAGTTGCCCCAGTGCACATCACTAGTTAGGTTCTGCAGCCATCAGCAAACCAAACCACCAGAAACGTCCAGTGCTCAGATGCGGCCAGACCAGAGGTGGCCGGCAGCTACAGCGAGCTGTGAGCCGACCACGCGCTTCACATCGTGCGCCATGCCCGCCACTCGACACACAGTATCTCCCCAAAAATTCCCAGCACCCCATGGAGGTAGGCACCTCTCTTAGCATCCCAATTTTGTACCCTGAGAGGGACGGGGAATGAGAGATTAAAGCACCTGCCTGGGAGCTGGAGATGAGCAGAGTAGAATTGGAACTCGGGTCACCTTCCTCCTGAGAGGCATCTCCCCACAAGGCGGTGAGCAAGTGAATGTCAGCGGTGCACAGAAAAACACTTTTATTTTATTATTTAATGCATTTACTTTTTTATTGTGGTAAAATATACATAACATAAACTTCACCATTTTAAACATGTTTAAGTGCACAGTTCGGTGGCATTAAGTGACCATCACCACCATCCGGGTCTGGAACTCTTCACGTCTTTCTAAACCGAAAGTCTGCTCCTATGAGCTACTAACACCAGTCCCCTCCCCCAGGCCCTGGAAACCACCATCTGTCTGTCTCGGCGAGTTTGATGATTCCAGTGCTCCATATAAGTAGGATTATACTTTGTCTTTTGTGATGGGCTCATTTCATTGAGCATAACGCCCTCCTCGGGGTTCCATGTTGTAGCTGGTGTCAGAATGTCCTTCCTCAAGGCTAAACAATATTCCATTGTATGGATGGACCACATTTTATTTCTCCATTCATCTGTCTCTGGACACTTGGGTTCTATCCACCTTTTGGCTACTGTGTCTAGTGCTGCTGTGAACATGGGAGTTCGAGCCCTGGCTTTCGGTTATTTTGTGTTATGTACCCAGAAGTGGAGTGGCAGGATCATAATTTTATTCTTCATTTTTTGAGGAAATGCCATACAGTTTTTTTATGTTTTAAGTTTTTATTTAAATTCTAGTTAGTTAACATACAGCGCAATATTGGTTTCAGGACGAGAATTCAGTGATTCATCACTTACCTACGACACCCAGTGCTCATCTTAACAAGTGCCCTCCGTAATGCCCATCCCCCATCTAGCCTATCCCCCACTCACCTCCCTCCGTCAACCCTCATTATGTTCTCTAGGGCTAAGAGTCTCTTATAGTTTGTTTTCCTCTCGTTTTTTTTCCCCTTCCCCCAAAAGAGATGTGTTCATCTCTTTTGTTTCTCAAATTTTGCATATCAGTGAAATCATATGGTATTTGCGGTTCTCTGACTGACTGACTTCGCCATACTGTTTTTAATAGTGCTGCGCCATTTTACATTCTCACCAGCGATGCTCAAGTCTTCTAATTTCTCCACATTCTAGCCAACACTTGTGTTTTTATGATAGGCCTCCCAGTGGGTGTGAGGTGGTATCTCATTGTGGTCTGGATTTGGATTCCCCTGATGATTAGTTGATGTGCATCTCTTCAAGTGGTTATTGGCCATCGTATATCATTTATGAAGAGATGTCTATGCAAGTCCTTTGTCCACTTTTTAATCAGGTTGTCTGATGTCAAATTGTAGGTGTTCTTCAGTATTCTAGATATTAACTCCTTATCAGAGACATGATTTGCAAATATTTAATCCATATTGTGGGTTGCCTTATCACTGTTAATAGTGTCCTTTGATGCACAGAAGTGTTTAATTTTGATATAGTCCAACTTATCTATTTTTGTTGTTGCTGACTCTGCTCTTGGAGTCATGCAAGAATCCAATGTCATGAGGATTTTCCAGTTTTTTTCTAGTAGTTAATATATTTGCTTTAATATATTAAAATAGTGAGCACTATAAACATCGTTTAACAGATGTTTTATATTACTTTTAGCTTAAAAAATTCACGATATTAATTTAAATAAAATTTAAATAAATTTAAATAAAATAAATAATAGCAGAGTTTTGTAATTGGTACCCAAATGTTTAGTACATCTTGTAATTGGTACCCAAATGTTTGGTAAATAGTGTATTACACTAAATTGTGATCTATTAAATATATCTATTTCTGTACATAGCATTAAAGAAAAAATTATTCATGACATTTGACATGAAGGTAAGGCAGACTTTATTCAGGGGGATCATTTTGACAATTTTTTTTCTAATAATTAATGTATTGTGACAGTTATAGGAACTACTATATTGGAGTTTCGCAGTAGGGGAGGAAGAATAGGATCAATTCCCAATACAAAGAAGAGTGGGAATTTATAACCAAGGAGTGATCGGGGCAGGGGAAGGTTGGTGGGTGAAAAATTACTAGGAGGAAACATCTGGGGTGAGGGGCAATTTTTTCTAAATCGACCTAATGGGACTCTTGCCAAAGGCAGGCCAGGTGATCAGACATCACCTGGAGGACTGTGGGGAATGAGGAGCCCCATCAGATATTGAGACTGATTAGGTATCAAGGATAGGGGATTCTGGCAAACTGACTTAGCAAGATTCTTGCTTAAATTGGACAATGCAGAGACTAACACGGAAGCCCAGAAGTCAGGGACTAGTTGAGAAGAGAGTTCAGGGGAGCCTGAGTGCAGTTTGGTCAAGGAGAGTGTCTGTCACTAGTTTGAAGGCTAAGCTGTCCCTCAGGACCCAACGGTTGACTCAGCATGTGGAAGAGCAGCCCCAGGTACAAAGACCAGTGATACTGAAACCAGACAACACAGCAGTTCATTTAATCTAAATTGCAAGATCAAAAAAAAAAAAAAAAGTTTTTAGGTAGAGGTAGTCATACAGGTTCACTATAGCACCTTATTTTCAATTCTGAAACGCAAACAGTCCTAAAAACTAGTTCTTCCTAAGTCTTGAGCAAACTCAGGTAAACTGTTATGAGACTAAAGCTGTTATATATCCCACTTAGGGTGAATATTTGTGAACACTCACACATTTTGCCACAGAAGTATTGTGTTCGATTATAGGGTGTTATCCCAGGCCCTGCTGAAGGCGTTTCACACGATATATATATGGCCATTAAAAAAAAAAAATCCTAGAGATCCTGAATTCCAAAAACACATCTGGCCCCAAAGTCCCCCCTCCCAAGTTTATTGAGCTATAACTGGCAAAGAACATTGTAGAGCTGTAATGATCTGATATATATTTATATTGCAAAATGATGACCATAATAGGGTCAGTTATCACATGTGTCACCTCACATGGTTAATTTTTTTTATGGTGAGAACTTTCCCAAGAGACTCTCTTTGCAACTTTCAAACACACAGTATTGTTAACTATAGTCACCGCGCTGGACGTGACGTCTCCAGGGCTTTCTTCATTAGGGGAAAGCCCCAGGGTTTTGATATGGGATTGTCAGCTAGCGGTGGCGGTGTTGCTGTAGGAGAACTAGCAGTAGTGACACACCCTTTCTTGAGTATTTCGTTTGTGTCATTGTTCTAAGTACTCTGTGTGTGTGTATCTCATCTCATCCTCCTAATACCCTGATTCATCACCTTTCACAAGTGAGCAAACTGAGGCAGATGAGCTGCCAAACTCGCCCAAAGTCATGCAGCAAGTAGCCCGACGGAGGGGGGCTCACTCGTTTCACCAGAATGGGGCTGAGCCTTCGCTTATAGCAGAGTGATACACTCGGTGACTCAAATAACAGAAACACAGCCATAAGTCTGGAGACTGGTAGGCACTTAGTTATAGGTTGGTTCAGAAGCTCAAAGTGTTCGGGCCACCTCGGTGCTTCCCTCCTTTCCTGCAAGTTTCTCGCCAGCCGTCCTCATGGTGGCAGGAAGGCTGCAGCAGCTCCGGGAAGCTGAGGCTTGGGCAGGAGAGAAAGCAGCGCCCACGCACCGTGTCCCTGGCCACCACTCTGTCCCGGCGCCCTGCCCTCCGCAGACCAGCTTTACTCCCCGCTGGCCACAGCTCGGTGACCAGCCGCCGCTGGCCAGCCACTGCCAAAGGCTCGGCTCAGACAGGTGTTTATTAATAAGAGGGTCGCATGGCGCGCCCTGGACAGGGACTGCCGGCTCCCGGCCCGGCTCCCTGAGGACGCGAGCGCAGCGGAGCCGCGGGAGGCGAGGCCTCCATATCCCCTCCACACTGCCCTCCAGCCTACCGAGAAAGGCCCCGCCCCCGGGCGACACCCGGCCTGAGACCCTGGCACCGCCCCACGGCCACGGCCGCCCGGAAGTGAGGCCAGCTCCCCGGGACTACAGCTCCCAGAGACTCGCTCCCTCGCCCAAGCCTATTGGCTCGCTGCGCCATCCATCAGCCACCAGCCGCAGGAAGACGGCTGCTGACTGCGCTCAACGACCAATCACGAGAGCGAGGAGGCGGGCGCTCTCCAGGCCTATCCGCCGCCTGTAGACGAGGCGCGGAGGGACGCTAAAAGAGTGGGTCCTTCCGAGTAGCCGGAGAGGTGACAGGCCGTCCCTCCGCGAAATGGTGGCCTGGGACAGAAGCCCCCTTTTGTCCAGAGACTTTGGCCTTCGCTACGCCGGTCCGCAGGCTCCGCGGGGCTTCGCCTCGCCCCCCGGCTCTCATTGGCTCCTCCGGGACACGTGAGGGAAGGAGGCGTGGACGCAGCGGCGTGGGCCGGCGGCCGGCGCTCGGTGGGGATGAGAGGCCCGCGGACTCGGGCCTGGGGCCGGATGGACGGCCTGGTGCTGGGCCGGTGGCGACGGCGGAGGGCGGAGGAGCTTCAGGTTCCGGGGGACGCGGTGAGCCCCGGGGCCTGGGCGTGAGGACCGGGAGGGCGGAGACCCTGGGCGTGCCCCACTGGGCCTGGCGGCTCCCCGGGGGCCTTTCTGGGAGGAGGCCTGGCCGGGGTCGCGCCCGCGCCCTCCAGGCGGGCTGGGTGAGGCCAGGGCTGAGGGGCGGGGTCAGGGGCGGGGCCGCCGCGCTGTACCCCCCCCCCCCAGCCGCGCCTGCGCGGAGATGCGGGACCTGGGAGCCGTTTGTTGCGCGGTGTCGGAAGGACAGGACCCAGCGTCCTTCGCAGCGTCCCTGACTTGTGCGCGGGCTCGGGGTGTACGCGCTGGTGCTCCTGAGTCGCGCCCCCACGTGCAGGCGCCGGGCTGGGCGGGTGGGGCTGCGGGGTGGAGGACACGCCTGGGTGGAGTGCTTTGAGCGGGAAGAACGCGGTGAGGTGAGGTGACCGGTGGTGGGGGCCCCCGATCAAGGTCCGGCGGGAGCTGGACCTGCGTGATCACGCCTGCGTGAGACTGGAAGGGAAGCAGGATGGGAGACAGGAATTCCTTAGCCTTTTCGGGAGCTGGAGGAAGTCCTGTCGGGTTGGAGCTGCAGCGCTCTGTGACTTCACCTCCGCTTGCGAATTGGCTGGTTCTCACCCCACCTCCTTTATTTCGTGGTTCCTTGCTAAGAGCACCGAGGAGCCGCTAGCATACCCAGCATCTGAGTTCTGTTTCTTCGGCACCTGCAGGCTTGATCAGCCTGGAATCTGACCACCAAGTAATGCAAGCACTGTTTTCCCAGATATTTTGTACAGCAGAACAAAAGTGGCTAGTTTCCTTCCCTGCAGGAGCTTCCTCACCCCCGACTGCCTGACCACGAAGCCAGTGTCACTTACGCCCTGTCACAGAAGCACCCCACTTGCAGGGTCCATGTTACCAGGGCACAGGTTAAACTTCTGTAAGGGAGGCTTCAAACCACATTGGCTCCAACAAGGTGGAAGGTTGGGTGGAATGGGGACCCTAAATACAGGTATGGGGCTGGTGCTGCCCAGATCAGAGACACCCAGGGACCCAGATTCCTCCTGGCTCCTGCACTCCCCCGTGTTGTCCTCTTATGCGAGGTCAGTGCTAGGTCATCACTACAGTGCTCACATTCCATACGCTGCGAAGTAAATAGTAAAGTGACATGATCATACTGACATTTTAAGAGCTTATTCTGGGAACTCTGGGGAGAATGAAGGGGATGGTGGTCAGATTGAAGGCAGGGAGGCAAGGAGTGTCTGGATTCCGAGAGGTGACAGGCTTGGACAGAGAGGACAGTGAGACAGTGAATGTCGACAGAAGGCTCCGTATATTGCAGGAACAATGCTCAGGTCTTGCTGATGGAGTGGATGTGGAAGGTCCTGGAAGGGGTGGAGTTGGGGCTGGCTCCCAGGGCTGTGACTGGAGCACCTGGCTGGGCAGTGGTGCTGTTACTGAGAAGAAATTGGTGTGGATCTGCAGGAGAAAAGGAGCTGTGCTTGGGACACACTGCATTTTCTGTTTTTGGGACATTTAACAGAGGTTACAGTTACTGCTACTCATTGAGTGGTTAGTAGGCGGATTATCTGAATTTCTCAGTAACCTGTTACTGTTCCCAGATTACACATGAGGAAGCTGAGGTGCAGAGAGGTTAATCAGCTGGCTTGAGGATACACAGCTAGTAGGGAAATAGGGCTTAGACCCCACCGTCTGCCTCCAGAACCTGTCCTCTTACCAAGGGGCTTTGTAGCCTCCCACGTGGGGCTTCGCAACAAAGTCCTAAATTAGCCATACAATAATGAAAAGTGTGATGCCACAGGCTGTCAGGGACCAGGCACCAGAGGTCATTATTGATCCGAGAGGAAGAAAGGCTTAGAGGAGGAGCCTCGAATGATCTTTCAGATTGCAGTGCTGAAACGAAGTGCCCAACTGGAGGCTGCAGTACTTGCCGGCTGTTACCCAGGAGTAGTGAGCTTAGTGTCTAATTGCCAAGGTGTATGGCCTCTAATCCGATAAAGTCTTTGTTTATATTGTGTTGTGCCTTGGTCTTTGATCTAATAATCCAGATTGAGTTCAAGAAAGTATCCAAGTCCTTGTCCTGAGTTCTCTCTCTCTGTCTGTCTCACACACACACACATACATACATACATACATATCCCCTTCCAGAATTCGGTTACGTGCAACGTGCAGCCCGTTTCCTACCTCTGCTCACAGATTAGTGACTCTACACACTGTGCATTATAACCACCAGTGGAGTTTTAGAAACTGCAGCTGCCAGCACCCATCTCTGTAATAGCTTCACAAGGAATTCTCAAAGCCAGAGGCAGCCACCTCCGGTAATCCCCCGAGTGTCCTGATTGTGGGAAGGGGACCTTATGTGGTCACACGTGGAGCAGTTAAGTATCAGTAGGGCTTATTATTTCTGTTAGGTAGACACGTTTTGAGTATCTATGGTATAGCAAGCAGTATTCTAGGCTCTGCAAAAAGAAAAGAAAAGTGAAATTCTTGGTTAGATTGACCCTGAGACTTAGGGGCATCCTGTGCTTGGCTCGTTCAGACCCCCTGCCCACGGCACAGTCACCGCACTACCTGTTCCAGAAGGAAAGTACATGCCCAGAACACCTCGAGTCAAGCATACTCAGCCATACCGTCCGTGAAGACGCTCCTTCCAGACGACCTCTGTAAAAAGTCAGTTCTCTGGGAGAGCAGCACCCGCAATCTCTGGGCTCACACTTGAATTGGTATCTTTTCCAGTTTCCTCGGGTTGATCCAAGATTCATTTTCCAGCTTTTGATTCCTAGGGAGAAGTGGCCACTTCCTCTATTGTAATTTCCTTTGATTCTTTGTCAATATCCTGTAGAAATAACATATCAGGATGCATTAATTAATTGGCTATTGATGGGTTTTTTTGTTTATCACTTGTTTTTTCTTTTTAAAAACATTTTTACCTTAGTATTTCTTTTTTGGTGTATAGTTTTTTTAGTTGAAGTATAATGTACATACAGCGTTATATTAGTTTCAGATATACAGTATAGTATAGTATATTACGGTTACTCAGTGCTCATCATAGTAAGTGTACTCTTAATCCCCTTTATTTCACCCAGCCTCCCACCCGCCTACCCTGTGGCAACCACAAGTTTGTTCTCTTTATTTAAGAGAGTTTTTTGGTCTCCTATGGTTTGTTCCTTTGTTCTGTTTCTTAAATTCCACATATGCAAAAGCGTATGGTATTTGTCTTTTTTTGGCTGACTTATTTCACTTAGCATTTTATCCTCTAGGTCAATTCGTGTTGCAAATGGCAAGACCTCATTCTTTTTTTGTGGCTAGGTAATATTCCATTGTGTATTTATACCATACCTTCTTTATCCATTCATCTGTGGATGGACACTTGGGCTGCTTCCATATTTTGGCTTTTGTAGATAATGCTGCTATAAACATAAGGGTGCATGTATCTTTTTGCATCAGTGTTTTCATTTTCTTTGGGTAAATACCCAGTCATGAAATTACTGGAACATATACTAATTCTGTTTTTAATTTTTTGAGGAATGTCCATACTGTTGTCCACAGGGGCTGCACCAGTTTGCATTCCCACCAGTGGTGCACGAGGGTTCCTTTTTCTCCATATTCTCACCAGCACTTCTTATTTCTTGTGTGTTTGATTTTAACCATTCCGACAGGTATAAGGTGATAGCTCATTGTAGTTGTGATTTGCATTTCTGTGGTGATTAGTGATGTTGAGGATCTTTTCATATGTCTGTTGGCCATTTGTATGTCTTTTTGGAAAAATGTCTATTCATGTCCTGCCCATTTAATTGGATTATTTGGGTTTTTTGGTGTTGATTTGTATGAGTTCTTTAAATATTTTGGAAATTAACTCTTTATGGTATATATTATTTGCAAATATCTTCTCCCATTCAGTAGGTTGCCTTTTTGTTTTATTGGTTGTTTCCATTGCTGTGCAAAAGCTTTTTATTTTGATGTAGACCCAATAGGTTATTTTCGCTTTTGTGACCTTGCCTCAGGAGACTTATCTTCTTACTAGATATCCAAAAGTTTGCTGCCTGTGTTTTCTTCTAGGATTTTTATAGTTTCAGGCCTCACATTTAGGTCTTTAATCCATTCCGAATTTTGTGTATGGTGCCAGAAAGTGGTCCAGTTTCATTGTTTTGCATGTAGCTGTCCAGTTTTCCCAAAACCATTTGTTGAAGAGGCTGTCTTTTCCCCATTGCGCATTCTTGCCTCCTTTGTCATAGATTAATTGACCATATAACTGTGGTTTTATTTTTGGGTTTTCTAGTCTGTTCCATTGATCTCTGTGTCTGGTTTTGTTCCAGTACCATGCTGTTTTGATTCCTACGGCTTTGTAGAATATCTTGAAATCTGGGGTTGTGTTAGCTCCAGCTTTGTTCTTCTTTCTCAAGAAGAGAAATTGTTTTGGCTATTTAGGCTCTTTTTTTGTTTTCCTACAAATTTTCATATTTTTTTGTTTTCCTACAAATTTTCATATTACTTGTTTTAGTTCTGTAAAAAATGTTCCTAGTATTTTGGTAAGGATTGCATTAACTTTGTAGATTGTTTTGGGTAGTATGGATATTTTAACAATATCGGTTCTTCCAGTTCATGAGCATGGAGTACCTTACCATTTGTTTGTGTCTTTAATCTCTTTCATCAGTTTTATAGTTTTAAGAGTACAGGTCTTTGACCTCCTTAGTTCAGTTTATTCCTAGGTGTTTTATTATTTTTGGTGCAGTTATAAATAGGATTGTTTTCTTAATTTCTCTTCTGCTACTTCCTTATTAGTGTATAGAAGTGCAACAGATTTCTGTGTATTAATTTTGTATCCTGAGGCTTTACTGAATATTTTTGATGCAACTGTGGAAATTTTGATGTGAATAAATTATGAAGTTCCAATCTACCATTTTCACCAATTCTTGGTATTATGAATAGTTGCTTCTAAAATCAAGGGCTGAGGATATCTTATATCCACTCTGCTCTGTTTATAATTTTTAGACCTGCCTTTGCTAATACTTGAAAAATTATCCAGTAAATTTAGCTAGTAGTCCTTGTCAGCAAAACCACTTAGACATGTTGATGGCTTTAACTCCATTCAAGTAACCCTATGGGGTCTAACTTGTAAAGAGAGAAAATTCAGAGTTAAATTTGCTTGTTTCACCCTGTAGGATGTAGATTTTATAGCTCATCTGCTAAGCAAGATCTCGACTGTGAGAACCTAATGAGTACCGGCGGTGCTGCCGACCCTAGCAAAACCCTTCACTCTGCTTTTCTGGTCACTCTTTTCATTCAAGATAATTGCAACCCATGCCTCAAGAAACGAGTTATCTAATTCTCTCCCTCATTCGTAGTTTTAAGGTTAATCTGTTGAGCTACTTTGTTCTACTCAGTTTAATTGTATTCAGCCATCTTCCTTTCTAGATGAAGGTAAGTTTACCAGTAATTCATCTTTGGTTCTATCCCTAATACACATGTTCACACTGCCACCTGCATGGAGCCTCGATCGTTTCTAGTCTTTGGCAGATTTCCTTATATATGACACAGAAAAGTCAAAGTGAGGTAACAGTCAGTTGAGGGTACTTTACCATGCTTGGGGGACTCTTTCAGGTGTCTGTTGGGCTCAGCAGCCACGGCTGGAGGGCCATGATGTGGCTTCTGCTTCTTCAATTAGCAGATGCCCAGGGTTGAGCAAGGCATGTAGTAGGTGTTCAGCAAATACTTTCTGGGTGATTGACGTGTTGAGGGTGTGTGTGTGTCTAACTGAAAGAAACGAAGGGAGGATTACACTAATGCATAAAATCCTTGGTGCTTTCAAAGTATCATTCATTTATTTAGGGAAAATTATAATTCAGCTGGCAAAGCGCCGGCAGTGTGCCCATCATCAGCCTCACGGTCATGACTGCGGCTCATGTCTTTTCAGTTTCTCTCGTGTTTATTATCAAAACAACGTTGGTTAGCTGCTTTTTTCTTTCAAGTGTACAAGGAAGTGATTTTTTGGTAAATTTGCAGTGGCGGAACCGTCACTCCCAGTATGCAAGCCCTTCCATTGCCTCATTTGTATCCATTTTGCAGTAACTCCATCCCTCCCCCAGCTCCAGGCAACTGCTGATCTTTTTTATTTTTCTGGATTTGCCTTTTCTGGACTTTTCATAGAAGCAGAATCACACGTGCTTTTTTTTGCAGCTGGCTTCTTTCACTTAGCGTGTGTTTTTCAGGCTTCTCCGTGGTAAAACACATATCCATAGCTTGGTCCTTTTTATTGCTGAATAATACTCTTGTACGAATTTGCCACATTTTGTTTATCCATTTTTCATGTGATAGACACCGTGTTGTTTATCGTCTTGGGCTGTTATGAATAATGCCGAACGTTCGGAAGAGTCACGTGCAGATGTTGGTTTCCCTCTCTCTTCCATAGAGGAGGAGCGCTGGGATTGCTGGTATGTGTTGGGAGAGGAGCTGCCCTGCTGTTTCCCATAGCGGCGTAGTCTGCATCCCCACTGGCAGCCTGTAGAGGGCGCCAATGAGTCCGCATTCTCTGTTGTCTGATTCTCATCCTTACAGTAGCCATGCGGTTGGGGGTCTCACTGTGATTCTAATCTGCATTTCCCTAGTGACTCGCTGTTGAACATCTTTTCATGTGCTTTTTTATCACTCATAACTTTTTTGGTGAATTATTCAAAACTTTTGCTCATATTTAAAAACAGCTTTGTTTATAATTTGCATACCATAAAGTTCACTCTTTTAAAGTACACAGGTCAGTGGCTTTAATATATTTACAGAGCTGTGTAAATATCTCCATAATCTAAATAAAGAACATTTTCATGACCAAAAAGAAAACTGGTTTCGGTGGGCGTCACTGTCTTTCACCCTCCCCAGCCCTTAGCAACTACCGATTGACCTTCTGTCTCTATCAGTTTGTTCTAGACAATTCGTATAAACAGAATCACAATATTTGGTCTTTTGTGACTGGCTCCTTTCACTTGGGTCTAATCAGGTTTTTGAGGTTCACCCACGTTGAAACATATGTCCGTATCTTCTTCCTTTCTGTTGGTAAATAATTTTACATGGTATGGCTCTACCACATTTTGTTTATCTTTTATTCAGTTGATGGACATTTGGGTTGTTTGTACTTCTGAGATTTCATAAGTGATGCTGCTGTGAACATTCATATGCAAGTGTTTGCATGGACGTATGTTTTCATTTCTCTTGGGCAGTTATTTAGTTGTGGAATTGCTGGGTCATATGATAACCAGATGCTTGACATTTTGAGGAATGGCCAAAATGTTTTCCAGAGCATCTTCATTTACGTTCCCACCAACATGGAATGAGGGTTCTAGTTTCTCCACACCCTTGCCAACACTTGTTACTGTCTCTTTCTGATGGTAGCCATTCGGGTGGTTGGGAACTGCTATCCCGTTGTGTTTTTGATTTGCTTTTTTCTAAGACAAATGATGTTAAATGTCTTTTCACATATTTACTGGCCTTTTGTGTATCTTTGTTGGGGAAATCATTCTTCAGATCCTTTGCTCACTTAAAAATTATGTCATCTTGTTGAATTGAAAGACTTCTCTATATATTCTGGATACATGTCTTTTAACATATAGATGATGTGTAAACATTTTCTCCAAGAATGTGGCTTGTCTTTTTACTTTCTTAATGGTGCCTTTCAACGCCCCAAAGTTTTGGATATTGATGAAGTCCGATTTATCAATTTGTTTCTTTGTAGATCATGCTTTTGGTGTCATATCTTAGAATTCTTTGCCTAAGGTCACAGAGATCTTGTCCTATGTTCCCCTCTAAAATTTTTATGGTTTTAGCGCTTACATTTAGCTCTCTGATCCCTTTTGTGTTAATGTTTGTGTGTGGTGCGTAGGTAGGGCCCTACGTTTCTCCTTTTGCACGTGGACCTTGAATCGTGCTCATACCATTTCTGATGAAGATTGTGCTTTCTCCATTGAGTTATCTTGGCACCTTTGTCAAAGTTCACCGTAAATGTAGTTTATTTCTGGATTCCCTGTGTTGTTCCATTGATTTGTATGTTTATCCCCAGTAACACACCATCTTGATTATTGTAGATTTTTTTAAGTTTACATTAAGTTTTGAAATCTTTTTCATACATTGTTTGGTTTTTAGTGTTTCTTTGGTTTTATTTTTCAGTCTTATCTCCCCAGTTAGGCTGAAAGCCCACTGAAGCCTCAACTGTGCCCTTTCAGGTCACCAGACTCCACGCAAGTTAGTTCAGGTTTATGGATTTCATTTTTCTCATCTACAAAATACAAATAAGATTTCTTACCCTTCCTATGTCATGAGGTTGTTAAAAGGATCAAATGAAGTAACAAGTGTGGAAATGCTCCTGAACTGTAGTTTTTATAATTGTGAGTGACCTTTATTAGCTCCACCTGTGGTGAGTAAATTTGCATACTTGCTTTCCTAAGATCCTTCACTTTAATCAAGAGTGTGACTTCGGTTTATGGTGGACTTTGTAAATCTCGCAAGCCTGTTCTTGATCCTCAGTAAGTCTAGTAAGTTCATTCATGTTTTTTACTTTAATTGGAAGTATGAGCGTGGCCTTATTATTTTTTTTTTCTTTTGCTCTGTTGTCTTCCTCTAGGTCGCTAGCCCACCAGAAATAAAGTTGGCACTCTTGCTTTTGACTGTGGTCTTAGACTGCTCCTCTTCCCTAAACCTCCCGCTGTCCCAGCCAGACGGGGTAGGAGTGTGGGCTGGAAGGCCCACGTACGGTTGGGTGACATGCTTTCCAAAAAGTGGTCACAGCCGAGTAAAGCACAGCATCAAGATGTATGACCCCTTTGGTTAAAGTTTTAGTGTGCCCTGCGAGTGTGGAGTGGAGAGGAGGAACCCTAACTTCTGGTCTCTGTAGTGGACATTATGTCAGGTGTCACTGTCCTCAGCCTCCCAAGAAAGCGAACCTCCCAAGAGGGCAAGGAAGGTTGTTTTCCAAACGACAGTGTTATTGAAGAAGACTCTGTGCTTGCTGGAAGCTATGTTTTCTCTCTGACAGTCTGCAGGGCCTTATTAATCTTGCTGTTCCAGCATTAATGGTTCTGTATTCAGGGCTGGTGGATATCCATATCCCCTCGTCCAGTGAAAGTAAACTGTCTTTACTGAACTGTACAATCTCACTCAGCAAACTGTTTCTGGTAACTAGGACTCAATTAACCAGCATTACACATTGCTAATACAAATGATCTTTAGAAAAGAGGCCATTAGTCAATAAAAATCCCCCCAGTATGTTCAGAATGAAAGATTAGATGTGTGTGTGTGTGTGTGTGTGTGTGTGTGTGTGTGTGTGTGTGTAGAGACTCACCATTGACTGCATTCTGAGTTCCAGTGATTTACATCGGTATTCTGTCTAGAGTATGTATGTTTAACTCGTGTACTAGTGTATGCATTAAAGATGCTTAATTCAAGGTGTTGAATTTTTTAAGAACTAAGCCATTTTCGGGGTGCCTAGGTGGCTCAGTTATTGGATACCTGCCTTTGGCTTGGGTGGTGATCCCGGGGTCCTGGGATCGAACCCTGCGTCAGGCTCCCTGATCGGCGGGAAGCGTGCTTCTCCCTCTCCCACTCCCCCTGCTTGTGTTCCCTCTCTCACTGTGTCTCTCTCTGTCATATAAATAAATAAAATCTTTAAAAAAGTGAAAAAATAAAACAAAAAAAAAGAATTAAGGCATTTCTTGCTGTGCAGATTGGAGAGAATACAGCGTGCTTTTCTGTTGCAGTTTCAGGCAGTTGGCATCTTTTTTGTTCTCCCCATTCCTCTGGGGCATGGAGCGGAGGGACAGGTTTCCCGAGGTTGCCCGGCCTGTGCTCTGTGGGCTTGTGCCCCCTCTTCTGGCTCACCAGTGTGTCTCAGGTGCGTCGTGAAGATGTCCCCATCTGGTTTCTTCACTTCTGCCGAATCGGGAAGCCTGTAACACTCCTCCCTTCCCTGCGCCCCGCTCATCCAGCTGGGCCCCGTTGCTTCTAATAAAGGAGAAAGTCTACGGCAACAAAGGTAGGCTCACGCCTCCTCACTGGAGGGCACCTCGTCTTTGCCGACACCTGCCAGGGTTTTTGTTCTGTCATTGAGGCGACACAATACATATCTTATATTTTATATTTTAATTTGTGCATCTTATCAAGGGTCTTCTCTTAGCCAACTGTGTTTCTGTTTCAACTGGTCTCTAGTGAGGTTGCTGTTCGATTGATATTCAATTATTGTTAAGTAATGGGGTCTTTGTGTATAGTTGGGATTTTAATTTTGTTTATATAGTGCAAGTGTCTTCGTAGTTGGGTGGTAAATCTTCATCTGCCTTTATGAAGGCTGACATGGCCTCTCCGGGAGGGAGTAAAAGTGAACCATGCAACACAATCCTGGAGTTAAATGTCTCTGCAGGCTTCATTTTCCTTTGGTCCAGGCCAATCCATAATAACTGGACAGTTTGCCCAGTAAGTGTACAGGTCAATAGCGTATGCAGTCAGCTCTCAATAATCCGCTGTAAATAGCAGAAAACATGAATAATTTAATCCATTCAGCTGGTCAGGAGCCCCCGAGCAGGTAACCCCTACATCCCCTAGAGGAGCCCAGCTCTTACCGACCACCTAGGTACCAGCACGACTCCCCCTTTCGCCTGCCACCGAGTGTGGGGACCCAATTCCCCAACCGCCTGAGCCACTTAAAGAATGTCGGCTTGTCGCCACGGATGATCACAAGTCTGCTGACCTTAACGTGCCAAATGATACTTGACCCCACACAGAAATGGTTTCAAATGCACTTCCAGTGTTTGAGGTTTCATCCAGAAAGTTTGGGCTCTAGCTCAGAGTCACCCGCCCGTGCCCCTTGGCTTTCCTTTCTGGCCCGTCTGGTGTTATTCAGGAGCAGGGAGACGACACCGCTGTCAGCCCGCTGCGGGGTTACTGGCGGGGGAAGCGTGCAGCCTGTGTATGACGTGACACGGGGCGTATTTAGTATTTCCACTTTTCCCCTTTAGCCCAGATTGTGGGAGGTTGGCAGTAAACCCGCAGTTTACATTGGTAGTTTACACGTTGTGCTTGTGTTGACAGTGTAAAGATTGAGTACATCCTGAGTCACGGGAGACCTAGGTCCTTGGTCTTCCTGGGTATTTTCATCTGACGTGGGCAAGGCACAGAAGGCTGCGTTCTTTGTTAAACATCCTGAAGGTGATTAGTAGGATTACTACAGTATTCAGGAGGAGGAGGATTGGACGTACTCCGATAGATCAGAAAACCATGAAGAGGTCAAATTAGGCTTAACGAGGGGGCCGAGGAGAGCCCTTCCATGTAAAGACGAACACTCAGAGGGCACGAGGGCCAGGGCAGCTGCTTCACACGGAGAAAACTCGGGGGCAGTGGAGGATGTCCACCTCTCTTGGACCCGCCATGCCATGTGGCCGCTGCGCCCGTTCCACTGGGGTGGTTTTTTCCTTGCAGACGCACTGGCTAAGCCACGGAGGGTGGTCGTTCTGCTCTCCACTGTGGGGGCCGTTTGGCTTTGCAAGTATTTTTTATGGTTTATTTTAAGAGGGGTATTGACAGTTTAGAAACTCTAGAGCAGGGTGTCTTGGATAGGACAAGTCTGGAAAACATCTCAGGTGCGGGATAGTGAAAGGCCGCAGGAACGGTTGGTTGGAGAGAGGAAACCTCACAAGTACCTGAGTGCGATCTGCAAACATCTGGAAGGATGTTTATCTCCTGCTTGAGGGACTATTTATTTTATGTTGCTCAAGAGGGAAAAATTAGAATCAGTGGGTTGAGATCATGGGAAAGCAATTTGGCTTAAATCAGTATTTCTAGAAGGGTGGTATACATACCACCAGGGGTAAGAGAGTTTTTTTTTCCCTTCATTTTTAAAAACTTTATTTCAGAGTAGTTACAGATTTACAGAAAGGTTTCCCCCCAAAATAATGGAGAGAATTCAGGTATACCTTCATCTAAACAACTTACGTAGTGGTAGTATGGTGAGCATGTGGTGAAATTAGCCCCGGCGAAGGGCTGCGAACATGCTAGACCTTCTCCCGTCTCCCCCGTTTTCCCCCTAACATCCCTTCTCTGACCTGGATGGAATCTACGGTTCACACTGCACGTGGTTCTTGTGCTTGTCGGTCTCTTCTAATCTGTAACGCTAACCAGTGCTCATGACCTTGACACTTTTAATGGATGGTAGTCAGTTATTTTGAGAGTGTCACTCAGTCTGAGTTGTCTCACATTTTCTGTGATTGATGAAGGCCACTCGTTTGGCGTGAGGACCACAGAGGTGACATTCCGCCTTCTCGGTGCATCAGATCAGGGCTTCGCCATGCCAGTCCTTACTGCTGGTGTTGACCTTGTCCCTCCATGCAGGTGATTTCATCCACTGTAAAGCCACGTTCTCTTTGTAATTAATAAAAACTTTGGAGGAGATGCCTTGAGGCTGTGCCAATACCTATTTCTCCTTAAACTTTTGCCCAGTGATTTTAGCATCTCCTGGTAAATCTTGTTGAAATAACTTTCACTGTGGCATTTACTTAATGGTCGTTTTGTATTTTCCTCATTCCTTTACACTTGTTAATTAGAATTCCACTGAAAAGGAGGACACTCTCTCTTCCCCCCCAATGATAGATTCATTTGTTGATGTCATGATTAGACTCATGGGTATTTACTTTATTCTCTGGATTACAATCCAGTGCTGTTGTTACTTATTTATTGCCCAAGTTGTTCCGGCTTTGGCCGTTTGGAACTCCTTCAGGATGGCGTGCCTTCGTCTTTTTGACGTGTCCTCATCCTTTTTTTTTTTTTTTTTTTTAATTTTTTATTTATTTACTTGACAGAGAGAGATCAGAAGTAGGCAGAGAGGCAGGCGGAGAGAGAGGAGGAAGCAGGCTCCCTGCTGAGCAGAGAGCCCGATGCGGGGCTCGATCCGACCCTGAGATCATGACCTGAGCCAAAGGCGGAGCTTTAACCCACTGAGCCACCCAGGCGCCCCTCCTCATCCTTTTTCAAAAAACTTATTTGGGGTGACACAAAATGTCTCAGGCTCATCTTAGACTTTCCCTGTTCATGCCTGAACCAACCCCTCTCCATGGAGCCTAGATTCCTTCAGCGGGAGAATGTAGTTAGAAAGCAGTGTCTACGTGCTAGGTATAGTCTTGCTACCAGTAGGATGCCACCAATCACAGCAGACACAGCTAGAAAATGTACGTATTGGTGTATGTGTATGTCCTAGTATGTAAGTATTTGTATCTATGCTTCATATTTGCATATCCCCACAGCTATCTATGTTTTCTCTGCTGCTGTCTGGATACGTATTGAAGACTTCATTCATGCTAACTTCCGGTCCTGATCCAGCATCCCTGGGTTCTTTTTTTTTTTTTTTAAGGATTTATTTATTTAAGGAGGAGAGGGAGAGGGAATCTCAAGCAGACTCCACACCCAACCTAGAGGCCGATATGGGGCTCAATCTCATGACCCTGAGATCGTGACCTGAGCCAAAATCAGGACACGGATGCTCAGCCAAATGAGCCACCCAGGCGGCCCACCACTGGGTTCTTTAATAGCCTCCTCCCTTCCCTTATTTGTAACCTATCTCAACAGAGAGAAACCTGGCTCTCCTTATTTACAATGTTTGCTTATTTATTAAATCCCAGTATACCAATAAAATAGTTTCAAAATTGCTAATCTGTGAGAAACAGATTTGCTAACTAGAGTCAGTATTTGCATACAGCTCTTTTTTGTCCTTAGACTTAAGAGTTTCTAGTGAAAATGGTATTTTCCAGAATTACCGAGGCTAGTTCTGCATTACACTGTGGCTCTATTATCTGTTTGTAAAATAGTTTCATTTGTTATCATTTGTGTTCCATTTGGGTCTGATGTCCTGGTTGATTTAAATGGTACTTCTTTTAGGGTATGTGACGTGTTACTGCGGTTCTCGGACCAGAGCTTCTGAAGAATTTGTGCCAAGTGTCTGTCCCCACTTCATACCTGTCGTCCCCCTTCTTTCTTACCTTTGCCCGTGGGACAGCACTGTCTTTAGTTCCTGGCATCTCCTCCCTGTCTCTCTTTTGTCCGGTCGAGCACACGGGGGCAGGTGTTCTCACCCCCCCCTTACATTGCTCATCTTCTTCGGCATGTTGTCACTTGACGGTAAGGCCTGGGAATGGCCGCCAGCCCGTCCGCACAGATCTTCCCCTGCTTTTCACAGCTGCCTGGAGCCACGTTGCTGAGCTGCGCCACGCTCCTCCGGCTGCTCTCCTGCCTGTGCCGATTGAGGTGGCTTCCAGTACCTTCCAGCTTAACCAGGGCTGCAGAGAGTGACTCTGTGCAGTCTTTTTTCCCACATTGCTGTAGGTATGCCTGTCGGGTAGGTTCCTACAGGTGTAATTTCTGGGTTAAAAAGCCTCCGTTTGTAGCTTTTGTTAGGTATCACCAAGTTTCCCGCAGAATCTGTGGCGCAGGAAAGCCCGTTTCCCTACAACCTCTCCAGCAGAGCCCGCGTGGCCCCTCGGCCCGTCGCCAGTCTGACAGGTGCCAGGTGTCACGTGGGGTCTTCTCGCTTGCTCTCCTCTGAGTGTGAGTGAGCCTGGACTTGTGAACTTTTTTGTTAATTGTCTGTTCATGGCTTTTTCCCATTTTTCTTTTGTGTGTTTGGTTCTTTGTCCCTCATTTTCTAGGAGAGTTTCATATATTAAGGCGAGTGGCCCTTTTTCTGTGGTACAAATATTTTCTGTGGTGCAAATATTTCCCTCCAGTTTATCAGTTATCTTCTGTTTGGTCAAGGGCACCATTTGGTTTGTTTGGTTTTGCCTTGCACACATTTTTATCTTTAAGTAGTCAAATTCATCAATTTTTGTTTCATTGCTTCTGGATATGGAGTCACAGTGAGAAGGTCTCGCTATATGAACATCTCACCCATGTTTTCTTCTAGGAATTCTATAGTTTCATTTTTTTACATTTTTAGACCCTTAATCCACTTGAGGTTCATTTGTATATATGATACAAAATACACATCTGATTTCATCTTTTTCCAAGTGGCTACCCGTTTGTCCCAGCACCATGTATTGAAAGGTCCATCTTTATCCCAGTGACTTGTGATGGCAAATTTGCATATACTTCAGGCTTATTTCTGGACTTTTTATTCAGTCCCATTTGTCTGTTTGTCACCAGCTCCACTCTTATTAAAAGTAGAGTCTTTATAGTATGGTTTTGTGTCCAATAGTTTTATTTTTTCATTTTTATTGATAAAAATATTAGTCTAATGAATTTTTCTCTGATTACTGCTTTAAAGGCGTCCCATAGATTCTGAACCTCCCCCCTCCACCGCCCCGGGTTTTCTTGGCTATTCTTGCATGTTTGTTTTTCCGCGTGAACTTGTGTAAGTCTGTTTTTACTGGCATTACGTTGACTATATGAAGTAACTTAGGGACAACTGTCATCTTTCTAATGTTAAGTCATCCTAACCAATAATATGAGATGTTTTTTCATTTGTTCATTTCTGCTTTCGTGTCTTGCAAGAATATTTTACATTCTCCTTATATAGGTTGAGTGCAATTCCCATTAAACTTATTCCTAAACATTTAATCTTCCTTGTTGCAATGATCTAAAATGGGGTTTTCTCTAACTCCTTATTATTTTATATTTCAAAGCAATTTTTGTATGTTAACTTTGTGTCCTACTAGTCAATTGATTCTTTCATTGTTTGGGTTAGTTTTATCATTGATTCTCTGGGAGTTTCCAGATATATATTATGAATCTGCAAATAGTGATAATTTTACTTCCTTACCCATTCTTATGCCTCTGCTTGATTTATCTTTTGTAATTATATAGGGTAATGTAATACCTCTAGGGTAGGGCAGTGGTAAGCAGAAATGGAGACTGGACATCCTTGCGTTGATTTTAGTGGAAATGCCACTAGTCTTTTCCCATTAAATAAGATACTCGCATTAGGAATAAAGTGTGTATATTTTATCATGTTAAGAATATAACTCTCAATTTCTGTTTCCTGTAATTTTTATAAATGGGTTTTAAATTTTGTCAAAGAGTTTTTCAGTATCTGGGTAGATAATCATACGTCTTTTCCTTAGGTTTATTAATATGAGGAATGATACCGAATTTCCTAATATTGAACCCAACCTTCATTTCTGGAAAAAATCCTACTTGGTCATGGTATGTGGCTTCTTCCTGTGGTGTTAGATTCTGTTTGTTAATGTTTTACTTAATATTTGTGCATTGATATTCATGAGCGCTGCTGGTCGTGGTTTTCTTCTTTATCTGGTGTATCAGTATTACACTTGCTTCATCAAAGGACTCGGGGACTTCTCCATCGCCGTCAGTGCTCTAGAGCAGTTTATGGAGAGCATTGGAGCTCTCTGGTCTTGAGCGTCTGGTAGAAGCCCCTGTGAAGCTGTCCTGGTGCTCCTTGGGGAGGTGCCTGCTTAGGAACCTTTGTCTCCTCTGACCTTCCTCTGGTTCGGCGCTCTGACTGCAATGGAGTCGGTCTTGGGCATGGCCTCTGAGCTTCCTTGGGGAGCTGTCCATGCCAGCAACATGTTCAAGTCTGTTTGCATGGAGGTCTACAAAGGAGTCTCTCAGGATTTTTTAAATTTCTTGTTTCACTGGTCACTTCCCCTGTGTCATTTCTTATTCTCTGCGTTTGTTCTTTCTCCCCTTTTTTCTTGATCAAGTAGCTGGTAGATTGTCTACTTCGTTAATTTCCACCCCCCCCACCCCACTCCCGCAAAAAACTGTTAAGACTTAGAATTAATTCCTAGTTAGCTCTGCTGTTTTTAGTGGTAAACCTCCCCTCATTAGTCAGCTTTTCCCTCCATTGTTTCTTCCTTGCATTTTCTTTTGGATTACTAACAAGCTAAGGCTTGTTGGTTGATTAATTTTATTTTTTTCATTTTTATTTGTAAAATTATTAGTATTATGAATTTTTCTCTGATTACTGCTTTAAATGCATTCCATAGATTCTGATATGTAGTATTTTCTGTGTAATTATTTTTAAAAATTCTGTACTTTTAGTTTGTATCAACTCACTAAAAGTCAATAATAGGTTTTTTAAATAAGTGGAAATGACTTTCTGTTTTTTTTTTGTTGTTGTTTTTAATAATGTATACTTTTAGAGGCACCTGGGTGGCTCAGTGGGCTAAGCATCTGTCTGCCTTCGGCTCAGGTCATGATCCCGGGGTCCTGGGATTGAGTCCCCGCATTGGGCTCCCTCCACAGTGGGGAGCCTGCTTCTCCCTCTCCCCCTGCTTGTGCTCTCTCTGTGTCTGTCTCTCTCCATCTAAAGAATAAAAATCTATTAAAAAAGTGTATACTTTTATTGCATTGTGATCAGAAAGTATTATTTGCAGTATTTCTACATCATGGAAATGGTTGATGTGTTCTTTGTGACCTAATATATGACCATTTGTAGGGAATGTGCTATAGATTCTTGAGAAAAAGTGTATTCTCTATTACCAGGGTGTGGACTTCACTGTATATCTGTAAGCTCTACCTTGGTTGATGGTGTTGCTTGGATCTGTCTTCATACTTGTTTCTTGTGCACTTGCTCTGCCTTGTAAGGAGATTGTGTATTAGATCTCCCATTTTTAGTACATGCCTACGTGCATCTCGCATATCCTGTCACCTTTGCTTTGTAAACGTGGTGGTTGGTTTTTTTTTTTTTTTTTTTTTATGAGAGAGAGAGAGAGAGAGAGAGAGAGAGGGAAAAGCACAGAGGGAGAGGGAGAGGGAGAAGCAGACTCCCCATTGAGCGGGGAGCCCAATGTGGGGCTCCATCCCAGGACCCTGAGATCATGACCTGAGCCAAAAGCAGATGCTTAACCGATTGAGCCCCCCAGGCGTCCCAAGGTGGTGGTTGTGTTACTTGGTTGTGTAGATGTTCATGAGCGTTTATGTCTTCATTGCGAACTATGGCTTTAACATTAAATATATCCTTTTATATTTAACCCTTTGGGACTTGAATTCTACTTGGTCTACGTCTCTCTTTTTGTTTCATTTACCTTCATCCAGCCTTTTGCTTTTTGACCTTTCCGAATGACTTTATTTTAGGTGTGTCTCTTGTATACAGGATACAGTTGGGTCTTGTTCTGTGAGCCCAATTAAAAACCTTTTTCTTTAAATAGGTACATTAAGTCCATTAATATTTATTGACATGACTGATTTATTTGCTTGTAACTCTATCAAAATATTTTATAATATGCATATTTTGTTGCATTTGCAATTCCTTTATGAGATCTGTATTTTTTGCTTTTATATTTTTGATTTTGGATTTAGATAGATTTGTATTTTCTAGTCATTACCTTTGTATTTAAACCTATTTTTATGTCCCTAGTAACCTGTTTTGTTAAACTCTTGACTGATTTGTTTTTTTCTCATATTCTTTAATGCACACTTGTTGCTTACACAGTAATTACCCATACATTAATCGGAGTTTTTGCTCTTTACCTCTTCCTTCATTTCACATTTTTTAGTTGAGTTATTTCTGTTTTGTCACTGTATGTAATATTTGCACATCAGTGTTTCAGCTTAATTGCACCTTTATTTTGGTCTAAGATATACATCTGAATATTTTTAAATGTGTCTCATAAATCCTTTTGCCGTAATTCTCCCCGTCATCACTAGGTCAGATAAAACTTTTCCTCACATAGAATCCTTAAGAAAGGCTGACTGGGTGTCGTAGTCTCCAAATTCATGGATGTTAAAAACTGCTTTTCTGTAGTTTTGGTAATTGAAGGATGGCTTGCTGGATTTAAAATTCTTAGTTCATACTTCAATTGCATTAAAAAGAAATGTTGCTCCATTGTTGCCTAGCTTGTGTGTTGGTTTTGAAGAGTCCATGGATAGCTTGCTTCCTTTGCATATTCATTGATTGGTGCCCAGGCGCCTTGAGGACTTTGTCCTTACCTTTGAAATCCCATAGTTTCATTAGGATGCGTCTCAGAGTTGATCCTTCTGAATTATTTTTCCCAGGTTCCCTGGAAACCCAGGTTTCCCCAGGTTTCCTTTGAATAATTGGGCCTTTTTCTATTCTGGAAATTTTCTTACAGAGTTCAGTGTTAGCTTTGCTGTATTGTTTTGCTTTCCTCCCCTTTTCCCATCTTTCTATCTCTGTCCTCCTCTTGGTTGTGGTCCCGTCTTTCCTCAGTGCCCTTTGTTAGTTGTCATTTGAATTTATTCTTGGGTGCTCTGTAATTGATTCCTCACTTCTGAGGTAATTTTGTTTTCCTTCCATTATTTTCCCGAGTCCGCTTACCTCTCCCTTGGTCTCTCCTTTTTTGTCCTTTTCTGTTTTTAATTCTACATTTCTAATTCAGAGTGGTTTTTCATATCCTCAAATGTTTTTGCTTTTTTTTTTAAAGTCTTTTTTTTTTTTTAAAGATTTTATTTATTTATTTGACAGAGAGAGAGATCACAAGTAAGCAGAGCGGCAGGCAGAGAGAGAAGCAGGCTCTCTGCTGAGCAGGGAGCCCGATGTGGGGCTCGATCCCAGGACCTTGGGATCATGACCTGAGCTGAAGGCAGTTGCTTAACCAACTGAGCCGCCCAGGCGCCCCATATCCTCAAATGTTTGAATATGTTTAATTATGTTTGGGAAGTATAAATTTCAATTTTCTTCTGACTCGTGGTGGTTTTCAGGAGGACATTTTTCTGGTATTGAGTGTTTAAAAGATTGCAAGTCTAGCGGCAGCCTCTTCGGTTGGCTTGGCCAAGTGCAGGAGCCGCCGTGGCAGCCGTTGGCTGGCTGCTTGGCTTTGGTGAGGACCGGCCGGGGTGAATCTAATGCTATTTCCTCTTTACTCCTACAACCCACGTTTTTCCTCTCTCTTAGCTTCAACACTCAGTTGCCAAAGGGTGCTTCTCCCTTCCCTTTTGCCTGTTGTCTTCCTCGGAATGCCTCTGTAAATGGTGCCTGTCCCCTTAGGCTGCCTGTGGGGCTGCGTCACAGCTTCTTCGTGTTCATGTGGCCTTCTCCCCCTTCTGCGGTGCTCCTCTCTGTCCTGCGGTCTTTCCTTCCGCCCAGGCTCACCGGACCTTGTGACAGCAGAAATGTGAGCTGGGGGCACGAGGGGCCCACACTGGGACCTGGTGGCTTTTCTCTTACCCTTTTCTTCATATTTCACATTCTCTGGCTTCATGTTACGCCCGGGGCGTGGTTTGACGTAGAATTTGTAGTTTCGTTTGGGGAACCATAAGGAAGTCAGTGACTGCGTAGCCAGCCTTGTCTTCAGCCATCCAGGGGTCAAGCACTCACCGAAGAAATTCTTCTCTGTGGGCTGAGGGGCTCAGAGTTCAGCATTTTCCGGTTTAATCTCAAAATTTCCATGTAATCTTTAAGGCATGTTAGAGAACAGTAAACCTAGCACTCCAAACTGATGATATAAGGCTTATATTGAATAAATGCATTAAGTTAAAAAAAAAAGTCAGTTTAGAAAACACTAATAAGTCATAGTACAGATAAGAAACAAACTGGGTAGAAACCTTGACGACGGTTTGCAGGAGACCAGAGAAGCGGAGGGAGCCGCGGTGTGAGGGCCGTGTGTTCTGCCCTGGCGGGAGCTGTCCAGCAGCGGGGCGCAGGCTGGCGCTGGGGGCAAGGGGTGGACTTCACCACCCTTCGCAAGGGTCTTCCTGGTTCTCAACGTTGTGTCGCTGAAAACATTGTTACCCTTCAAAATGCACAGTCTTGGGATTTTGAGAGTGAATAATTTTTTTTTCCTTTAGCGTTAGAGGATTGCTTTTGTAATTTATCTTCTTTAGTTCATGGGGAAGCAAAAACCAAATGTTAACTTTCCCAAAGGCTATCAGTTACGGAGCATGTGTGCAACCTGAAAATGAGTAAAATTAATTTGCTTTTTAGTGTCGGCGAAACAAAGAATTATCCACGTGTGAGTTATTCATACTGTATTACGAAAGTATGGAATTTGAAACTAGGCAAAATGTGTTAAAGCATGTGACTAGTTTCCAGAACAAAATTTGATAGATTTTGTATATTTTCAATATCAGTAAACCAGTCACAAGGGTTTATTGTAAGAGTTTTGACAAAAATTGTTTAAAATGTCTATTTTAAATCCATAAAGCCAAGTAAACACCAAACAGTGCTAGAAATAATGAGGGTCAATGTAATTGACGGAACGTGTTCCTGAAAGACGACGTTTAAAAGTCACCCCTCAAATGTCCCGTAAACTCATGCCACTCTGCAGGGCTCTGTGTTTGCAGCTGAAGTTCGCAGAAGGCAAACCCAATTAGCGCTGCGTGCTCCCAGAGCCATCTCTAGTGACGTCTCATGTCTTTCAGAAACGGGCGTGCCGTAGAGGAGAAGCGGCCGGGCCGGAATGGGGCTGCACCCCCGCGAAGCTCAGCGCCCCGGGGTCCTGGAGCGGCGAGGGGCTGCCACGTGTGGGGGTAGGTTCCCGTTCCCGCCAAACCAGCTGTGACCCATTTAAATATTTTAATAAAAAGTGTAAATAATCACTGTCCTGATGCATCTGCGGCTGTGATTTGTTAAATAGATTCCTCAGAGCGGTGGAGGGAGCTCGGCCCAGCCTTGCCCGAGATGTATTGCGGGGGAGTCTGTAAGTGCATCAACCTTCTTGCTGTGACGAAAAGACAGACTTGTTCGTAAATATTAGATCCATAAAACAAAGTTAATAAAAACGGCAATTACATTTCTAAGGAATGAGGGATATAAATAAAAAGGTGCAGATTGATTTAAGCTTTTCTTGGCATTCTGCTGGGGTGCAGACTGATTTGTTTCCAGCTTCAGATTGGAAATAGAAATGAAAATACACTTAAAATCTTTTCTTAACACAGCGTTCAGGGAAGGGAACAGGCCACCGGATACGGTTAATAGAGATCATTTGAGGACATCTTGGAGAGAAGCCCTGACCTCAGTTAATTATCCAAATAGGAATGGACATTGTTTTCTCCTTACCCTGGTTAAACTTTCATTGGTGTTCCCATAAACTTCACAGAAACCGCAGATTTCAGAAGGAGAAATGAAGTGTTCACACCATTAATTCAAAGTAAAGGTGGCCAGAGTCAGATTCTCAATTTCCTGTATTAGGCAGAATATCATAAAGTATACACAGGCATAATAATACGTTTGTTACTAATTTTGCACTTATTCTAAGAACAAGTTAATGTCCTTGTTAACCTCTGTAATTCTTATTTTTTTTTAATTTTAAACTTAGAATGTTAATATTGCAATAAAATAGAATTAACGTTTAATTGCCACCTAGAAACCAGGAGAAGAGTGTGCATCTGTGTGTGTGTGTATTTAGAAACCAGGGGTGTGTGTGTATCTTTGTATATGTGAGTATTTCTTAGATTTCCCTCTACAGTGTTTAAAGAATCGTAGTGCTCTGTTTTGGTCAGCAAAAGATTGAGTTGATGCATCATAAGATTTTGAATGGGCATACCGCCGGCTGCCGTGTTTTACGGTGAGAGGCATGGATTTTGTTTTAAATGAAGATCTAACGCTGTGTCAGTTACTGCCCACGTGACCCCCTGATCATGTGACGTCTTTGTAGAAATACGAAAACAGAGCTTAGTGTCCAACTCATTCCACGAAGGTGTGCTTTTTGTACTCTTATTTTCAGGAGAATTTCTGTGTGTTATGCTGCATTCTGTGGTGTAGTCCTGAACAATGGTGAAGTTAGAGATCTAGCGATTAGAACTTACTATATTTTAGGTTGATTCCTGTAACAGTCACACATGCCTAGGAATACAAATACATAATGTTTACCTTGAGAAATGTGGCCCCATTATGAGTAATTTGTGTTAATGCTGGTGACTAACTAGTAACCCTCCTTGTTCTCATCCCATTTCCGTGGAATGTATCTCTCAAATCCCATCTGTTGGGCCAACACTTGGAACATAACATGGATTCTTAATGCTCTGAGACGCTGTGTTCTGGCATGAATGGCTTAAAGAAAAAAAAATTGGCTCAAGCAACTGATTGGATCATTTTAGCTAATATTCTGTTTGAATAACAGTTTCTATTTGATTAGGATTTTTCCTTCTTTTGTAACTCCCCAAGCTTGCCTGTTCTGTTTCATAGGAAATGAATCTGTGAGCACAGCACCTATATTGATATGTAAATACATCACTTTTTTTCCTTAGTGCTCGATATTCTTTTCATCTAAATTTCAGAAACCGACTTTAAAAAATCAGTTTCCCTTTATCTGTAGTTATTCTCAATAAAATTTCACCCAGGCTTGGGTGATTTAATATTTACACCCACTGTTTCTAAAAGTCTTATGTAAATAAAGATTGAAATGTGAATTTGAAAAGTCGCACCTCTTGATATTTGAACAGACTATAGCTGCGTATATCTTCTTTTTCTAATAATATGGCTAGTTTCTCTCCTAAGCTTTTAAAATAATAAGACACTATTTTTGTATTCTGGAACATCAGAAGGTTCAGTGTTAAATAAAAAGCAAATAGTATTTTTAGAAATGCGAGATCCCAGGGAGAAGTGCTTAACAGTAAATCACCGATGGGCAGCAATTCCAAATTTCAGAAGACTTTATTAGACACACAGCTCCATTCACAAACGTGCACTCGTGTACATGAGTGTGCACCGTCCTGTACCATTGTTCCTAGAGCGGACCCAGGGTGGTGACCTGGGGTAGAGAAAAGCAAAGTTTGCATCGAGGAGTCTGTGGAGCCCTAACGGGAATCTTGCCTGTGAGTTTCAGCTGCTTTGGTGCTTCTCCCCCCATCACCTCCCGTGGTGCTCCCCCATCACCTCCCTTGGTGCTCCCCCATCACCCCCTTGGTGCTCCCCCATCACCTCCCTTGATGCTCCCCCATCACCTCCCTTGGTGCTTCTCCCCC
>CM052894.1:1846422-1870016 GCA_028534135.1 Potos flavus
TGCTCCCCCATCACCTCCCTTGGTGCCCCCCCATCACCTCCCTTGGTGCTCCCCCATCACCTCCCTTGCACCTAGTTTTCTGGTGTGCTTCTGACTCGGCAGGACCTCAGCCCACTGGCGGGTCTTGCCCTGAATCCTCACGCGCTCTCAGCTCGATGCCTGAGCGCCTGCCGCCTCTCCTCCTGAGCTTTTCCTCATTTTGAACATGAACTGTTTCTCATAAATGCGGGGTCTTGGCTTCTCAAGTATGTGGGGCCTTTCTTAGTTGGCCTCCTCTGCCTGGTTTCCAGGTTGGCATGTGGTCCCCTCGCCGTGGGGTCTGTGCCTGCTGCCTGTGCGGTGACTGCAGCTTCGGCCACTGCGAGGTCCCTGACGGGGCAGAAGTGCGGTCTCTGAGCCCTGCTGTGTCCTGCTTAGGTGACTGACAGCTGCAGGGAGGCCGTCCCCATCCTTGCGGTGGGGTGCGGTGCCCCAGCCCCGGGGTGTCTGCCTCGCCCCTCTTGCTGCCCCCTCGGGGCCCGAGCCCAGAAGCAGTGCTGATGGCCGATGTCCGCTGAGTGCGGACCACCTCTCCCTCACAGGTGCTCGCTCTGCTGGGCCCGGCCTCGCCTGCCGTCTCCTTGCTTGGGTCGGCTCAGCCTGCCTGGCACAGGGTCTGGGTGGCCGCGGGGAGGGTGGAGACCACGCTCCCTGGCACAGGAGCCCTTCACGGGCGGCGCTCCCTCAGGTTTTATGGGTCAGCATGATGGCCAACTGCCCATTCTTCCTCAGCTCCCGGCCCCACCTCTGCTCTGCTCTGTATTGTGGAGACTCCTTGGCTTCTGGTTTCTGACCTTGGACGCTGGGGTGTGGGGGCAGGTGGGCCAAGAGCAGGAGCATGTCTCCTTCTGCCCCTCCCTCCAAGGTGCCAGCTCCTGCAGACTTGTCTCCTGAGGTCCCAGCTCCTGCTGGGTGGCCTGGGCTCCTGGCCTCTGGGCCCTGCCATCGCCTCCCTTCGTCCCTGCCCCCGGGGGAGGCTGAGGCTGTCTGGGGAGGGGGTATCTGGTCACCTTCTCCCCCACGTGGCTTTTCCACTCTTCCGCCATCAGTGTGCTGGAAGCCACATTAAACTCCATGTGCAAGGTACCTAGGTCCCTCTCTGGATAGACCCTTTTGGGCTTAATTACCTGACGAGTGGACAAGTCCTCCTGGGGAAAAAAAAGGTTGTTGTTTTAAACATGGGCCTCTGGGTCTTCGTTGCCCACCCTCGGGTGTCTGGGTCGAGTCCAGCAAGCTCGGCGCTCGGGAGGTGGGCAGCCCCTGGCCCAGCTCGGAGTCACCTGGCATTAGACTGGAAGAGAGGCCCTTTCGTCTTGCTCACTGGTTGTTCTGTTATCTGGGGTTAACGGGTGTCGTCCCGGACTGGTAGTGAACTACCATATAAAGGCCAGCATGCAAAGTGTGATGTTTTGGTTTTATGGACACCCCCCCCCCACAAGCTGATTTTGGATAGCAGCCCATTCATTAGCTTGAGGGCAAATACTAAGGGAGTTGTCTCAATAAGCCTCTGTGCTGCTCATTTTTGACGTTGACACGCAGTGTGACTGCCGTGGGCGGGGGGGGGGCAGGAGCAGAAATCCAGGGCGGGGCATCCGGGCTTTGGTCCACGCCCGCTGTCTGGCGTCCCCGCAGGGACAGCCCGTGGGTGGTCATTCTGATTCTGAACGGATACACTTGTTTTCTTCACACTTTTTATCTCCAAATGGGCGACCTTTAAAATATTTGTTTTATTGACCTGTCTCACTGGTGATTGCTTCCTGCCTCCGTAACATCTGTAAACAAAGCCCTGAGGAACGGCCCCAGAGGCTGGTGGGCAAGTCTGCCTCTCTCCGGGGCCTGCGTCACCGTCACTGCGGGGGGATGGCTGCTGTGGTCACGCTCAGCGGCCCAGGTGTCAAGCCGCGGACGAGGCGGGATGAAAATGTAGTGCCCTGACACAGATGAGAGGAGGCCGAGCCGCAGCGGGGTTGCTCTTTGTGTCCCGTTTCTGCACAAGCCAGTCCTTGTCAGTCCTTTATTCTTATATTCTGAGAGGAGAAAACACAATCAGGTGGGACCAAGAGAAATTTCCTTGATTCTTCTGTGACAATCAGATCATGCCTGTCCGTTTTCCCCAGGTTTGTCAAGGACCCTAGAGTTCGTTAAACCCCATGCATTGATAGACAAGGAGAGTCAGGCCCCCCGTGGTTGAGGGGCAGGCTCGCAGCTCCCCCTGGCCGGTCCGCTGGCCTCCCTGCCCCGCACCGGGTGCAGCGAGCGGCTCTCATCCGCGGTTAGGGCGTGGGTCTTCGCAGCCGTCACGGCCAGACAGGGACAGCTCGTCGGGCAAGGCTCAGTGCGGGATGACTCCGACCGGAGGAACACGCTGGCCAGGAGAAGAGCCTGGCTGCATCAGGACAGCCAAGTGCGAATCCCAGAATAGAGGCGTCTGGATCGACTTGCTTACACCGTCTTCAGATTTAGCTTCTGACGGTAAATGTTTTCTCTAGAGTGCGGGAACCAGAAACATAGGCTGGTTTTTTCTTTTTTTTTTAAACTGCGTTATTGAGATCATTTCCAGGCTCTGAAGGAACACAGAGCCTTCAGATGACTAGAAAAACGAAACAAACGCTTCGTTGTCTCTAAATAGAGTGAAACCGTGAGGAGCTGGTGCCGTGGGTCAGAAGCACTTTGAGGAAAACGTTACGTAGACTTATTCGGAGCCGCTCGGCTACGCCGACGTGTGTGCCGCCTTCTGCGGGTAGACCGCGCTGTCGGTACGCAGGCGGTCTGTGCATGCACACCGAACACAGCACTGCGTGGGCACACGTCCTGGTGGCCGTTTGAGGTCCTCCTTTGTTGGGGTTGTTCCTCAAATGGGCCAGGGAGGGGGCCGGGGGCAAGGGGGCTGGAATTCTAATGCCCAGAGGCAGATGTGACTTTGACCGGTGGAGGCATGGGAGCCAGAATCTGGACCCCTGCAGAAAGTTCTGAGCCTGGGAGAGCTGCCTGTACCTTAAGGGGATTAGAAATTAAAATACCAGGCGCTACATGGGTGCGGGCTCCATGTCTATTCTGTCCCAGTGGTACAAGAACCGAAAGGAAAGCCTGAACATAAAAATAGATACAGACTCTTGAAGTCCTTTAAGACCTTGGACAGTGGCAAATGCAGAATCATCCTTCGGGCACACCTCCACCGTCCAGGGCACACGGGATTCAGCGCTGAGGCCGTCTGCACGGAGGATGTCACCAGAACAACGTAACAACATAAACAGATGTGCCACTGCGGGGGGCGGGGGGCCCATCAGGAATGACAACAAACAGGAGAATACAGACCTCCAAGATTCTGAAATGCATTCTAAAAGACCTTCACTATATGAAATTCACTATAAAGATAATTATTTTAAATTTCAAAAACAAATAAGAAATAGAGCCAGGGGGACCTGGGTGTAGCAGGTTAAGCGACTGACACTGAAACACTCGGTTTCAGCTCAGATCAGGATCTCATGGTCGTGAGATCGAGTCCCGTGTTGGGCTCTTCACTCAACGAGGAGTCTGCTTGAGATAATCTCTCTTTCCCTCTGCCACCCCCCTCCCGCTCATGGACTCCCTCTCGCTCTCAAAATAAAAACAATAAGATTTAAGATAGAAGAAATAGAGCCATAATGAAAGGACAGTGTGAAAAAAGAATTGGTTGGTCAAAAAAAACCGAATAAAAAACCCTTCTGAAAGTGAATGATATAATCAAAGTGAATGATACAATCATCGAAGTGAGGCAGAGTTAAGGACAGAATTAGTAAACTAGATTTATCTGGGGAAGTCATCCAAACAGCATGAGATGGAAAGTATGAAATTGTGATTGAGAATGAGAGGAAAGAATGGAAGTTCTGTCAGGAAATCCAGAAGGAATGAGTTAGAGAACAGGAGAGAAAAGGATAATGAAAAGACTTATGGCTTTTGAAAAGATAGTGGCTGAGAATTTCCCAGAACTGAAGAAATACATGTGTAGCCAGACAATTTTGAAGCGGAAGAACAAGGTGCTAGAGATCACCTGGCAGATGTCAAGATACATTACGAAGTTGTAAGAATTCCGACAGTGTGCTCTTGGTCCAGGGATAGGGAAATAGACCAATGCAATAAATCTGAGGGCTTTAAACTTGGGTATATGGCCGCTCCATGCATTGCAGAGATGGTAGAGCAAGTCATATGGGAATGACAGGGTCCTCTTACTGTGCTAAGATGTGTGGCCATTTATATGGGGAAAAATAAGATTAGATCTCTCCCTCACACAAATCAATCCTGGGAGGTGGGTGGAAGGTTAAAGACCCTAAATGTGCAAAGTACAAAATCTAATAAAGCCACAGGAAAAAAATTGATGTAATTGACTATGTACGTAAGACATTGCATACCGAAATTCCTCATCACTGTTTAAGAAGATCCCATAAGGCAGGGAAGACATTTGTGACATACCAAATGGAATGTAGCAGATACATGGACAAAGTCTACGAATTGGCAATTCAGAGAAGAGGAAACCAAATTAGCCAGTAAATGTAAACGGACGTTAAGCCTTGCTATTAATTAAGGGCATCAACTTAAAGCATTGAATTAGCAGAAAAAAAATAGTAACAAAGCTCCGAAGTGTGGAGAAGGATATGGCACATTCTCTGTCCTCTAGCTCTAGTCCACGTATCCCTTCGCCTGATCTAAAAGGAATTGTTTGCCAAACCTGAGCCCTTTAAAGATGATCAGTAGGAGACTGAGTATGAAGAGTGCTGGGTCGCTCATTAGAAGCTGCTGATGGAAGTGTGGGCAGGAATGTGGAGTGAAAGGATCCGCCCCCCTCGCTGGAGACTGTGCACCCTGGCTCGGTGACTTGCAGAGCAGAGACCTGCTAAGAGTGGTGGCGGGCGTTCCCGGTGACCCAGAAGATTCCTTCCTGGGAATCTTAACAGATGCCCGAAGAAATGTGTACAGATAATCACAGTAGCATTGCTTGCTAGCAAAAAGCCAGAAACAACCACCCGTCCAATAGGACAATGGATAGATCAGTTTGGGTATATTAATTCAATGAAATACACACAGGAAAAATGGATGAATTAAGGGAATTACAGAAGGCCGTGTATAGAATGATGCTATTTAGAGCCAATTTGAACATGTAAAACGTTGATATTAACTAAAAGAGTAAAAGATGTTCCCGAGAATGACAGACCCCAAGTTTAAGACGATGAGCTTCTTTCTCCTTAGGGTGTGATGGCTTAGGAGACGCGGGATGTTCCCGTCGTTTCTCCAATGCGCTCTCTCTCCAGCCACGGGGTGCTTCCTCAGGGTGTGTCGCCTTTTTGTCTGTGGCTTTCTTGTTCTCCTGAAATCGCGGCGGGTGGGTCTTGGACATGAAGTCTCTGCAGGTCCGTCGTGGTGAAGTGGAAGGATAGTAAAGAGGAAATTCTGTGGAGCTGCTGGGGAGACATGAGGGATTGTCCGGGCGGGATGATACTTTGACCGCAGACCTCTTGTTGGTGAAAACCTTGGCGTGACGTCTTTGACGCGCTCAGGGCACAGTGCCCGTGTGAACATGGGGACTGGCTGTACCAAGCACAGGGCTGGGATGACCAGTGCAGTGGGAGCCCCCCTGCCCCCTGCACACAGGAAATGCGGCCACCAAAACTGACTCTAGAGGAGAACATGAACGGACCAGTAATAGTGAGATGAGTTGGGAAAGATACCCAACAGCTACCATCACAGATGGCTTTATAGGTCAACAAAAATCCCACGTGAAGTAACATGCCGGTGAGTTAACATTCGAAAAATGACTACATGGATCAAAGGAGAAAAAACCCAAATGATCATCTAAGTTGATGCAGAAACAGCATGCAGTTACTCCAAATTCCACTCAGGATAAAAACTCAGCAAACCAGAAACAGAAGCGTTTATCCCAGGGAGGTTTGGGGTTTGTCCTACTTCGTGGAAGCATTTCCGCTGACGAAGAGGGAAGCTCAGCTCACGTACTGTCTCCACTTCTGCTTAGCGCGCTGAGTGTGGTCGCGGGCCGGGGTGCCCGACTACCCAGGCAGCGGTAATGCTTTGACTTTTGGCGCGGTAAGACAAGAAAAAAGAAGCAATGGTGTAAGAATTGGAAAGGAAAAAAATAAACTTATTTCTAGATGCTATAATTACCTGCACAGAAAATGCAAGAAGAGCTACAGATAAAGGGCTAGAACTAGCATTCCTCATGCTTGTTGGATGTGAGATGAACGTTCAAACACGGGATGGATGAGAGGATAGAGAGACTGTGTGTACACGCAGTGGGGTGTTGCTCAGCCATGGAGAGAGGATGAAATCCTGCCGTTTGCAACCCCGTGGATGAACCTCGAGGGCTTTGTGCTGAGTGAGATAAGTCAGAAAAAGACTCCTACTGTATGATCCCACTTATGGGTGGAGTCTTATTTAGAAAAAGAAAAAGCAGCGCATAGATACTGAGAGCAGATTGGTCGATGCCACAGGTAGGGGGCGAAGGGGTCAAATCAAAAATTTGAAAAGACAGCAGCAGCCTCGGGTAAGTGGGTTCTTCAGAGTCCTCAGGCCTCGCAGGGGTGCCTGCTGGAGACCTCGGGGTCCCCTCAAGCTCCAGATGCCCCTCCGCTAGAGCCCGGATCCATGGGTTCGAGCCGAAACACTTTTATGTGAACGAACAACCTGGTAACTGGAGTTTGGAGAGTCTGCCCTTGGTGCTCGCTTCCGAAGTCCACGAAAGCTGTGCGTGCAGTTTGTTTGGTTTTTCGTTGTAAACTCAAGGCTTTTCCTAGAAGGCACATTCCTCCATATTCGCGATTTTTAAAGGGACCTGTTTGTGGCCAGCCCCACGGTACTGCCCTGTGATGCTCGCGATCCTCGCGCGTCTGAGACATGAGTGTTGTGAGTCTCCCGCTCGGGCCGGTGGAGCCGTGCCCAGCATGAGCCGTAGCCCGCATTCAGCCCGAGGTCTTCCTCCCCAGCACGGGCACCCGGCGCAGCCTCAGAAGCGTGGGCAAGGCTATGGGATGCCACCTGCTGACTCCACCTCCCCTGACTTCAGTCTTCCCCCCGCTCTAAATGGAGTGGGTATCGAACCACTTCAAAGGAGTGGGTCCCTTTGAAGGTCATCAGTGGGAAAGAGATGATAAAGTTTGCTCATCGTTGTTCGCTCACTAGAAGTTGTTGCTGAGTACTGCTGAGGACTGAGCTGTGCTCCTGTTGTCCACTCCCACCCCCTAGAAGGCTCCTACACAGATGAGGCTAGGGCAAGTTCCAGGGCCCTCGAGCTATGGAGAAATCTGGAATGGAGGCAAAAAAAAAAAAAGTCATCTCAAGAATCAGGTGTCTTTTGCCTTGACGTAGGCCCTGCTCTCCTCAACTACTTCAGATGCTTGCTGACATGAAGCCTTCATAACAAGGAGGAAGGCCAGGTTCCAATGCAGAATTCCTGAATTTCTCGGAGCCCTGTGCCAGGACCTGTGGGATGAGGGAAAGCTGGCTCCTGGGCACACCCCTCCCTGCTTCTGGGCCCAGGCTCTGTCCTGCATGACACGGGGCCTTGAGCACATTCAAAGGACCTGTCCAGGCTCCTCCTCCTCCCCACTCCCACCTCACACAACCCCCCTCCAACAGACAGCGACCCCCTGGAGTAGGGCGGTGGTGGAGAGGTCTGTCCTCAGGAGAGTGTAGCTGGAGAAGAGGCTGGCCCCAGGAAGCGGGCTCTGAAGGGGAACAGGGAGGGGCTTGGGTGGGCACATCCTATTGACTCTGCAATTCTTTACCCCATGGAGAGGCACAGCCAAAGTGGGCCGGCGGGGGGCCCTCTACGGCAGGAGGCCCAAGGCCAGCAGGTGCCCTGGTACGGTGGCTCGGATGGAGGGAGAGGGCGAGATGAACTCTTACTCAGTGGTGATAGTTAGGAAACAAGGCGCAGTCACGGTATTTCTTCTGGAGGTGAGGAGCAGCGAGTCTTCAGATGACTAGACGAACAGAGCAGAAGCTTCTCGAAGAGTAAGATCTGTTCCACCCCGAGGAGAGGGTGAACTGCGTTAAAAGGCCAGTTACCACCTCCAGAAAAACATGAAGGTCTGGCTTTGGGTTCCTGAAGCTGCAGGAGTCTCTCAGTATTTGTCGCAGGCTAGGTGGTCCGCTGGCCACAGCCCATCCTGTGTACCTGGGGCTGTCCTAGGAGCACCTTCGTCTCTGGGGGCTAGTTTGGCTGGATCTAGAACTCTCCATGGACCGTCGTTCAGCACTGTGCCTACGTCCTCTCACAGCCTCCCGACTTCTGTGTTTGACGGGAAGTCCGCTGTCAGTCTTCCGCGGGGATCCCTCGTAGGCCACCTGAGGCCTCCCTCCCTCTGCCTCCCAGGGCATCTGTGCTTTGACACTCACTGTGCCGTGTCTGGGTACGGACACCTTTGGCCTGAGGCCCCTTTGATCCCAGTATTAGAAGCAAATAAAAGCTGTCTTTGAAACCCGTCTTTCTTTGGGGGAAAACTGTTGGAAGTGTATTTTATCAAAAGTGATGAGTTCCCACTCTTTCTCACCAGATGACGTTTCAGGCCTGCTCAGGCAAGGGCATCGTCAGCGAGCACGAGCCTCACGGGCACAACGAACCTCCTCGCCCCTGTGGAGTCAGGCATGTGGGCAGCGCTCAGACCCCCGCCATCACACGCGCCCCTGGGGGCTGGCGTGCGCCACGGGCACCGCAGGGTCCGGGGACCGCGCGCCTCACCTCTCGGTCAGGGACAGTCAGGCTCCTCTTCGGGTGTCACTGCAGCTCTGCGCTGCGAGAGGGAGGTTGACTAACCGGAAGGTGCCGAGAAGAGTGACCAGGACGATGTGGGAACCTGACAGGGCACTGCGTGACAGGCTTTAAGGGGCAGTTTCTGCAGGTTCGTGCATGCGTGAGGTCCTGGGTCTCGCTTTTCATACTGACGGGGCTCTGTCTGTGTAATTGTTTCCTGCCTGGTCCGTTCTGCCTCCAGCATGACCCCACTGCACGGGGAGGGTGGGGACGGGGGCTAGGTGGAGACCTCTCAGTGAAGACCTTCTTGAAAAGAAAGTTTGGTTTTTGAGCAGCATGCTGGTCGTGCTGGTGGCAGCAGTGATGATGATGATGATGGGCGTTGTCTAGTCCCCTCCGTACCAGCCAGTCTTACTGTTTTGGGAAACACAGGCCCGTTGAGTAAATTCAGCACCTGTATTCACAATCTGGGTGCAGCCTGACCATCCAAATAGATCCCCTGTCCCTGCCTGTGTGTGCCGTGAACCCTGGCTTCCGTCATCCCAGATGGCTTCTCTGGTTCCAGAACATTCTGACCTGTTCTCATTGCCTGCGAGTCTCTCTCCCACCTTGTAGGATTCCACTGTGTCTTCTTGGTCCACTCAAGATACCTCTCCTCTGTGAAGCCTTCCAGACCCCTCCTCAGAATCAGCGGCCTCCAGACCATCCCATTCCAAGCCACCCGAACGATCCATGTTTGTGACACAGGTGCTCACAAGCCTGGGTCCCACCTCCCCGACTGTTTGCCAGTCCCAGGTCTCTCAGGCTGGGTCCCCATGGCTCAGGACAGCACCGCCTGCTCGGAAGTGGACACGGTCATGGACCAGACCGCTGCCTGGCCCCAGCCACCCTTCCTGGCCTCCGCCGGCCCCGGGAGCCCGCTGGCATCTTGCAGAGCAGGGCCTCCCTGCCGGCTCCTGCCGTTGGGCCACGGATCCACACTGCTCTCTGCGGGGATCGTGGCCAAGTGGGACAAAGCCGCCTAGGTGCTGGACGAGACCTCTCATGTCACAGTGGCGCAGTGTCCGGCCCTCTGTCTGCCCCGAGCCGTCTGGTCCTCAGTTCCTCCTGCGGGTGAAGGGGAGGAGGCGTGAGGCGAGGTGGGCAGACACCCTGGACTGTTCGAACCCGGGTCCCTTCCAGAGCCCGATCCCCGCTACGGCGCCTTTGTGTTGGATCCCTACTCCATATTTAGACAACGTCGTTTTTAAAAATTCTGTTTTATGAATATATAAATTATATCTTCACTCTTTTTTTTTTTCCCTCTCAGCACTGTAGGGGAGAAGAAAAATAATGTTTATTGAGAACATTCTATGTAACAGGCACTGTAGGAAGTGCTTTAAATATCTTTTCTATTATATGTTATGTAGAGTCTGTAAATGTGTATTTACCTCAGAAATAAAACATTCTTCACAAGTGGCGGCCCTGTCATTGTAAGTGCAGCTCTGCGCGGGGGTGAGCAGACAGCCGCGGTAAATCCGTTCCCACCATGTGTTTTTGTATCATTGTAGGGGCATCTTAACCACACCGAGAGCCAGTAGAAGGTGCGAGCTGGAAGGTTCTGTCCATGTGCCGACGAGGGTCGCCCTCGGGATGGACCTGGGCGCCCACCTGTTCAAATCCCGTGTCCCCCGGTCAAGCTGTGTCCCCCGGTCAGGAAATCCCACCGCCTGCCGCGCGCGAGTCAGGAGGACCTCGTCACCTCAGAGGACCCTTCAACCCGTTGTCCCCCACCACACCTTTCAGATGTATCTTTCTCGACAAGGAAATCGTTTGCGTCATTTAAGTTTTAAAAAAAATGTCAGTATCAAATTTCCAGCGAGGTTCGAGGACCCTGTGGCTTCTGGAACAGTATCCAGATATGGCCCTGCTTTTACACGTCCCCGTTGTTTTGTGGACGGATCCGGGGCTGCTGGTATATTCTTTTTTAATTAAGACTTATTTTTATATTTAAAATGCTCTATAATCTTAAACTGAATTTCACTAAATGCTGGTATCCAATCTGTTCTGTGTAATTCCCCAAATGAAGTTACCAGGCGTGGGGCCTCTTTTATATTAAAATGGAAATTTCTCATTTCTCTTGGGTTTTCTGTGCATCGTCTGACTGTGGAGACTGGCGTCCTTTTCCCTGGGTCTGAAGGCTTCCTGAGATGTCCTGGTACTTACCAGACAAGGGTTATGGGACTGCGCCCACGTTCTTTACCCTTCCAGAGCCCCCGCATTCCGTGTTGTCCTTGTGTTGTTCCCAGGACCATGTCCTCGGCCAGTGGCCACCCCTCAGCACCGTTGGTCTGAAGAGCCAGTCCACGCACGGCCACGGCGTGTGGTCGTGGAGGGATTTCACGTGGCACGGGAGGGCAGGAGAAGACCCAGGGTTGAGAGGAAGCCCGCACAGTACCGGCCGGGATGTGGCCCGTCCAGAATCGCAGGGCGCGCTGCTGTTGCAGGAGACAGATGAGACTTGCTTGTCCCCGGCGTCTCGGGCGGTCCGTGGACATTCGGCCCCGGGTCAGGGCACGGTCTGCCTGAGCTGAGCCGGCCGTCCTTGCCAGAACAGCCAAGGCCCGGAGTGGCGTGGCTGAGATTCGTGGCCTTAAGTGTGTGCTGTTCGAAAGCTTTCACAGGCTCCTCTCTCCAAAAGGAGACACTACCTCATTCTCGGAGAAACCGCGGGCGCTCCGGTGTTCTTGGGTTCCCAGCATTTCTTCCTGGGTGAGCACGTGCCTGTGCCCCGGGCCCACGGGGAGAGGGGGTGGCCACACATGGACTCAGGGGTAACGGCACACAGGTGGGCTCGGACGGCCTTGGTGACCACTCGCGCCGCCCCTGAACCCCACTGTGCAGCCCCTCAAACCCAAAGCAGGCACTCCTCTGGAAAGCAAAAGGACATGAAAGGTTAGAGCAGCAGCAACAAGGACAAAGGGGGGGGTGACGCTGGACCCGGAAGTTTTATCATGAATTCCTCCGGTTTTCGGTGGGAGGGGACACTCGCCATGGAGGACCATGTCGGCAGGGTGTGTGCGACGTGAGGCTTCGGTGTTGCGTCGGCACGTCTGGTCCGCCCAGGCCGGGTCCCGGGCCACACCGCTGTGGAGTCCCCATCCTAGGGCCCACCCCGGCCTAGCCTCCCCTGCCTGGCCGCCGTGCCTGCGGTGGGCTGGCACCCCAGCCTGCGGTGCCCTCGGCTCTACCCCTGCCGCGCACAGGTGGCCTCCTTCAGGCCCTATCCTTGGGGCCTGTGAGGGAAATCCACGCGCAGGTGAGCCTTTGTGTTTGGATTTCAGGATTGGAAGAGCGACACTTGTTCCTTGTAGAAGAATGGGGGCGGCGGAGCCGGGGACGCAGACGCCACGGGCGCAGGTGGTGGCTGTGGGCCCGCGTGGACCCCCGCGGTGTGTCCCGGTGAGGGGGGCGCTCGCTGCAGGGAAACGTGGCCTGGGAGGGGTTGGGGACCCCATCCCAGAGCGCGTGGCCCACTGTTCTGATGGCGCCAACACTGAGTCTGCCTGTCTTGCCAGAAAGGTGGTTTATGAAGTCGGGAGGGAGGTGTGGGGATGTCTCTTCCACTTCCGGGAGGGAAAGCCAGGCCAGGACGCCCAGTGCGGCAGGCTCGAGGCCCGCACATCGTGCCGGGATTCCCTGGAAGATTCCCAGGACGGCCACACGCCTCCCACGGCAGCCACCCCTCCCAGCCATGTGAGTCTGTCGGCAGCACGGAACCAGAGCACGTCGGCTAACAGACGAAACCTGCACACCCGCAAAACCTGCACACACCCCACCCGTGACACCCGCAGAAGGCGTGCATCCCCTAAAGTGCTTTACCTGTGTTTTCCTTTTCTAAGAAAAAGATTTGAGAAAGAGTTAGAATGCTAGTGGGGGGAGGGGCAGAGGCAGAGGGAGAAGCAGACTCCTCACTGAGCAGGGAGCCCAACGCGGGGCTCGATCCTGGGACCCCAGGATCATGACCTGAGCCGAAGGCAGACGCTTCACTGGCTGAGCCACCCAGGCGCCCCTGTCTGTGTTTTCTTGTCAGAAGAGGAGGGAAAGACCTGCCCTTGTCCTCTGAGGACACTAGCGTTTGTGTCTGCGCAGGGCCGTTAGACAAAATTTCAGTTTGTCCTTGAACCCACAACCCGCCATTGTTTGTATTTGGTGCGGGGACAAGAACATCAGCACGCCCCTCTTACCGTTTCACGGAGTGCGTTTATGGTGGCTTCAAAGCCGACACACTCTAAAACTCTCATTTCAAAAAACCCAAAAGCATGGTAAGTGGTTCAGGAAGAGACATTAACGTCATTCGAAATGTTTTGCCTCCTTTTAATATATAGTTTATTTACAAATTTCTTTCTAAAACATTTAAAATTATGCCTCAAATCCATACTTAGTACAGAAAAAATTTAAAACTACACATCAATGAAAATGAAATACAAACATGAAGGTCCCCCAGTCCCGCCCCTGATGGTAGTAGCGTTGTGTTCCTTTAAAACTTTCTCCAAAAACATACACTCCCATAGACATGTACTTCTGATGTTGACGACATGCGCGTTTTTTCACGTCCATGAATGTGTATGGGGTCCTCTTCCTTGAATGGCTGCACATTGTCCCCTTGAACAGAAGTGCCCCAGGGCCTTTGTCTAGTCCCTCTGGAATGTGTATATAGGTTCTTTTCATTCCTTCATCTGTTTACCGTTCGTTTATCTACTTGCTATTACAAAAATTGCTGGATAACCATTCTTACATGTTTCCATAAAGTTTTCCAATTATTTTCATAAGAGAACATCCTACAAGTTAGATTGGTGGGACAGAGGGTACATTCTGGTTTTCTGCGTTCTAGAAAGTTGGTCCCAAGAGTCCACATCCCTTCCCTTTCACCAACATGAAGTAGAGCCTACTCTGTTCTTTTTTTAAACTTGGAATGTTATGAACGCGCTGAAGTTGGCAGCAGAAACAGTACAAGGGACCCCTTCAACTGCCGTTCATCTCCGGCAGTGCCCAGCCCGTGGCCAGCTCTGGCTGCCCACCCGCTCCGCACACTGGACGCGCGTCCCAGACGTAATGTCAGCTCACCTGTAATTATTTCCATGTGACCCTCCCAGCGACGTTTAAAAAGCCATCACCATGATATGATTGTTACTCCTCAAACAGCATTTACAATAATTCCTTCTATTACGAAATCTCTAGTCTCTGGTTAAATTTATGCATGCCTTATCGATTTCATAAGTGATTGATTTGGTTTTGTTTTTTATGACTTGTCTGAAATGGCATCCAAATAAGGTTTACATATCCGACAGGCTGATGAGTTCTGTCTCTTCTGATTGAGGGTCTCCCTTACTTTCCCCTCCTTGGACTGTATTTTCAAAAAGCTGGTTTGTTCGTAGAGTTGGTGTCAGGATTTTGCTAATCGTGTCTCTCTTGTGTTTTACCTACTCCTCTGACCTCTGCGTTTCTTGTGAATTGGTAGTTGATCGGAAAGCTTGATCAGATTCGATTTTGATTTTTTGGCAAAAATTCTTTTTTGATCCTTGCCTTTCTGATCTTTGCTTCTGACTTGGTTCTTTTCATCCAGGTGTCCTGCATTGCATTTCTGATACGTTTATTGGTTGTGTGCATATCTTCTTTTATGAATTTCCCATCTTTGCCCATTTTTCTATTGGGACCCGTATCTTTTTGTTATTTATTTTTAAGACTTCTTTATATATTACGGCTAATAAGTCTGTTTTTCTCTCATATGTTACAAATATTTTTCCCACTTTATAATTTTTCACTTTCTTCTCAGTAATGCTTATGGTCCCCTTAGCTGCACGTAGCACTTTCCCGTGCTGTCAGCCTCTTTTTCTCTGGTTTCTAGCTTGCGAATCACTCAGGAAAGGCCTTCTTTTCCCCAAAATTCTGTACAGTATTTGAATTGATATGTAATTATGCATCTACAACTTTATGCATCTACAACTTATGCATCTACAACATGATTCTTATTTCATTCTTAACGTTTAAAACTTTGCTCTAGCTAAAAATTTTGGGGGGCAAAAGGGGATATATCTAGCTTGATTTCTTCCCCAGATATTAACCGGTTATTCTAACAACATTTTTCTCCACTGACTGTTAATTCCATTTCTCCCCTATATGGATTGCTTCTGCGCTTTCTCTTTCATTGTTTGATCTGTCTTTCTCATCTGGTGGCCGTAGCACTGCCTGTGTGCGTGTGTGTGTGTGTGTGTGTGTGTGTGTGTGTGGCAGAGGACACATGCATGTATGTAGCTTTTTTATTAAAACATAACACATTCAGAAAAGTGAAAAGTCAGGGTCCAGGCCCCGTGCACATCCTCGTGTGGACGGCCGACTTCTCCATCGTCCCCTGTTATTTGTCAGAATGCCCCTGGCTTTTCTCACGTGCTTATTCATCTACATCAACCTCAGAATCATTTTATCAGGTTTCAAAAATGAAAGCCACATAAGACAGCAGTTGGATTGGTGCTGAATTCACTGATTAATTGCAGGATAAGCAGCTTTCCAGGATTGAGACTTACTGCTCAGAGACACAGGGTATTTTACCACGATTAAACACTTTTTATGTATCTAAGGGCTTCCTTTTCTTTGTTTTTCGGTTTTTGTTTTGTTAGTACAGGTTCTGTACTTGAAGCTCAATCCTAGGTATCTTTTTTCCATTACATTTTCTGATTATAACTGTTTTACCAGATCATTTCCTGGAGTATTGCAGTTTAAAACTGAATAGTGCATTTTCCCCCCAAAATGCAGTGAGAAGGAAGCTACTCTGTACTTAGTGACACTGTATGTTGGTGTACTGAATGAATGTTTTTAACAATCTAAAACCCTTTGAGGAAATAATTATCCTCACCGTACTAATGAGGACAGAGTCTTGTCCAAAGCGGGCTTCTCAGACCCCAGCGCCCGCCCCTGAGGCCCACGCTCCTCAAATTGCACGTGGGTCCTGGGGCTGGGCGGGTCTCGTTCACATGCAGACGCTCGGTCCCTGAAGTCTGCCTTTCGATAAGTTCCCAGGAGATGCCGCCAACCGTGTTCTGAGAATCTGGGCATCCCTGAGTCATTGAGGTGGTGAGAAAATGGGACCTTTGTGGAGGGGCAGACAGCTCCCTGGCTCTGTGGAAAGTATTTCTAATTTTTGGAGGAATTTGAATAGTACTTTGCCAGACGAGGCAGCCCTCAAACCCACTGCCTGGGGTACTGAAGTAGTGCTGTCTGTCTGGTGGATCGCTGACGGAGGTGCCTGCCTCGGGCTCCTCTGTTTCTCCCGGCACTGACCCTGTGCCTCAGTTTCCTCTTCTGGAAGATGCCTCAGAACCCGCAGTGAGCAGTGGAATGATGCATTTGAGGTGCTTTGAACGGGGCCCGAGAGTAGTGACTGTGACTGCATATTTGTGCACAGGGCATTGGAGCCCAGCACCCTGGGTCCCAGGATGTCAGCGACAGGGCGTAAAGCTGGGCCCTCTTTGGCCCCCGACGTTGACCTTGACCCTGGAAAGCCCCCTCCCCCACAGGGGCAGGCCTGTGGAGAGCACCATTCCAGACGTCCTACCAGGGCCGCCCCCCTGCCCTGCTCAGGACTAGAACTTGTGATTTCTGTGCACATTTTAAAGCACCTTTAGAAACTTCTGGCCCATCAGTTCCTTACAAATCCGTATGCATATTTGGTGAGGGTTTCCGGCCAGCCATCACACATGACCTTGTGCTTCCACAACCGGGCCAGAAGGCGGGGCTGACTGGCGCAAACTTAGCGGGGCTCAGCGAGACGGGCACGGACGTACTCTGCGGGGACGGGCTTCCAGCTGGAGAAGATAAAACAGCCCCGGGGATTGGGGGGTCAAGGTTGTGCAACACTGTGGCCATGCTTCATGCCATGCACGGGGACGCTTAAAAATAGCACAATTTAGGTCATGTGTATTTTACCATGATAAAAAAAAAATCCAATCAAGGCTCACGACTACTCAGTCTTTTCCCTCTCTGTGAGAAATAGAGGTGTTTCTTTCCCTCGTGTCCCACGATCATCAGCTGTGGATGGCCCACTCATCACTCATTCTCTTCCCCTTCTTCCTCCAGCCACTGGAAACCCCGGGATAATCTGGGGACTCAGACAAGCCCCTCCCCCCGAGTGTGATGGGCAGATGGTCAGAGTTGGGGATGAGGCTTCGATCCCCACGTTTGGGGGCACACAGTCCTGACAGGCGTCTGCACGGGCTCCGCTCCTCCCGGCCGTGCTGAGCCGTCTTGCAGGGGTGGGTGGTGCTCCCAGGCTCCCCCCTGGAGTTACGGGTGGGGGTGGGGGGACAGCTGGCTGGAGGAGTGGTGGGCAGTGACCCCGGCGACAACTAGCATAACTGCTTTTCATTAATCGTGTTGCAGGGGAAGGTCACAGGCGGCGGCGGCAGCGTGCGTGGGTCTTTCGGCCTTTTCGTCCATCACACGCTGGATGGCCCAGCTGACAAAATGAAAGAGGACAAGGAAGGGTCCAGTCTGGAGCTCTGAGCCTCATGGTGCCTTTCTGCTAGGAGTCTTCTCAGACACTTGACGTCATTTCCTCTTAGACCCCCCCGGACTCCACCGCTTATGTCGAATAGAAGTGACCGTCGTCTCAAGACCTCAGCAGTGATGCCCTCTCGCTGAGCACTGGGACGGGGGCTGGGCAGCATCTGTTCCCAAACCAAGCCCCCCTGTTTCCAGTCCCCACCGTGGACAGACGGCTTGATGTCCAGTGGAACCAGGGTGGCAAGTAGGTTGAGTTTACTGAGCTGTTTCTGAGCAGCCAGGATGCGGGGCGGCTCGGGTGGCGGCCGCGTGCGCGCTCCCTGACTGGAGGTGGCGGGTGACTGGGTCCTTCGCTGACCGATGGCAGCGGAATGCAGAGTGTGAGTTTGCGCTTCCCACCTCCCCCAGACTCAGCTGGGGCTTCTGTCCGACCACCCCGTTCTCCACTGTATCTTGGGGCCACCGTCTCCTCACAGGGGCACGGCCGGACCGCGGGCCACCTCGGGGGACGTGCCTGTGGGGAGTGCTCCCCGCGGGGTCACTGCTGCTGTGGAACCGTGCCTGTGTGGTTCCCCGGGTGCCCTCCCCGTCCTGCTGGTGACAACGCTCCCACCCCCAGCCTCCTGGTGGGCAGGAGGGTCTGGGGACTGCGGGGGCGCGGGGAGCAGCACTCGGAATGGCTTGCTCAGGTCAGTCCGGGCTACTTGTGCATTTACAAATACACAGTGACTTTCTAGCCGAAATTCGGGACATGCAAGGTTTGGTGAGTGACATCTAAATTCACTTATGTGGCAGCAGTTACACAAATACAAACTTAAGTGGCGCCTGGGTGGCTCAGTGGGCTAAAGCCTCTGCTTTCGGCTCAGGTCATGATCTCAGGGTCCTGGGATCGAGCCCCGCATCGGGGTCTCTGCTCAGCGGGGAGCCTGCTTCCCCCTCTCTCTCTGCCTGCCTCTCTGCCTTCTTATGATCTCTTTCTCTCTATCAAACAAATAGATAAAATATTTTTTAAGAAATACAAACTTAAATCACATTTAGTTATGACCTTTATAAAAAAAGAGTAAAAATACGAGAAAAGATGGAACCATCTACCACAAATATATATATCAAAGTGATCTTTCTGGTCATTCCTCTGGTGAGACCCCCTTAGTCATGTTTCAGGAAAGCCAGTTGAGTGATGATCTCAATCTCTTAATTTTTAAAAACATTCTTGACAAGCCTCTTAATAATTCATTTGAATTAGCAAAAGAACTCTCACCTCGGGGCTCCTACATGCCTTCTCCAGTCCCTGAAAGTTGTCGCTCGTGAAAAACGACCCGTGGCTGTGAGTGTGTCCTTCAGACACGTGTCTGTTCAGGTCCTCAGCCCGTTTGCACACTGACTGCTCAGCTCTGTGCTGTTGAGTGAGGGACGGGAGCTCCCACTTATCTTTGAGGTTAGCCTCTTATCAGATGGGCGGTGTGCGGGCCTTTCCGCCAGCCTGCAGGAAGCCTTTCCGCTTGGCCGGGCCTTCCCCTGCCGGGCAGAAGCTGCTTGGGTTCCCGTTTGCTCCTGTCGCCGGCGCGCTCAGCATCCTGCCCACACCACGTGATGTCATCCCCAGCATCGGTGTCAGGACGCTTTTCCTGTGTTCTCCTCGCAAGTTTGAGTTTCAGGCCTTACCTCTGGGTTTTCAGCCCATGTGCCGTGGATTTTTGTGTGTGGTGTAAGACGGGCCTGCAGTTTCGTTTTTCCGACCGTGGTTTCCGTCCCCTTGGCACCGTTCATTGAAGAGACTTCCCTGCTCTGTGTTCTTGGCGCCGCGGGGGAAGGCCCCTTGACCATGTATATGTTCCTGCCTCTCTGTTCCCTCCACGGGTCTACAGGTCTGTCTGCATGCCAGGGCATACTTGCTTTGGTGATCGTGGCTTTGTAATATAATTTGAAGTCAGGAAGTGGGATGCCTTCAGCGGGTACGTGAGAAGATGCCCACATTCCTCACCACCAGGGAAATGCAAACCCGAAGCTTGATGGGATCTCACCTCATAGCTGCTGGGGTGGCCGTTGGTAAAAAACCAAATGACAGTGAGTGCTGGCGAGGACGTGGGGCCGTTGGAGCCCTCGTGGGCTGCTGGTGGGCACGCGAGCTTGTGCGGCTACTGCGGAAAACAGCAGTTTTCTCAAAACGTTAAAAATTGAGCTGCTGTAGGATCTGGCAGCTCCACTCCTGGGTATATGCCCAAAAGAGCTGAAATTGGGATCTGGAAGTGATGTTTGCACTCCCACATTCGTAGCAGTATGACTCGCAGGAGCCAAGACTTGGAAACAGTCCTAATGTCCATCCGCAGATACATGGATGAGAAAATGTGGTCCATGCACCCAATGGGCTACTCTTCAGCCTTAAAAAGGAAGGAAATCCTGCATCATCCGACAACAGGGAAGGGCCTGGAAGACGTTATGCTGAGTGACACGAGCCAGTCACCGAAGGACAAGTACCGTGTGATTCCGCTAAGGGGAAGTGTCCGCAGTAGGCTCCGGGAAGCAAAGCGTGGCCTAGTGCTCGGACGTGAGGACGTGTGGCTCAGCGGGCACAGCTCCAGCTCCGCGAGACGGATACGCTGGGAGCTCGGCTACGGATGCCGTACTGACAGCCCATAATACGTGTTGCACGCTTGGACATCGGAGACGCTAGAGCTCACGTTAAGCGTTCTTACCACAACAAAATTAAAAAACGAAACAAAGCAAAACCGAAACCAAAACACCCGGCCTGTCGCTCCGGCAGCACTCTGGGGGGCTTGCGCTCGCACTCCGTCTCTCCCTTTGGGTCCAGACGCTGCAGCTCCCCGGGGGGTCCTGTGTTCCGTGGTCACCGCCGGAGGGTTTTCTCCCTCTCCCTGTGGCCAGCAGCTTCTCCCTGAGGTTAAGGCTGCACCCCGACAACGGAGCAGGGGGAGACTTCTCACAAAGACCCTTTGTCTCCCCAGATGCTCCCGCTTAGAGCGCGGTTTCGCTGGCATCCCGGGTAATTGATAGACTCGCTGGAGACCTGTGCTGCCAGAGTTCAGGCCGCAGGGAAGCCCACGCCGGCTGCGCCCCATCCAGACCGCAGATCCCCGCAGCTGGCCGTGTCCCCTTGAGTCTCACGTCCCACAGCAAAGTCCCGACACAAGGGGAAAGGCTCCTGCTAGGCCCCAGCGGGCTCTGGGTCTCATTCTGGAAAACACGTCCCTGGACACAGAGGCTAGACCTGGAAGATCTGACTCTGTGTCCCTGACAACCCCAAGAACAGCAGTTGTCGCCTCCACAGACTCCACGCGTCCCCTGAGGCAAGAAGGGTCGCCTGCTCTGGAGACAGGGAGGCCAGGTGCCTGCTGAGGCCACGGGCAGGTCGGTGCTGGACCAGGGCTCGTGCCCGGGCTCAGGGGCTCCAAAGCTCCCGCCGCCGTCCACACAGTTCTGCTTGCCTCGTGCTCTCTATACCGAAAACAATCTCTTAGAATGATTTTTAAAGCGGAACCTGGGTGCTAACTCCTGTTTCTTGGGTAGCTTGTTGGAACTTAATTCTGATGTCCCCTATGTTATTTGATGTGGAAAACGTCATGAGTTGATTTTCGAGTTTCTTTAAGACATGTTATAAAGCTTTCCTAGGACTGCATTTTTCTTTTCCATGCTTTGCCTTTATTTTGTGGGTGAAGAGTTTTATGTTTCAACGATGATGACAAGGTCACTGTGCCGCTGTCCCGTCCAGTCACACTGACTCAGCCATCCGCCTAGGACGGCCCCCACCCCGTCGACGCAGGTCCTCCTCCCCGACACCCCGTGGGGGGCAGCTGGTAGCTCTGTGACCCCCCAAGGCCCTGAGGCAGGTGCCATCATCCATTCCGGAGATGAGGAAGTGGATCGTAAAACCGAATGGTGTAGCCGAGCGAGGTTTGCCCCGGGCTTGAGCGGGACGCACGGAGGGTGCGTCGCAGGGAGGGGCCTGGAGCTGGGCAGAGCCCCAGACGGGCTTGGGGCACATCCGCAGGGTCCGTTTGAACTGACTTTATTCACCTTTGAGAGCTTTAGGAGCTCTGGCCACCACGAGGCCCACCGTGTGCTCGGCCAGCCGGGCTCCGTGAGGCGCGTGCGCGTGCTGAGGGGCCGGGGGTCCCTGGGGGTCCCCTTCCTGCTCCTGGGCCCTACGCCCACAGTTCCCAGGGGTCCGTCTTCCCCCGCTCCGAGTCCACCGCCCGCCGCCTGGTTCTGAACCCCGCCCTGCGCTGCGTGTCCTGTGTCTGGGTGACCGTGTGCTGGGCGACCGCCGCGGCGCAATCGTGAGAGCGGAACTCACCCCTAATTTGACCCCATCAGTCCCTGTCTGAGTGCGGCCGTGCTTGCCTCCTCCTCAGCGTTGGTCCTGGAGCAAAGTCCCCGAGGTCAAGAAACCCAGACTCAGCCCAGCCGGGGGAATGCGGTCCCTCCCAGAACTGGAAGTGGCACGTCCTGCATGTGGCCAAGAAGGACTTGTCGCTCTGGCAGCAAAAAACCCAACCAACCAGGGCCGGCCGCTAAGTCAGGAGCTGTCTTTGGGGCTCCCGGTGGCTCCGCCGGCGGAGCGCCCGACTCTTGGTTTCAGTTCGGGTCACGATCTTGGGACCGTGGGAGTGGACCTGCATCGGGCTCCTCCTCGGGAGAGAGACCCTGAGATGCTCTCTCTCCCGCTGCCCCTCCCCCGCCCGTGTCTGCGCGCTCTGTCTCTAATGGATGGATACATCTTTTAAAAAAGAAAGAAAAGAAAAAAAAAAGAAACCGTCCTTGGCTGCAGCGTGAGCCCGGATGGTTCTGCAGGTTCCCTGCCCCGAGCAGCTTCTAGGAGCTGCGGAATAGCAGGTCCCCAGGCAGGGTCCCTGACCCGACGCGGGGAGATCTGGACGTGCCTGCTGTGTCGCGCTCCGAGCGCGGGGCGTCCGGGCCCGGCCTGGAGGGCACGCTCTGCACGTGGGAATGGAGCAAGCAGCACAGGCAGCGGCCAGCGTGGAGGAAAGGGAGCTCCCACCCGCTGCACCTCCTGCCCCTGCCGGCCGCTGGCGGGTGGGCCCAGGGAGGGGGCACCGCACTCCGGCCCTTCCCAGCCCCCCTGTCCTACACTGAGACTAATCGTGTTCCACTGGAGGGGAGGCAGGGGGACCAGAAAGCCAGCCAGCACCCTTGAGCACAGACTCCTCTGGCTGCTTCTTCTTCTTCTTTTTTTTTTTTTTTAAGATTTTATTTATTTGACAGAGAGAAACACAGCAAGAGGGAACACAGGCAGGGGGAGGGGCAGAGGGAGAAGCAGACTCCCCACTGAGCAGGGAGCCCGACGTGGGGCTCGATCCCAGGACCGTGGGATCATGATCTGAGCTGAAGGCAGACGCTTAACCGACTGAGCCCCCCAGGCGCCCCGACTCCTCTGGCTTCTAAGGCAACAACAAAGACCAAAGACGGATGATACCCCAGTGGCCGGGAGGAAGGAAGCACACTTGTTCTTTAGGAGAAACCACCTTATTTCCCTCAAGCTAAATCAGAAAAAATACTTCCAGTGGATTTTCATGTAAATGACATTGACGGGACGTGGGGAACGTCCCAGACTCGGGGCACCAGAGGCCAAGGCCACAGCGTTGTAATATAAATGCATGAAGGCATGTCTCCAGGAGCCGGGTTGACGTGGGCACGGTGTCAGCGATCTCAGCTGATGTAGGGCAGGAGTTAGAGAAAGTGGGTGTCTGTCGCTCTCTCTCCCCACTCCCTTTGCCCTTCCCCCAGCTTCGTGGGGATCTGCTGGCTTTCCAGTGGGGTTGCCTGGATACCTGGGCTGCTCAGTGAGGGGAGGTCAAGGTCCTTGAGGAAGACTGCAGGTTGCAGAGCTGTGGGCCCTATTGGGGCACTAAGGCAGTCCCTGAAAAGGCTGGGCTCCTGGAGACTCCGGGTCTCCCCCAGGAGACTCCAGGTCTCCCCCAGGCCTGGCTGCTTCCCCACCATGCAGGCCCTTTGTGCCTTCACCGACCTTCAGACATCCTGAGCCGACACTGGGGAGGAGTGAGAGCAGACTGGCTCTCTTCCATGTGCAATAGTGATGACGGTAGCAGAATAGCAGTAGCGAGCCCTTGGGTGCGGGCAGGACTCCTTGGACACGTCGCTTCGATGGCTCCTGATCCTTGCGACGACACCACAGCCCCCTCCCAGCCTTGTCCCCCAGAGAAGCTGCGGGACGCACGTACTGGCTGCTTCTGGAGCCCACCTGGATCTCGGCAGGAGGCTGGGCCGACGGCAGCATCCC
>CM052894.1:1870516-1889331 GCA_028534135.1 Potos flavus
TTTGCTGGCGTGCCTTGGCTGGTAGCTGCACGCCTCCGACCTCCGCCTCCACCATCGTCCCTGCGTGTTCCGTCCTCTGCTCTCCTTGTAAGGACACCAGTCCCTAGATTTGGGGCCCACACTAAGCCAGCGTAACCTTGTCTTCACTTAATACATCTGCAAAGATCTATGTCCAAATAATGTCCCCGTCTAAGGTTCTGGGGGAACTATTCAGCCCTATCCAGGAGTTTGTCCCTGATTGTTGTGACTCTGTTGTTCATTCCCCAAGTCATGGGCCTGTGATGCCCAAAGCAGCGTGTGAAATTTACAAAGTCGCAAGTGTTTTCTGGAGAAAAGGGCTGGGGAAGGGCATTCTCTCCAGGTTAACGTCTCGTTGGGCAGAGTTCCAGCTGCGCAGCCCTTCGATTCCCAGACACGCTGCTGCTGTGGGTCAGCACGCCTCCTGCTCCCCCGGCTGGCAGGCTTCCTCGGCGTCCCGCGGGAGCAGGCAGAGCAGCCTACCCAGGAAGGTGAGCGAGCAGGTGCTTCCTCCCCTGCACAGCAGAGAGGTGCTGCCCGCAGCTGAGCTAAGCCCCGAGACAATGGGACCATTGGAGGCAAGGGAGGCGCTGGGCCTCCAGCCTCAGACAGGCTGAGCCCCCCTGGCGTCCCTTGCCTTTCTCTCCCCCGTGCATTCACTGTGAATCCGACCACCTGAGCTAGATCGGCTTATGCAGTAGGACGCGCGGCAGGACTGCTCGGCTTGTATTGGTTGGAACAAACTGGGAACTGCTAAAGCAGAAAGGGGCCTATTGAGAGACTTGGAGGTGTCCCCGAGAGCCACTTAGCCACTAGAAAAGCAAGAGTGGGCCAGATCTGGATATGAGATCCAGGGACATGCGTGCCCACAGGTCCCCTGCCTACGTCCCCACTGGCTTCACTTGGCATTTCAGCCACTGGCTTCCTTCACTCTCCCTGCAAATTGGCTTTCTCCAAGTGCAGAATCCTCAGGGCAATGACTCGTTGGTCTGGTGTCCCCCAATCATTGGAGACCAACCGGGGACCAGGAACCCCCCTGTGGGAAAGGGAGGGGACGGGCAGGCTGGGAGGCCCGCTGCAGGCCTCAATTCCATGATGATCACTTGGCTTTGAGAATGGCATTTGGAAAACACTAGGCTAATGTTTGTCATTTGGAAATCATTTCCTGTGCAGGGCTGGGCAAGTCTCTGTCCTGGAGCTGAAGTCAGATGCTGGAGCCATCTGGCTGACACGGTGCTGTGTCTGTGAGAGATGCGGTGGCCCTGGGTCCACCAGCCCCTCCTGGGGCCCCAAGGCAGCGGCACCAGGGAGGGAGGGAGTGGACGCTTTTCTGTAGATCCCGGAAGCCCATACGCTTGGAGGGCCCTCCGCCTGGCTGGCCAGCTCGCTCTGGACCAGCCTGACGGTGTCCCCTGCTCCCCGGATTGGGGGTTCCAGATCCACGAGCAACAACGCTGGCTTTCACGGAAGTCAACCTCGCATCCCTCCATGCTTTTCAAATGCAAGAGGACCCAGCCAACGCCTCAGAGGGGGGAGAGGGAATGAGTGGAGGCGCCAGGCTCTCAGGGAGGACGGGCGGCGCAGGCTCAGCGGGCTCTCCGAGGAACCAACAAGAAGGCTGGGTGGGAACGCACCCAGAGGAACCTCTGAGAGCCGCCCAACGCCCCTCAGTGGGGCAGGAGCCGCAGACGGCCGCCATCTCACTCGAATCATCTTAAGTGAATTAAAGAAGAGGGTTTGTTGGCTTGAACCAGAGGGTCGGGGGGTGTTGATGGCTTCAGGCACGGAATGACCCACATCAGAGGGTGGCCGCCTGTTCTGGGAAATGCATTTTTATTCGAATATAACCACAGCCATTTGTCTTAAGTGTTATCTGTGTCTGCGCTCCCACAACGGCATACTTGAGTCTGGCAGAGCCTAAAATAGTTATTATCTGGCCCTTTCCACAGAAGGTTTGCTGACCCTGGATCTCGGGCTGCGTTGCCCAATAGGGTGGCCACTAGCTACACGTGGCTCTTGTCTTTTAGATGCGTGAAATGGGTCTAGTCTGAACTTGGATGGGCTGTAAGTGTAAGCGACGCACAATTTCAGAGACAGTATGAAGAAAAGGATGTAAAGGAGCTCACTGAGAATTTTTGCATATTGATTGCTTAAGATATTTTTAATTAATTTTTTTTAAAGATTTTATTCGTTTGAGAGAGGGGGCACAGAGAGAGCACAAGCAAGGGGAGAAGCAGAGGCAGAGGGAGAAGCAAACTCTCTGCGGAGCTGGAGCCGGACACGGGGCTGCATCCCAGGACCTGGTGATTATGACCGGAGCTGAAGGCAGACGCCCAACCATCTGAGCCACCCAGGCCCCCCAAGATGATATTTTTTAATAAATAAAGCATATTATTAAAATTAATTTCACCTTCTGCTTCTTACACTCTTCACGTGACTACTGGAAAATTGTCAGCTGCCTCTGCGGCTCCGATTGTGTTTCTGTCCGATGGCACCGAGTTAGACACCGGATGACCTCACCCCTCCCGTCCGCCTCTCCCGTGGCTTCCTGCACGTGGCAGGCGAGATGGCTCCCAGCGACATCCTTTCAAATTGCAGGTCCCAGTCCGTTCGATGGGCCAGGAAATCAGTGTAGTGGGTCATGGCCAGAGTTTTTAAAAAATGAAGGAGAACGGGATAGAAAATATTTCCAGTGCCTTGCACACCACAGATGAGTGTTGGTTTGCAGTGTGTTTCAGTTGTGCGTCTTTAGTGCATCAGTGAGTGCCCTGATCTGTAAGCTGGACTGTGATTTTTATGAATAAGAAGAAAACACGCAGCCAATCACGGCATGACGAGCGATGTTAAACAGCAGCCTCTCGAAACACCGGAATCTGTCATAACAGCTTCTTAGTGCTTTCAGCTTCCCTTCCATCCTGAGAGACGTGGCCATTTCTCCTGCCTTTGGCTGCATGGCCGGGTGTGTCCTAGTCCATCCTTTGGCATGTGTCTCGGTCACCAAACAACCCGACTTCATCTACTTGTGGGAGACTCCCCTTCTCAAGACTCATAAAGCACTTGTGGTTGTTTTGGAAAAAACAAGCGTGTGGCCTCAAGGTCATTCTCCCAATGATGAATATTCACTCCCCTAATATTGCATCTGGTTTTTGTGACCTAACGCGAATTAGCTGCCCTGCTTTGCTATTTTTCTGCAAACTTGAAATCTTTTTATTTCAATGAGGAATCACAGCAACTCCCTGTGAAGAGATTGTAACAAAAATGGAATTCAACCCATGTGGTCTCAATTAGATGGACAGTCCTGGAGAGGTGCGGAGGGCCCAGGGAGCTTTCGATGGCAAGACTACATTTTTAAAGTTGCTAGAAGGTGAAAAGGTGTGCATGTTAGAATAGACAGTAATGTGTAAATATGTATTTGGAAATGCAAAATGCACTTCCCGCTGTGGGTTGGAAAAGCATCAAGAAGCACCAAACAGGTGGAGTGCTCCCCACGAGGAATCCCAGCCTTCCGCAAGCCCTCGGGGCTCAGACCTCCATGGGCTGGAGGCCGAGTCCGATGCCCAGTGCCCCGAGGTCAGTGGGACCCACACCACCTAGGGTCCACGCAGGCCGACATAGCAGCTGGGGGTGCCGAGCCCGGGCCAGGCGGACACCTTCTGTGGGGCGGGCCACGTGGATTTCAAGACCGCACCTTCTTTACTGTTTTGTTCCCACTTCCTCCTAACCTTGGCGGGAAGGAAGGTGGGATGCGGCGCGCTCGTTCTTTACCTCGTAAGCCACACCTTACGTTCTTTTGTTCTTTCCGTCGTTCAGGAGATAGTCACTGAGCAGCTCCCGCACACGGGGCACACACGGGCTAGCACCAGAGAAGAGGGCAGCACAGGGCACGGGGAGGAGAAGCCCAAAGGGAAGCTGCCAATTCTGGAATGTTCTGCCAGGTATGGGGATTAAAGAGCATCACTGGGCTGAAGGCACCACAGTGAGTAGAGATCATTTCCAGAGAGACACCGGGGGAGGAAGCAATGCTGGGCGGAGGGAGGAGGGAACATACGACGGATTAGTTGACCAACCAACAAACCAACCAACTCGTCAGCCGCCAAGTGTTATCGGAAGCCCTGTGTGCCCCAGGCCACCCCCTCCCTGCCCAGCAGCTCCTCATCCTGAGTAGCAGAGGCTCGTGGGAAGGGTTCCAAGTATCTGCAATAGCAGGAATCGCTCTGAGACCAACCAGCCCCCTGTCCCCTTTGTCCCCACACAACTCTGGGGCTCATCTCCCAGTGCCCCGGGGTGGGTGGGGGCCCTGCTGCCTGCAGGTTCTCCCTGCACGTAGCTAGTTGGCCCTGCAGGGTGCTGACGGCTTGGGGAGTTCACAGGTCTGGGCCAGTGGTCGCCGTGCCCTGCTCCTTGCTGTGGGAGCCGCTGTGACCCCAGGCATCCACGCATCTGGGTTAACTTTGGTGCTGAAGCTTGAAAGTTCTTTGAACTGAACACACAGTTTCTCTTAGGGACGCACAGAACCGGCAAAGCTTTATTTCCTGTTTCTCCTGGTTAGCAGCGGTAGATTCTCACCCGTCCCCCAGCGTCTTTCTCGCATGCCCGCAGCCCGGATGTTGCGGCTTCAAGAAGAGGCTGAAGAGCTGCAACACGTCTTTGGTCGTGAGGCTTGAGCACATAGCTTTATAATGAGGTTGGAAAGTTTGGGGCTATGCATTTAATGAATTTTGTATTAAGATATAGCAGCTGCTTTCATTTGCATTTCACAGCGCTATTTAGAACAGATGTTTAATACTTAATGAATTGAATATTTAGATATGGCGACGCATTTGACACCTACCATTAGAGAAGAGAGCTTCAAATGCAGTGAAGTCCTCCTCAAGCCGTGGTTTTGGGGTTTAGGGAGTGAACTCTCCACAGGGGCCCAAGGGGAACGAAGATCTCGAAGGAGACGCCCGCCTGCACCCCGGCTTCCTGTGCTGTTCCCAGGGGCTCCCCGAAGGGCTCTGCAAGCCTCCTCCGTCCCAACTGACTGCCAAGGCTGCTCCCGACCGACGCCCCACCTCCTTCAGGTGAAGCGTTGGGTAAGTTTTCCTCTCCAATGGAGATTGTTCTAGAAAGGCATCCATCCCTTGCAGACCGATTCAGGAAGTTAAAACAAAGTTATGGGTCTCCAGCAGCCTTCTGTGTATTACGATGTCTACTATGCTCCGTGGAACACTGTGGTGTGCTTATTATACTTTATTCCATAAGTAGATGCACCTTAAGAACAATTTATTTGAATATTAATACCTCTTAAGGGAGACATCATCAGGCCGACTAGAAAACATTATCGTGGTAGAGTTCTGGGGAAAATCTCACATAGCGGGTCCACAAAACCAATAAAAGTCCCCACCATGTGGCCCATGTGATGAAAAATACGGAGTTTCCCCCCAAGTCGCCTTGGCGGGGGTTGGGGGGAACTGCCTCCCACCCAGAGGCCTCAGACCCCTGCCCCGGGGACCGCTAGCTCTCTGACTGGGGCCCGTGGAGACCAAAGGCAGTCAGGGCCCAGCTGTGTGGCAGGATGGGCCCCGCCCTGCTGGGGACGGCCGCCGGCCTCAGTGGGGCCCGTGGATGGCGGGAGGAGCCCCGTCAGCTGAGCAGCCTCCTGGGGTGGCAGGTGGAGGGTCGGGGTGGGAACCCGGGGAGGGCAGGAGTCCGCCAACAGCCCTCTGCCAGGAAGGTGTCTGGCCCGCGCTTCTCAGCACGGGAGGCTGAGCCCGCCCCCCGGGGTAAGCCGCAGCCTCAGAGCCGCGCAGCGTGGGAGCAGCGTGGGCATAGCGGGAACATCACGGAGGCATGTGTCACTACCGCGGGACAAGTCACTGCCGGGCTCTCTCTGGGCTGCAGATTCCTCATCGGCATGATTAATAATCATAGTAACAGCAGCATCCTCAGAAACATGGGAAATATGATGATGAGTTGTGGGACCGACACCTGGCCCGTGGTGACATCGGGGTTCTGCAGCGGGGCCCCCTCCCACACGGAGGGCCCCAGCGCTCGCTGCCCACACCTTCGCACTCAGCTGCCTGGAAAGAGGCAGGCCAGCTGCAGCCTCAGCTGATGGGCTCATTTGGAAATGGAAATGGGCACCCTACCTCCATTTGTCATGTTATCAGCGCCCGTGACAGCTGCATGGCATAATCCAAAGGAAAGATTTAGACCTAGCCAGGAAAAATCCGTTAAAATTGACATAGCCATTAGAAGATTTTAGAACTGAAAACATATTCTTCATGGAGTGTTAGGATGACTTCTTAGGTGATGCTAAATCAATAGCTCATACTTGGGATGAATTCATTATTTTGTTCTATGAGAACTGCCTGGTTCCTAAATTCTCTCCTGTTCAGCCTTTTCCAAAGTGCCCCAGGAAAGCCGCACATGAATCTTGAGGACACCAGCCGTGGGTGCAGTCTGAAACCCCCTCAGCCACGTCGCCCCCGACCCGGTCCTGGGCGTGATGCTGCCTGGGGATCGGGTGACGCTCTCCTCGCCGGCGTCTGTCCCTGCGAGCCTCAGATGCATCACGGTCCGCGGCCCCTTCGGCATCTTCCTGCTCTTAGTCCCTGGGGCCCTCTGGTCATCATCGCTCAGGAACCCAGGTCCGGAGCTAAGTTTCCGCCACTACACGTGGGGACAGGCAGTGACCGCGGAGCCAGAAAGGCTCCGGAAGGCCTGTGGGGGGGTCCCGATTCCCCCGGGGCCCAGTTCCACGGCCTGCGCAAGGTGCACAGGGCCCGTGGGCCGGAAATTCTCTTTGCCGGGCGGGCCACCCCCTGCATGGCTTCCCACGGCTGCGGTAACGACTCACCACGCACTCGTCTCACTGAAATTTAGTTTGACTCAACAGAGGTTTCTTCCCGCAGAGTTCTGGAGGCTGGGAATGTGACATCAGGTGTCCTCGTGCAGGTCCCACAGTGGGTCCTTCCTGCCTCTCGCAGCTTCCAGAGGCGGCTCCTTGGCTTGTGGACACATCTCAAGCTGCCTCCTCGGTGAATCCGTAGTGGTCCCCCGCTGTGTCCCTCTAGAGGACGGTGGCCTGCAGGGCCCACCTGGATAATCAAGGACAAACTCGTCTCCAGAACCTGAACCTACGGTAAGTCAGGACCTTTTCCCATAAAGTTAATCGTCGCTTGTTTGCCATGTGAGGCCACAGTTGAGGATCTGGAGATTAGGATAAGGACACGCTGTTGGGGTGGCACACCATTCCGCCTGCTCCCCCCTCTCCAAGCAACGTGGGGATTAGACACAGTGTCACTTGGCTCCTGGTCAATCCACGGTCGTCACTGTTGAGCCTGCAGGAGGCCGAGCCTCCAAGCCTGGGTGTGAAATCACGGGGACGCTGCTCCCCACCACACGCCTGGCTCTGAGCCCCGACATGCGCTGGGAAGCAGGGACCCCGCTCCTGTCCTTGGGGCCTGCTCGGCTGTGCTGCTCACGCCAGAAAGGTACCACTACTGCCCCCTCAACTTCTCAACGCCAGCTGCCTGGGGTGCTCGCTCAGCCACCGTGCCTTCTGTCCTCGTGGGGCAGTGACCAGGGGACAGCCTAGGTGGTGCCCGCAGTGAAGCCACCTGGGATCCAGCGCGACCATTCTCCCCGGTCCCCGCGCACCGCCCCCCCCCAGTGTGACCGTACTCCTGAGTCCCCACGCACCGGGTCCCTGCTCACCGCCCCCCACCTCCGTGTGACCGTACTCCCGGGTCCCCACGCGCCGGTCCCCCCCCCCGCCCGGCGTGACCATACTCCCGGGTCCCCATGCACCGCCCCCCCCGGCATGACCGTTCTCCCGGGTCCCCACACACTGGCCCCCAAGGCTGCACCTGGCCAGGAGGAGGTCTGGTTTGGGCCACTCTCTGTCCCCAAAGCCACTGTCCTCCTTAACCCTGGGTCTCAGTGCTGAGTCCTGCACAATGGGTGACCCCTCAGCGTCTCAGCAGCCACACATTTATCTGCCTCCCGTCGTAGGATGTCCAGAGGGTCGTGGTGTCCACTTTGCCCATCAGTTCTATGAGCTCCTGACGTCCAACCAATAAATAAATGGCCCACCGGGACCTGTGTCTTGCGACCAAACCCCACCTGGGAGCAGTGCAATAACCCCCATACTTTTAGTGCTTGAGTTTGAGTAGATTTATCTCTCTTTTTAAAGATTTTATTTATTTATTTATTCATTTAGTGAGCAGGTGGGGGGAGGGGCAGAGGGGGAGAGAGAATCTCAAGCAGGCCGCCCGCTGAGTGGGGAGCCTGTTGCGGGGCTTGATCCCACGACCCTGAGATCATGACCTGAACCGAAATCAAGGGTCGGACGCTCAGCCGACTGAGCCCCCCAGGTGCTCCAGATTTATCATTTTTGGCGACTAAAAGAGCCCAGTCCGAAACGCCTAGCGCATGCTGGGAATTGTAGCCCGTGGATGCCATTCTACGCGCTGTGGCCAATTGAGAGAGAGACATAAAATGGCCAGTGACAAGGCCTTGTCCTGGAGCGGCATCGCGGTCCCCCTAGTCCTAGGAGCCCACCACAGGTCAGCTTGTCGTGAGGCCCAGACGCCGAGGCTTGGAAAGGAGCAGTCCCTGCCCGAGAGAGAACGTCACAGGTGTGAGCACGGCCTGGTGCTTCCAGGCCTGCCCCTGCCCTCCAGGTCCCGTGACCATCGTGACGGGCTTAGCAGAGCTGGGGAGCTCCTGAACCATCCTGCTTCCGCTCTGGGCTGGATCTTAGGGCCGACTGTGCCAGCCAGCTGTTTTCTCCCAGAGCCCCAGGGAGCAAGAACAAAGCAGAATGTGGGACCCAGATCCCAGGGCTGTCGCGCACACGTCTGTGGGATTCTGACCGGCCTCCGGCAGCGGGGCTCGCCGGATGTGGGAGCATCTCGATTCCAAAGCCACATGTGGCCCTGCCCGCCGCCAGAGTCCTGCTCTTGCTCCACGGGTCCATCGGGCTGGCAGCCGGCACGCCTTTCTCGGGCCCTCACTTCTAAGGTCCATTCAAGACCCCAGCCGGCTTTGGAACTAAAAGTCCATTTTGTCAAAAGTGAACAACTCAGAATCCATGGGAAGTGCTGTTACCACGTTCATCTTACCTAAGACACCAGCCCAGACCCGTATGTCGTGATGATTAGGACGAGCCACCAGCTGCAGGCCCGCCTCTGACTTCTCTGCGGCAGGAACAGGTGACGGGCTCTCTGTCTAATCCATCTTCTAATTATCCTCCCCGAGGACAAGGTTTATACCCAGACCCTCTCGGTAGTGATAGAGTCAGTGTGGGGCCATTCAGAGGTGATGAGCTCGCCGTGTTGACTTAGGGGAACGTGTGTGTGTTTTTCCGGGTGTGCACTAGCGCCTTGGCCGTGGTCTTGAGCCCTGCCCTTTCCAGCCAGGCCTGCAGACACGGAGGTTACTCACAGCAGCAAAGCTTTTTTAAACAGCAGGAAGAGAGCGTCTGGATTTGCAGAACACCGGGCTAGCAGTCCTTTTTTCCTCCTCCTTCCTCCTCTTTATTGGGTTCCTAAGTAACAATTGCTTATTGCAAAAATTCATGCGATTCAGAAATAAAAGAGTTAAGGTTCGAAGCAAACCACCCCCCCCCCGTTCTCCCTTCTCCCTCCACCTCCGTCCCACTCCGTGGACCAAATGCTCTCAGCAGGTCCTGTCCATGTCAGCACAAATACACACATTTCTCCTTTTAGCTAGTTTTATTGAGATGCGATTCACCCATGAAAAGCGTACAATTCCATGGTTTTTAGCCCGTTCATAGAGATGTGCCACCCTTGCCTCTGTTGAACTTAGAACATTTATCAACTCAAAGAGAACCCTGTGCCCTTTGACCGCCGCCCCCATCCGGCCCCCCACAGCCGCCATCCCTAAGCAGATGATTGTTTGACGACTTCCTGTCTATAGAGTTCCCCGCTCTGGACATTTCAGGTAAGAGGAATCGTACACTGTGTGGCCTTTGGGGCCGGGCCCCTTCACGGATCACCCTCTTTTGAGGTTCGTCTGTGTTAGGGTGCGTGTCAGAGCACCGCTCCTTTCTATGGCCGAGTAATAGCCCATCATACGGAGGGACCAGTTTGTCGATGCATCGTGTGTATGCAAATACCCACACTTCTTCATCTGTATGCTTGCTTTAGGTGGGATCCTACACTCCTGCAGCTTCAGATGGGATCCTACATTTAGATGGGATCCAGGGCTGCGCTGGTACCCACAGGTGGAACGTCTTCATTCTCCCGGCCCCGGAGCGCCCCCTGTAGGCACGCACCTTCCTATCTGTGAGGCTCAGGCTCCAGCTGGTGGCCTGTGCACCACATCTGCCCCCCCATGGTGTGTCGTTCTGCCCGCTCTGTGGCCAGAAAGCACCCGGGGTCTGCAGCCTGGCTTCCGTGGAAGAGCAGTGCGACGTGGCTGCTCTGTGTGCCCTGGCCATGTGGCCGTGGACGCTGTGCAGCGGCTCTGAAGGGCCCGCAGCCCATCACCTCGGTGGCCATGCTCCTGATCAGGTCACTCGCCCGCCCGCTGCCCGGCGTGGGACATCTGGCCCCGTCCTCGCGGGGCTGCCCTCTGGCCTGAGATACTCGTCACTGGTCCGTTGTCCCATCGGTCATCAGGCTGAGCCAGGTAATAACTCCAACTCCCAAATCGTAGTGGCTTAAAATAACCCGATTCTGTCTTGCTGACCCGGAGTCCAGGCGAACCCAGGTCCTCCAGAGGGCCCCAGGCCAGCCCGCCTCCTGCAACAGGCGCCGCAAGGCTCAGAGAGAGAAGCAAGTGGCCTGTGACACTAGAGCTTGTTCGCCAGGAAGTGAAATGGGCCGGTTACCCTCGCACGGCCACGACAAAGGTCAAGGGGATGTGCCCCCCCCGAGCCTGGAAGATTCGCCCCATGGCACCTGGGGCTCCCCTGGGTGTGAGTTGGGCCACGGTGACGCGCCGGCACACGCATCCTGGTGCCTCTGGTTAGACGCAGCTAGCCGGTCTTATTTTGCCTCGCTCCGCAGAGCTGGGAGGAGACGCATCTCCGTCCGCTGGGCTTTCCTCTCGCTTGCACCGCTGACCTGGGAAGCGCTCCTTCCTCCAAGGACCTGAGCCCCATGTCCCGGGTGGTCCCCAGGAGCCATCATCCGGTCCACAGTTGACTAGATGGGAAGGGGAACAATCAAGATGACCCAAACCACCCCTGGATCCACCTCCTTCTTTGCAGTGGAAGCTGGGGAGTCCCAGTGGGGACCCTGTCACCTGGCAGAGGCTGCCTTGCACCGGCCCCAAGCCTCCGGGTGGTCGGGGCCCAGTCGCCCGGCCTGGGCAGCGGTGACAGTGTGCATGGACAAAGCGGCCCCTCAGATGTCCTCATCTTTGCCGGCTGACCCAGAAGCAGGGACACTGGTGGCAGCTGCTCTCCGTCAGGGAGGTGGCCTGGTGGCAGCTGCTCTGGACCCGGGTGGTGCCTGGGTGCCCTTGTTCAGCCCGAGACTGTCGGCCTGTCTCAACCTCAAGGCCATTGCAGAGGAGCATTTGTTTCCTAGGCCTGTGGGACCAGGTGTCTCAAACTGGTGGCTTCCAATAACAGAGACGTGCCCTTCCGTGGCTCCGGTCAGCAGGGCCACCGTCCCTCTGAAGGCTCTGGTGCGGACACCCCATGTGGCCTCTGTCGCGGCTCCTGGTGGTGCTGATGCTCCCTGCTCTTCCGAGGCTTACAGCGGCATCTCTCCCGTTTCGGCCGCGGGTGTCTCTTCTGATAATGACACTAGTCGTTGATTTGAAATACAGCTTTGCCCACTCACCCAGCTATGTCCTTAGCCTGAATTCCAGAGTGAAACTGCTGGACTTCTGCTCATGTTATCCAGTTGGCCCATGGAAAGCTGTGCCTCCAACCGCAGAGCCTAGCGGGGCAGACTCCCCACGCACAGCCCCCCACATCATTATTAGCTGCTCTCCTCCCCTCCCCCCTTCCTCTCCCCTACTCTTCCTTCCCCTTCTGCTCCCCTTCCTCTTCCTCCTGCTGCTTCTCCTCCTCTTCTTTCTTCTTCTTCTTCAATTTTGCAAACCTGAGAGGTAAAAATATTAATTCACTGTTTTATTTGACTATTTTTTATTTCTTCTTTGGTGAGATACTTTGTATCCTTTATCCGTTTTTTTCCCTGTTGAGGTATTTAAGGAGTTTTTTTTATTAATTTGAGACAGTTTCTCTATATAAAGAATGTCGATCCCTTTGTCCTTCATATCTGTTGTAGATATTTTTCCCTGGTTGAGACAAACTTTTTTCAGGTGTGAAATTCCAGGAGAAGTTAGTGGCATGAATCCTTGTATTGGGGACATTAGGTGATATAATAGACATGATGTCTTTTATTGCGGTTTTCAAACAGTATAGATATACTCTTCCGATGGCCATTTTTTTATGTCGACCCTCTATAAAGTCCAGTGGTATAAGACTAAGTCATAAATAAGTGAAGACATTTTTATAGGAAAAAAGGACATTGAAGTCTGTGTACATGGCTTTTTTCCCCACATTTTTTAAAATTATAAAAGTAATAGACAAAAAGCAAAAATATTAAAGCAGTGTAGACTGATATTAAATAAAAAAGAAAACTTTCTCACACCATTACCACTCTCAGGAGAGAACCATTTTAACAGTTTATGTTTTCAGATCTTATCGTTACCACCATAATTCTAAATAAAATGCTTCTACTTCTGTTTCTGCATTTGTCAATTTTAAACAATTGTATTTGACTTTTCAGTATGATAGAGAAGTTTAAGTCATTTCCACTTTCTATAGTCTCCCTTTAATTTTATTACATTATTTTTCATTGTCCCATTTTTCGTTAATGGCTTAGAATCGTACACAGATCTCTATTTCTGTGAGCAGCCTTGAACATGATCTCACCACCCCCTTCTGTGTCAGGTGATGAGGTGAGGGCTCCTCTGCTCTGTGTCATTTCCCTCGCAACAAGCTGTGTCGACGATTCCTTTACATTTAGATTGTTTGGATGTTGTTTCTCCACAGAACGCAGTGAACACCTGCTAAATGGCAGGCACTGTTGCAGGCAGCAAACGATACTGACGGAGTCCCTAGACTTACGGAGCTCACTTTCTATCGGAGAGACAGACAGTCAACAAAGGCAATAAATAAAATCTACACTGTATCAGATGGTAAGAGCCATGGGAAAAAAAAGGAGGGGAGATGAGGAGTTGCACTTGAATAAACGGCCAGGGAAGAATTTATAACATTTATTCTCTGTTCCAAATCTGTAACTCTGTCTGCTCTGTAAATGCCAATATGTTTAGTCTATAATTCTAAAGCTAGTAAACATATAGTATGACTTCATAAATATTATTCCTTTCTATACTCAGGAAGGAAATGAAACTTTATACTGCTAGGTATAGCTGCCAGCAGGGGTGACGATCCAGGAGCCAATGTGAAAATGCATATGTGCTTTTTACATTCTATCCGTTACTCAAATCATGTCATGATGTTTTATCTGGGTCCATGACAATCTTCTATAACTCTTTGTTTATCCTGGGATTGCTAATTGCCTTTATGTTTTCATATTGATGGTATAAGTATGCTTTCCTCACCACATTAGGAAGATCATTCAGCTTCTTCATTACACTATTCTGAATGGCTAATTTGTACCAGCTGCTTTCTAAGCTCTCAGACTAGAATTTCTTTTTATACTGCACTCTTGGGTTAATGCAACTGTTTTTTGGATTCCAGCTTTTTCTTTTTCTTAAAGTTCTTTTATTGCTGTTGTTGGCTAAATTGGAGTAATTTTTTTACTCAAGCAATTTTTCTCAGAGAGAGCACAAAAGGTGATGCAAGAGGTAAATGTCCCCAAAACTTGCATATCTGGAAATTCACCCCCAAATATAATGCTGGTTTATCTGGGCATAGATTCTGAATTCAAAATACTCTCCTCACCACTCTAAACCTCAGCTCCACTGTTTTCTGGCATTCATTTTGGCTGAGCTTGTTGCTAACTCTATCATCATTTCCCTATGGTTAACTGTCTTTTCCTTTTCTAAATGCTCCAGAGATCTCTCTTTAATCCTTGATATCTTAGAATTGCACAAGGCTGGTACTGAGTCTGAGTTTCTTTTTTGGATGGAGGAATCAGGATCTTAAAGGGCCAACAGGGTTGGGTGGGACTGAAACATGAGCGCAGGTTGCTTTGACTACCATGCTGGGAGAGAAGCTGTGTATAGGGTAAACAATTTCATACTAAGGTGTAAATGGCTGATAGGCTGGCAGTTCCCAGGAGAGGAGGGAAGGAGGTACTGTTTGTGGTAAAAGGAGAGTTGTAAAGTTCAAAGAAACTAGTATTTTTGTTTGTTTGTTTCATTTTGTTGTTGCTATTTTTGTATCTATGTGAAGCTCTTCTGTGTAGGGACCCCCTCCTTTTACCCCACTCCTCCCCTCCCCTGCTCTCAGCACCCTAGCACAGTCACCCACAGAATGAGAGTCGGCAATCTGGCACCCTAGTTCTAAAGGCATGCGAGCCAGCCACAACTGATTAACAAAGCCTCTTACCGAGGAGCTCAGACCATGAAGTCAAGCCCGTGACGTCACACGTAGAGCTGTGAAGTCAGGATCACGTCTGCATGCGTGTGTGGTAGGATCCGGGCACCCCTGGGATCTGGGCGTGGGCTGGACCCCTTGCCTTGTGGCACAAGCCCCGCCTGGCCGAAGGGCACACCGCGAAATTCCCACACTCTCCAGCGGAGGGCCAGGCCCCGGCCCCGTCTCTGCCGGCAGCTAAGCCGACTGGCTCGGCGCGGCCCGCCACAGGTGTCTGGAGGTCAGCCCAGCCTCAGAACCCAGCCTGTGCCCGAGAGTCCGAGCCAGGTGCCGGCAGTGCCTGGCACGCTCGGTGGGACCGCCTGAACAGCCGGCCTCCTTCCTGGACCGGCCTCTCCCCGACAGAGGGCAGGCATGCCCACCTCTCAGCCAGTCACGGGGCTTCTGGACAGGCCGAGGCCCCGGCTCGGACGTGTGGCCACCACCTCGTGGCAGGAAAGCTGCTCCTCTCCCCACCTGTACCTAGGCGAAGGCCGTGTCCCTGATCAGGGTCAGGGGGAGAGGCTGGCAGGGCTCATGGCGGGAGTGGAGCCAGGCCCAGCCAGGGACAAACCCCCGGGCTTGTGGTTTCTGTGACAGTGGCCGTAACCCTCACTCCCCCGTAGGCCAGGGGCAGTGTCCTAGCTGGGCATGTGTTCCTGAGTGTGTTGGACAGCTGTTTCCGTTTGAAAGAAAGAAGCTCGTCCTGCGTCCTCCCCAGGGCCCAGGCCTCTGGTGTCACGTTGGCGACAGCACCTTCCCAGCAGGCTCAGGGCCTGAGCTGAGCCTGCCGTCTCCTGAGAGCAGGGAGGGGGTCCTCGCAGGTGGGGGCCGCAGGCTACAGCCCGGACTCGGACTCGGCCGCCGAAGGGATGAAGCCCTGATCCACGCCACGATGTGGACGAGCTTTGAAAACATGACGTTCAGGGAAGAAGCCAGACACCAGTGGTTCACAGTGGAGGATTTCGTTTATTCGAAATGTCCAGAACAGGTGAATCCATACAGAAAGCAGATTGGCCTTGATGAGGGTCTGATGGGAGGGGCGTGGACAGGTAAAGCGAGGCCCAGCGCGGCTTTTCCGGGGTTAGTTCGAGCAAACATTGATTCGTAGGGAAGCAGCGGACGGAAGGTGGTTGGGAGCTCTCCCCCGACAGGAGCTCCGGGAGGGTTTCTGGGGGAGGAGCCGGGAAGCCAAGCAAGGCGAGGACGGGACTGGCCGTAGTGGGAGCGGCTCCCTTCTCGGGGGCAGCCTGCTGGCCGTCTGCGGTTGGTTGTGTTGCCTCTTCGCAGGTTCGAGTGCGGGGCTCTGCCGGCCTGGGCGGCGGCGACACGACAGCCACCCCAGCCTAGCGGCCTCCTTGTGCCATTACCGTAACCGGAGGACGGGGGCACTTGCTCCATGGGCTCCGGGTTTCCTTCTGGGGTGCTTGGAACCAGACGGACAGAGCGGTCGCAAAACTTTGTGAATGCGCTCACTGGACTAAATGCACTGGATCGTATGCTTTAAAAGGTTAAAATGGTTAACTTTCAGTTATGTGCAGTCTACCATAATTAAAAAAAAATCTCAGTAGCCCAACCATGGGCTTTGGACAAACTCAGGGCCTCAGGGACTTGGCCTCAGGGTCGCTGGACATTGGGCATGACTGTGGAGGGGGACAACGGCTTGCAGAGAGGGCCGAAGCGGCCAGCACACCTGGGTCCCGCAGCCCTGGGGGCGGGCACCGCCAAGGGCCGTGGGTCACCAGAGTCTTACCCTCAGAGCTGCGGCCTGCATCCTCGTGAGGGGCCAGGGGCCAGCTGCAGCGTCCCCAGACACACGCCTCAGTGCCACACTGCAGGGCACTGCTCAGGTGGAGCGGGGCCGAGACCCTGGGGGCTCGCACCCCTCCTGCCAGGCCAGAGGAAGGACGGGCCGACGGCGCTGGGGTCAGAGGCTCCGGCCAGATGGCCAGCTCTTTCCATCCTGGGCTGAGCTAGTGAAGGAGCTGCTCCTGGTGGGAACCAAAAGCCCTTCGGGCCGAGGTTTGCCTTTCAGAAGCCTCGCCGAGGGACTCAGGCCGAGGTGGTGTGGTCAGTGACGCGTTAGCTGAGCTCTCCTCGCAGCTTCGTTTGCAGCCTGGAAACCGGGGCGCCCTCGGTGCGTTTGCCGAGAGCACGTCCGTGTCACCAAGAAGTAGGTAAATGGTAACACGAGGATACGTGAATTATTGAAATGCCCACAAAACATTAAATGGAAAGGTCAGTGGGTGTTATTAAGTGTCGATTATACGTGATGCAGCACCTTCGACGGAGGATAGCCTGACTCCCTGCCGTGGGGCGCGTCCCAGCTAAGAAGACAGACAGACAGACAGACTCTAAGTGGAGAGAAGGTCTCGACACTGCAGCAGACATGGCCGCTTGTCATTGCTCTAAAAGAGCAGAGAACAAGCAGAAGGGGAAATAGGCCTGTGATGGGGACTGAAGCCATACACTTGGACGAGCCCAGTGACCAGTGACATCCAGGACAAAAGCCCTTTGGTCAGTTCACAATTGGCCCAGGCTCTGCTGCGGTCCCCAGACAGGGATCGAGTCTTGGGGGACAAGCGAGAACACTTTGGAGGTGGCTTCAGACGCAGGTGCCTGGACAGAAGGGGTGGGGGAGGCAGGGATCGGGGCGGAGGCCTGGAGGCCACTGGCGTTTTGGGAGAAGAGCCTGAGAGAAGGGACCCCACAGCGAAGGAGCCCTAGTGGGAGCCCCGGGGGACCTCTGAGTCCTGGCCGCAGCAGGCAGCCCCGGGTCGGCAAACGGATCGCGAGCCATGACCCTGGCTGACCTCCCATCCCACAAGTGTGCCGGGGTCTCTGGGCTAAATGGGACGGGCCTGGGGGCCAGCCCAATGTGAAGGCGGAGGCAGGGGGAGGGTGCCCTGATTTCTGGCTTGTTGGGCAGAATGGGTCGTTCAGCTGTGGTTACAACGCCCAAGGCGGTTCAGGTGGAGGACGGGAATGATGAGCTCAGGTGTTGAGCGGACAGAGGTCGGGAGGAGGTCGGGGACGCCGACTAACACCCGCCCCACAGATGCCAGGTCCGCACCCCGGCAGCCCATGGTCTCAGGCTGTAAGGAAGAAGTCGCACGTGAGGTTGAATTAAGGCCCTGGAAATGGGGCGAGGGTCCAGGTGGCCCTAAATGCAATCATGTGTCTTTACGGGAGGGCGGCCGAAGGACACGAGACGGAGGCAGGGATTGGAGCCGGAGAAGCCGGCAGCCTCCAGAAGCTGGCGGATGCGAGGGGCCGGTGCTTTCCTGGAGCGTGCAGAGGGGCAGCTCCGGACTCTGGACACTGTGACTTCAGCCCAGCGATACCGGTGCTGGAATCTGGCTCCAGACTGCGAGAAAATAGATTCCTGCTGCTGTAAGCCACCCAGTGTGCGCTCGCGAGTCGGCACAGCCCAGGACCCTCACGCAGGGAGACTGCCAGCCCCGGGACGTGCTTGGCCGGCATGGTGCGTGTGCGCAGACTGTCCCGTGTACGCAGGGTTCCGTTTCTCCGCGATAACGCCCGGGGGTGCCGTTGCCGGGCTGGGTAGGGGCCGCATGTGTAGTTGGCTGCATCGTTTTGTCTTCCGGCCAGCAGTCCTGAAGCATCCGTTTTCCCCATGTCTGCGTCAGCATTTGGTGGTGGCACTATTTGTTATTGTAGTCATTCTGATAGGAGTGTAGTGGGATCTCACTGTGACTTTAATCTGCATTCCTTAATGAGAATGTTTTTCATCTTTTTATGTGATTAATTGCCATCCATATACACTCTACTGAGATGGTTCTCCGTGTCGTCAGTTTGTCTCCTAATTAGATTATTTGTCTTCTTACGGTTGAATTTTGAGAGTTCGTTATGTAGTCTAGATACTAGTCCTCTGTCAGATTTTCAATTTACAAACATTTTCTCCTAGTCTGCAGCTTATCGTTGCGGCTCCTTACCAGGATCTTTGGCAGAGCAAAAGCTTACGTTCACCCAAAAACCTATACACGAATGTTTGTAGCAACTCTATTCATATAATAGCCCCGAACGGGAAACAGCCCAGATGTTTTCCAACAGGGAGGTGTTTAAACAGAGTGGTTTTTTTCTTTCTGTCCAGCCAGTGTCGTCTGTTGCCTGCTACCAGGAGCGGGAGGCTGCGCACGGCTGCCCACTGCATCTTGGTACCGGAGGTGCCAAGGAAAACACAACACAGACAAGCACCGGA
>CM052894.1:1889831-1912331 GCA_028534135.1 Potos flavus
ATCCCAGGACCCTGAGCTCATGACCTGAGCTGAAGGCAGAGGCTTAACCCACTGAGCCACCCAGGCGCCCCGATTTTGATTCTTTTAAATTTATGGAGATCTGTTTTTATGTCCTAGATTATATGGCCCATATTGGCACATGGATATTTGGAAAGAATGTGTATGACCCCATTGTTGCATGGAATGTTCTATAAATGTCAGATCCTAAATGGACTGAATTGTTGGTTAATTGTGTGATTGAGTTCTGGATTTTTGCTGGTTTTCTAAGAGTTCCAACAATTGTTGAGAAAGTCTCCAACTATAATTGTAGGGTTTTTTTTTTCTATTTTTCCTCTCAGTTCTGTCACTCTTGGCTTCACCTATTTTTGGCTGTTTTTGGTGCAAACACATTTGGTATGGCTATGCTATGTCTTCTTCCATCATTATATAATGTTACTCTCTGTCTCTGAGTTCTACTTTATCTGACTTCAGTGAAACCAACTCTGCTTTTTTAAGATTCATGTTTACATGATATACTTTTTTCTATCCTTTTACTTTCAACCTGCCTGTATCATTACTCATTTGAAATGAATTTCTTGTAGACGGTGTATTACTGAGTAACATTTTTTAATCCACTTTGATAATGTTGATCTTTTTGTTGGTATATGTAGAACATTTACATTTAATGTAGGTTTTATATGTTATGGCTTGAGTCTGTCATTTTACACTTTGTTTTTAATTTATTCCTTCTACTTTATATTTCTCTTTTTTATAACTTCTGTCTTCTCGTGGGTTACTGGAACACATTTTATCTTTTTTTATTATTTTTTAATTTAAATTCATTTAGCCAACATATAAAACATCATTGGTCATTGGTCTCAGATATAGTGTTCAGAAATTTATCTGTTGCATATAATACCTGGTGCTCATCACATCACGTGCCCTCCATAATGTCCATCACCCAATTACCCCATGCCCCCACCCACCTCCCCTCCAGCAACCCTCAGTTTGTTTCCTATAGTCTCTCATGGTTTTTCCCTCTTGATGACCTCCCATTCAGTTTTCCCTCCCTTCCCCTCTGATCCTCTGTGCTATTTCCCATATTCCACATATGAGTGAAACTATATGATAATTGTCTTTTTCTGATTGATTTATTTCACTCAGCATAATACCCTCCAGTTCCATCCACATCTATGCAAATGGTAAATATTCATCCTTTCTGATGGCTGAGTAATATTCTATTGTATATATGGACCACATCTTCTTTATTCATTCATCTGTCGATGGGCATCTCAGCTCTTTCCACAGATTGGTTATTGTGGACATTGCTGCTATGAACATTGGGGTGCAGGTGCCCCTTCAAATCACTACATTTGTGGTGTATCTTTGGGGTAAATACCCAGTAATGCAATTGTTGGGTCATAGGGTAGCTCTATTTTCAACTTTTTGAGGAAATTCCATACTGTTTTCCAGACGGGCTGCACCAGGTTGCATTTCCACCAACAGCGTAAGAGGGTTCCCCTTTCCCTGCATTCTTGACAACATTTGTTGTCAACATTTCCTGAGTTGTTAATTTTAGCCATTCTGACTGGTGTAAGGTGGTCTCTCATTGTGGTTTTGATTTGTATTTCTCTGATGCTGACTGATGTTGAGCACTTTTTCATGTGTCTGTTGACCATTTGTATGTCTTCTTTGGAGAAATGTCTGTTCATGTTTTCTGGCCATTTCTTGACTGGATTATTTGCTTTTTGGGTGTGGAATTTGGTAAGTTCTTTATAGATCTTGGATACTAGCCCTTTATCTGATATATCATTTGCAAATATCTTCTCTCATTCTATAGGTTGCCTTTAGTTTTTTTGACTGTTTCCTTTGCTGTACAAAAACTTTTTATCTGCTAAAATACTATGTAGATATGTAGTCTTTAATTTTCAGAGGTTTGACTGTGTTGAGCCTTGGTGTGGATTTCTTTGGGTTTATCCAATTGAGATTCACTAAGTTTGTTGAATCTAGGTTTATATCTTTTGCCAAATTTGGGGAGTTTTCAGTCATTAATTTTCTCAGTAGCTTTTCAGCAGTGTCCTCATTTTCTTCCTCCCGAGACTCCAATATCATAATGTTAGCTCTTTTGTTATAATTCCACATATCCCTGAAGCTCTGTTCATTTAAAAATTTTTTCTCTGTTTAGATTGAGTAGTTTTTACTGTTCTATCTTCAAGTTCATGAATTACGTCCTCTGACTCTTCCATGCTTCAGTAAAGCTCATCCACTGAGTGTTTTATATTTGTTATATATTCACTTTTAAAATTCCCATTTGGTTCTTCTTTATATCTTCTATTTCTTTGCTGAAACCTTCTATCTTATTTCCTGATACTTTCCATCTTTTCATTTGTTTCAAGCATATTTATAATTGACTGTTGAAGCATGCTTATGATGGCTGCTTTTAAAATATCTGTCAGATAATTCTAACATGTCCATATCTCAGTGTTGACATCTATTGGTGGTCTTTTTTCATTCAGTTTGAGAAATTCCTTGTTCTTGGTATGACAAGTGACTTTCAGTTGAAACTTGGACATTTTGGCTACTATGTTCTAAGCATCTTCTTTAAACTTTCTGTTCCAGTTGGATTTCTCTGGCGTTGCTCTGGCAGGGGAAAGGGGAAGTATCACCTCATTGCTACCAGGTATGGGGTAGAGTCCTTGTTTCCCACTCAGCCTCCATTCACAGCCAGTGGGGAGGACTCCTCATTACTGCTATATAGGTTTGGGAGTTCTGGCTGCCCATGAAACTTCCACTACTACCTCCCTGCCTGGGTTGGAGTGCCTCATTACTGCTCCCCACATGGCCTCTACTGACACTGTGAGTGGTAGTGAAGTCTCCAAATCCCCACTAGACTCTCTCTGACACCACCCTGTTGGAGCACCCCCTTACAGCCCCTCGAGGATAGGAGTCTAGGCTCCCCACTTGGTCTTTGGTGGCATGAGTGGGGTTGGGCCACAGGTTTTCTGTGATGTTTGGTTGGGATAGAGCAATTATAGCCTCTCTGTCTTACTAGGATGCTCCTTTCCCAGTCCTTTGGCTAGAGAGAGCAGGGATTTTTTTTTTTTTTTTTTTAAATCTGTACCATTGACACTTCTGAATTGACAACATTGTCAGCTCCAAGTCTGGGATGTATGACACAAAAAGAAAACCCAGGAAAATCACCATTATGTAGTTCCCTGGGTCTCAAGATCCCTTGCTGGTCTTTCTTCTCCTTGACACTTTTCAGTCCTCTCACGTATGTTTTACACATAAGGTCCAGGGTTTTTAGTTGTATCTAGCAGGAGGAAAAGAAAAAAGTTCATCTACTCCATCTTCCCAGAAGCAGAAATCTCTTATTTTTACTACTTTTTAAGAAAAAAATTTTGGTGCACAAAATGCACTTGTTCATGAGAAAGTGTGTATCTCCAAATGTCTTTTTGAAAAGACTGGATGGAAATGCTCCAAAAAGTTAACCAGTGACTCATTTTTTTCATCTCCCTACTTTCCTCTAATTTCCAAATCATTTATTATATGCAGGGACTACTTGTAATTTTAAGTAAACATTAAAAATTTTCACTTTTAAAAAGAAGCTGCTGTTCTTCGTGCTGCCACCCCTTGTGGACACGGAGTCGCACGTTCCTCAGTCTTTCCTTAGGCCCCGTGGATTGGGACCACCGTAAGGTTACGTACAGGGTCACTCCCAGTGTACAGATAGCCATTATGGTTTGCAGAACATAATTTTTCTGGCCCAGAGTAGCACCTTTTTCTCTAGGCCATTTAAAGCTGATACTATGAACATTGCATGAGTTAGTTGCTGTAAATGAGTAAATGTAAATGAGCTCCAAACTTTCAGCAGCTGAAAATAGTTTAGTGCTCACGCATGTAACTGTCCAATGAAGGTTTGCTTCCTCCATGTGGTGACCTAGGGGCCCAGGCTCCTTCCAGCTTGTGGCTCTGCTGTCCCCTGACCCGGGGAGACCTTGCATTCCAGTCAGGGGAAAGTCAAAGAGACCGGAGAAGCCATACATCATCTTCAAAACTCAACCCAGAGGACAGACATAGCACCTCTACCCACACACATGGAGGGACAGGGCCACACCAGGATGCAAAGGGAGAGTCTCTCCTAGAGATACAACTCGAGATGCCCCCATTGTAGCTGCTGCAGCCAGAACTGAATAGCAGAATTGTATTGAAAGATGCCCTGTGGCTCATCAAGGGGCAAGGCCTCCAGTTGCTGTGGCGGACTCATCTCGTTGCCCTGCATTCTTCCCTTTGGGTCCACTCCTCACTAGCAGTTTTGGAATAAATGCTGACCCCGCAAAGGACCCCCTACTCCCGGCATCACCATACTTGGTTCGTGACTGGTTACGTGAGCCAACGCGGACAAATCTGAGCTCTCCCCGGGATTTTTAAGGTAGTCAGGAGTTGCTAAATTGAAGCTACGTCAATTAGAGACCATCAGCACTGTGCCAGGTGCTGGGGGGTTGGAGGCTAAGGACAAGACAGGGCTGTTCTCCAACCAGGGGGCACAGATGGGGGTGAGTACTAGAGACTCTTTCCTTTCGACCTTTGCAAACTCTTCATCATCCATAACATCCTGGTAGGGCTGATGGGCATCTCCTCCCCCACCCTAGGGCTCGGCAGCTGGGTAGCCTTTTCCCCAGGTACCGGCAGTGTCCATCTGGCCTCCAGACGCAAGACCAGGTCTGGTGCAGCCTATGGCCGACCTGGAGCCAGGGAGCCCCCAGAAAACATGCCGGCCCATCCACAGTTCTGCTGAGACAGTCTCCGGCCCCTGCCTGGATCATGATCAGGAAGGAGGGCCCCTTACGGTCAGAGATACTGCCATTTCATGGTAACTCCATCACCCCCATAGTTATTGCAGGCAAAGCATCAAAGTGGAACCAACGAAAGGGGGAGATGCATGCAGTGGAATCTGGGAGGCATCCAAGCACAGAGCTTCAGTCTTCCTTTCTCCGCGGAGTCCTGGACAGTGTTACCCCCTTGGCCACAAGGTGTGACAACAAGCCCTGGGTACTGCCGACCGGGGGAGCCCATCGACTTCAGTGCCCAGAGCTGTTACTGAGGCTTCATTACACAGGTATGCTCCACTGACTGACTTGCCCATGTGGTTGAACTCCAGCTCCAGCTCCCCACCCCCAGGAGGTTGGACCGATGCCCTGTGGCCTGCAGGCCCCACCCTCTAACCCCATGGCTGTTTTTTCTGGCACAGCCAGCACCTGCCCTAGTCATCCCATTAGCACAAACTATGAGATGCAGCGAGGGCTCATGAGTAACAAAGGCACTCTGTCACTTTGTCCTATCACCAAGACAAAGTCCAGACCTTTCTTTGGAGGCCAAGTTCTTTGTTCTGCAGGCTTTCTCTGGGGCCCATCCTTGCAGGGCATCCTGCCTTGGCCCCAAGCCCACTTGCTGGTCCTTCTCTTCACGGGGCATGCCTAGCAGCTGGAGGGGGGCCTCCGCAGGCAGGGTGCAGGAATAAAGTCTGGGGTGAAGCACCGGCAGCAAGAGGAGGGGCAAGACCAGGCAGGACGGAGCCAGGGGCCTCTGGCTCTAGAGATCAAGCCACATTTGGGCGGTTGGCCCCCTGAAGGCCAGAGCTGGCTTTGGATGCCTACTGGAGGGTATGGGATGAGGGGACACAGGAGCCCAGGACCCAGGAGAATGTGCCTGTCCTTCTCAGGGTTCCAGCACCGTAGGACTTGGGGGGTCCGCACACGCTTCTCAGGGTTCTTCCCGTCGTGTAGATACGGTCTTTGTCATGGATGTTAGCTGGGCCACATGCCTTGTTTGGGTCCGTGAGACACAAGCGGAGTCTCGAATGTGCTTGTCCCCCCAGGCTCCTGCCACTGCCAGGAGAAGCGTGTGCCCGGGGCTGGCTGGTCCCGGAAGATGAGGGACGTGCAGAGCCGACCTGAACAGAACCTGCGGTCTGAAGCCGCACCTGCCACGCAACCAGCGGGCCCGGGTCAGCCACCCCGCAGCCGCACGGGCGAGGAACCGTCGCTGCTGTTTACGGGACTGCACGGGGGAGGTTGGCAGCACCGCCACGGCCAAACTGACCGATCCGCAGTGTGAGCCACGAGCGTCCGCCTCCAGGCGGCAAAGGTGGGTGCGTTCCTTGTCCGGTGTTGCCGTGATAAACTGCCACGAATTTAGCGGCTTAAAACAACACCCGTTTACTATCTCACAGCTCTGTATTTCAGACATCCGGGTGGGCTTGACTGGGTCCTGGCCAGAACACCTGATGGCCCTTTGAGTCATGGGCACATGGCTCGCTCTCTCTTCTTAGTGGGCATGGGAGAAGAAAGCTAGAACACTGCTCGCCTCTCCCTCTCCAATGTGCACGATCGCCGGGTACCAGAAATCCTGTTCATTTCCCAGGCGTTGAGCAGCTGAGCCTCTTTACCAGGTAGATTTTGCAATGGGCTCCAAACAGTAAAAGAAGATGAAGCTTTGCTACAGGCCGTGCAGGCTGGAGGGGCCGGAGGAGTCACGTCTCCCCAGGCAGCCCGTCAGCCGGGGCCGGCCGGCCGCAGGAATCGGAAAGGCCCGCTCCCTCACCTGGGGCAGGAGAACCGTGAGGCTAACTTACACTCAGCGTCTCGAGGGGCCAGGTCGAAGCCCACCTAACGGGTTACGCGACACTAATGCCGCGTAGCCAGCCACGCTACACCCGCCGCCGAGAGGAGACTGTGGGGTGGGTTGGGCTCTCACACACCCGCCACCTGCTGTGGTTTGGCGGGGACGCTCTGCTGACCCCGGGGGGCTCTGTCCCCCGTTGTGGGTCGGCTGGCTGCTGGCTGGTCCAGGATGGCCCTGGCGGGGCCACTGGGCTCCGTGCCACCTGTCCAGTCCATACCAGTTGCGGGTTGGGTCTGTCCCTGCAGCGAAGACAGAGGCACAAGAAGCAGAAGTGGGGATATCCCACACGGTGGCTAACAGCCGGAGGCCCAGGCGAGTCAGAATCAAGGGCGGGCAAGGGGGTTCGCTCCACCTTGTGATGGGAAGGTCTGCAGAGTCGCAAAGTCGGGCCATCCTCTGCTCAGACTCCACATCCTCCCTGCCTCCCTATCCGCTTCCCAGCCCTTCTGGGCGAGCCACCTGGACGCAAGTCCCTGCCTCAGGCAACCGCTGTGTGTCCCGGCTGCTGTATTTAGATAAAGTGTTCTTCTGTGGAAAGAGCCGAGATGCCCTTCAACAGATGAACGGATAAAGAAGACGTGGTCCACAGAGACAATGGAATAGCACTCAGCCATGAGAAAGGATGAATACCCAGCTTCTGCAACCACATGGACGGGACTGGAGGGGAGTATGCTGAGTGAAGTGAGTCAAGCGGAGAGAGTCCGTTATCATACGGTCTCACGTGTGGAGCATGAGGAATAGCACGGAGGACATGTCATAGGTCTAAAAGAGTTGACTGTCAAGGCTTTAGGTAAACAGAAGAATGAGGAATGAAAATACAGAGGCCTATACTGGAAAAATGAGCAGCCGGATACACTTATGTTAGGGTGAAAACTGGCCTCAGTGATCCCAGGACGTTTTCCCGATCGACACATGCATCTCAGTCTTTCTTTCTCAAGTAGCATGTTTCATGGGCCTAGAACACAGCTAGGGTTTCCAGTCCTAGGATTTCCCTCCATGAATGATCGTAGGAAGGAACCACCATCCTTCCCTTGAATGCCAACAGTGGGGGCTGCGGAGGGGTCCCCCGAGTGCCTCCCTTCACACCTTGAGAACAGTCTTGAATCGAGGTGCTTGAATCTCGTCTCGGGAAAGCTGTCTGCCGTCTCCATGAACTGGAGGAGCAGGTCTCATCCTGGGACCACCATCCCGGGGCCAGCAGGAGAGGCCCTAGGAAGCTGGTTCCCATCGTCCCTGGCCTGGCTTGTCATCACACGGCCGGCCGGTGGGTCTCACTGCCCATCTGACTCCCACTGCTGGCCTTTTCCTGGCCGTCTTCCGTGGGCAGTGGGTGCTTTTCTCTGTGACTCTCACCCAGGTTACTCCACCGGGACAAAATGTCACGAAGCAGATCACGGTATATTTAACCAAATCTGCTGCCATTTTAATTAAAATATTTTTGTATTTACAGACAGGAAGAGATGTGGAGGGACGACAACGTTCTGAGCAGAAGAGCCACTTTTGTCTTCCTGGTCTATCGACTTGGGTGTGTGTCTGAAACTTTCCACAATACCAAGTCTCTAAGGTGGAATCACATCCGTATTAATTTAACAATTATTTGCTGATCCTGCGTGCCGTATCCAGCCCCGCACTAGGAACTCATCAGCCAGATGAAGAGAACGGGTGGGTGCCAAGTTCAGGAGTCTCCCACGGGGGCAATCCGCATATGGACGTGTTTCAGACCAGACTGATAGGTCAGCAAATAAAGCAAACAATTGCTGAAACCTTTTGTCCTCTGAAAATGCCCAGGATTAAGTTCTGACTTCTGGATTAGGTGACCAAGCTTCACCTCTGCCGAACTTCTGCACGGGGGGCCCCTCCAGCCCTCTGCGCCCTTGGACTGGTGCTAATTTGGCACTGGTGAAGTCGCACTGTAAGTCTCACACTTAAAATGTTAGCTGGTTAGTAGGAGCCACAAGGCACATTGCTTCTTATGGACAAAGAGATAAAAGTAAATATTGAAACAGGTTTGAATATTGATGTTTGCGAATTTGTTTCTGGGTACAGAGGCCAATGACAAAGCATACACATGTGGACAATGACAGATGATGAGACGGACATTGATTTTTCTGTGCCTCTTAGATAAGCTGAAGGCTTCCCTGCTGCACGCATCTCATAGTCGAGTCCTCACACTCCACGGCTTGGACCTCGAGCACCGCGAGAGCAGGGCCTTGCTCACCGCCGAGCACGGCCTGACAGCCCACATGAATATTTGTGGGACAAAGGAGGGCAGCGAAGGGGACAGCAATCACTATATCCTGTAACTGAGGCATGGAAAAAGTCAGTGATTATTCCTCCTTAAGGATAACTCTGTGCTATTATTTGTGTATGACGGTGAGGTCGCAGATCTCCTGTCAATGGCCAAGCTCTTTCCCATAAAAAAGTGATGGGTTCAAACTGTCCCATCTGATTATGTCATTTCCTTCAGGAACTTATGTGACTAGTGTCATTCCTCTCCCAGGCCTCTGCTCAGGAACAATTACCTACGTGACTAAATGTTCTCCATTCATTTCTCATTCCCATAAAAAGAAAAAAAAAGAAAAAGAAAAAGAAAAAGAAAAAACTCCTCGAGGACCTACCAAGACTAAGGCCAGCCCTCCATGCTCTAGGAGCATTTGGAGGAAGGAGGCCCAGGATGGCCCCTTTGGAGGACAGGTGAGATTGCAGAGGAGGGTTCGGAAGGAAGGGTCACCAACCCAACGCCAGAGGGATCCAACCCATCCCCTTACCCTCTTTCTTGTCATTCCACAGCCCATTTGAGCACACTTAGCAAAAGCCATTTCAGGGCTCCATGCACGCAAAGTGACTTTAAGACATTGCTCCTCTCCAACCTTCACCTCTGAAGCCACATGTGGTCGAACCACGTAATGGCCTGAGTTCTGGTGTCCAGCACTGGGGTTGGAGTCCCAGCTTCCTGACAGTGTGACCAGGGACATGTCCTTTAACTTTCCCAAGCTTGTGCCTGTCCTGGGTGCCCAGCACCTAACACTCAATACATGTGAGCTGCTGTTAAAAACATGGGTAATTTTATATCTTAAAATATTGCATCTTGCTTAAATGGTTTCATGCTGGCGCACATTAAAAATGATTCCCAAGTGAAGATGAGAAAGGGGAAATATTCCTTATTTAGTTCTTTTCTTACATTAAGCTATCATAATAAAGTACATTTCTGGGTTGCATTCTCTAGAGTGCTTTTTCCTAAATAAATGGCCAAAAATAACCTTTTCCTTCCAGTAAGATTTCATGATTCAGCACATTCAACTTTCACTACAAAAGGTTGAAATAAAGAGAACAAAACAAATCTAGGAGCAAGAAACAGGTGAAAAAAAAAAAGCAATACATGGTTGATGGTGAGAGTCCGGTTCTGACGTGCTCGTCCTGTTTTTGAGGGACTTTGAGGGACTCCGCAAAGTCGTCTTTCTCTGGTACCTACATTGCACTTGGGCCTTGAGGAAGCAGGTAGATAAGAGTTAGGAGGAGATACTACTAGTTCTCAGCAAAGGGGCCTACTACAAAAATAAGCAGGCACTGGGTAGGGACACAGGGCCTGGAGCTGGGCACCTTGGTTAAAAGTCAGCTTCTTCGACCCAAGGGCCAACCGGCGCCTCACGGAGGCGGACACGCCCGCCGGACCCCTGTTCTTGCCCTCAGCCGCAGCTCCAGATGTTAACGGCAGAGGTCCCACATTTGGTCATTTCCTAGGTGACACCCAAGGCAGGAGTGGGGTGGTCAGGGCCGCTTGGCCTCGTTCTCTCCTGGGGGCAGCGGAAGCCCCTCAGCTGACATTGCCCTGGGCGCAGCACTCAGCTCCCGGGACCAGGTATCTATTCTCTAGCTCAGCGGCTTGATCGGGAGAATCCCAGCCCTTCTCTTTGTGGGAGAGCTCTTGCCTCGCCCCATTTCACTGTAACTGCCTGGCATTTGAGCGCTTCCCACTGATTCTTAGCATCCAGACTTCACGGAAGCTGTCCTCTCACCCAGCATTACCAAAAAGGCCCAGGGGGACCCGCGCCATCCTCCGCTTGGGAGAGTGCACGAGTCTACACCGACGGCTTCAGGCCACCCCAAGACTGGGACACGCGCCTCGGCGGGACTCCCCGGGTTTGGCGCGCTCTCTTGGCCGGGGGTCACCAAAGTCTTCGGGCCCCGGAGGAAGGAGCGGGGCTCCGGTCCTAGCGAAAGGCCTCCCCGTGGGGGAGCCCCGCGCCCGGCCCAGGGGGCGCCCTGGAGGTCCCTCCCCACGGCGGCGAGAGCGGGGCGCAGCTGCGGCCCGGGGGCTCGGGGGCGGGTGGGCCGCGGGGCCGCCTGCCGGCACCTTCTTGCGCCCCCGCCCGGCCCCCGCCCGGCCCCCGCCCGCCGCGCCGCCGCCTCCCGCAGTGGAAGGCAGCGCGGCGCGTGCGCACTGACGCGCTCGCGGCCCGGCCCGTGGGCTCTCCCGGGAGGGTGGGAAGTGGGAACGTGGGAAGGCGCCCGGCCGCACACCTCCCGGCCCGCCGCCGGCGCCGCCGCCACCTCGCGGCCAGGGTGCCCCGCGACGCCCGTCGAACGAGCGGCGCAGGTAAGCGCGCGGGGACTGCTCGCGGTCCCGTCGGGGGCTCCCCACCCCAGCCTGCGGCCCCCAGAGGCCACCGGCCACCAAAGTTGAACTTGGCGCGCCGCGGGCCGGGCGCTAGGCGCAGGGGGGCCCAGGCTGCGCGGACTGCGCCACCCCCTGCCGGGGTGCGCTCTGCTGGCCTCCGGGGGCGCGGTGGGGGGCTGCGGCGGAGGCGCGAGCCGCGGGGTTGGGGCTGCGGGAGCCCGGGACCTTGGGCGGCGCTCCGGGCCTGGCCTCGCAGTGAACTTTTGCGCCGCGTCGTGGCGGCGTTTTGGCGGCCGGCGAGCACTGCCTGGGCAGCCCCTCGGGCTCCGGGGGGCTCCGTCTGCGCTCCTCCTGGCCGGACAGCGGGGAGGTGAGCGCGGGCGGAGGGCCCTCGGCGCGGGGGAGGCGTGCACGGGCGCAGGCGGAGATTGGGGGTTCCGGGGATTTAGTGGAAGGACCCGGGATTTTGCAATCCCGCCCCTCCCCTCCATACAAAAGTGAGACCCTTGGAGGGAGGGAGGGAAAGGTCTAAACGCCGAGGTGCCTGGAAGAGAACGCAGGAAGCAATTAAAACTCCTCCTTTCGGATTAACAACCAAAAATTGATCGATGTGTCAGGAATACCGCTGATTTATGAAAGGTGCTTATTTCTCTGGTATGGAGAATTTTATGTTCTCCAGGTGAAACCGAGTTCACCCAGCTCCAGCGTAGATTGATGTTTTAATAAAAATAAATAAAGGGGAAAACTCGCCTGGTCTTTGGGGACATCAAGTCTCAAATCGCAGAGTTAGACTAACAAATCAAATTGCATTATCTTTACATTTCATATCTTTTAATCGTGCCTAAAAATCTGAGGCAGGAGGGCGCCTTCATTTCGGAAGTTTTAATATAGTGCCTAAAAGTTCGCATAACTAGCAGTCCGCGTTCCGTAAGCAAAACGGCACGGGGAGCGTCGCGTAATTGCGGTACGTGGCAGGCCTGGCGGAGCCGGCGCGGGGCGAGCGCGGGCGGCGGCGGGCGGCGGCGCGGGCTGCGGGAGGCGAGCGGGCGGCGGCGGCGGCGCCGGGAGCCGCGCGGCGCCCGTAGATGGCGCCCTGGCCCCACGCTAGGCTCGGGAGCCGCGCTGCGTCGGGCGCGCGCGGGCGGGGGAGCGGGCGGGGGCGCGGGGCCGGCGCGGAGCGCGGGGCGCCGCACTCGCGGCGGACTGGGGCCAGGGCAGCACCGCTCCGCAGGAAAAAATAAGCTTATTGTTGGCATTTTAAATTTAAGGCCAAGGCAGCGTTTGGGGGGCGGCTGGGGGTCCGTGAGCCCGGGACGTTGGTGCGAGCGCAGGGGGTTCTCTCGGAGAGACCCCAGCCTGGCTGCGGCCGGCCTGGTGGCGACCGCGCAGCCCCAGTCCTGGCTCTCCGGGCGCGCGGCCCAGGCGGGGTCCTGGCGTGCAGACACGCGTGGGTGCGGGCGAGGGTCGGTTGTGCAGCGGCAAGGACACCAAGTTCAAAGCCGCCCATAGATCACCCTCGGGGGCGGCCGGGATGGCCCGGAGGCTGCCCCCGCCCCGCGCGGGGTGCACGGTGCGAGTCCGCGCCAGCCCTGCCGCCTCGGCTGCCGGCGCGCTCCGCTTTGCAATGTAAATTTCAGCGGGACAAATTGCTTATTAATAGTCTAGGAGAGAAGCGGGTTTCTTTCTTTCTTCTTTTCTTTATCTGTTTTTATTTCTGCATGGCCCCTAGCTATGCCCTGGGCAGCCTCGCCGCCCAGCAGTTTTCTCTTCATTTCAATATCCTAAAGAAAATGCAAATTTCCACAGTGTGGCCTTTTTAAAAAGTTAAATTAGCAACAGCTTTAAGTGACTCCATTAGTATGGAAAACATACACACGTTTAATGTGGGAATAGCTTCCTTTTAACAGGGCTCATTCAGGGCTGTAAATTTAGCAGCCCCTCGGATTGGTAAAGAATCACGTCGTGGCCAAATGTGTCACCAAAGGCGCACCCCCCGCATGGCCTGCGCCCGGCTTACCGGGAGGGGCCGTCCCGCAGCCGCGCGCCGCACGATACCGTCCGCCAGCTCGGATCCCTTAGAAGTCGCGCGAACGTGGGTGAGAGGGTTCGTGCAGGCGGGAAGGGAGGAGGGGTTGACACATTTCTGTCCAAGGGTAGTGTGCTCTCCCGTCCCTCCCAGCCTCGTCGTCGCGGTCCCTACAGCTGAGATAATTACCCGGGCGGACTGACCAGGCCAGGCAGCTGTCACCCACCAACCCATTTTTGCGCACAGGAACGGATGTGTACGCACCCCCTTAAGGTGCGGCCGAGCAGTGGGCGAGTGGGCTGCAGAGGAGGACGTCAATCCTGTGCCAATCCGTGCACCCCCACCCCTTGGCTCTCTACCACCCCAACTCCTTTGCGGGTTTTGGCAAACCCATTTCAAGCCAGAATGTCATTGGTAAAGTTTGGGGCTCCGTTAGCTTTCAAATGAGGGTGCTACCTTCTTTTCTGGGGTCTGGTTATCCCCCTCCTTTACCTTTAAGCCGGTGGCAGGGCGCTCCGCCCCCTCCCAGGAAAGAGTTAAGATTTATGGTGTGCTGGAGAGAGGTCTTGTTAGGATGTAATCTGCATTTTTTAACTACTGCGTAATAAAAAGTGAGAAGTTTTGAGACACCTTTCTTGATTATACCTTTGGCGATACTTTAGGTTTTACATTTAATTTGCATTTTGTTCTTAGTGAATATTGAAGTCTTGAGTGGAGGATTGAATTTTATTAGGACATCTGGACTGACAATATCAAATCAGACACCAGTGTCCCAAAGCATGCTAAAATTTCAGAGTTAATTAGAACGCAGTGTGTTTAATTAAAGCCAATTATAATATTTGAAATTATCTGATCGATCCGTGTTTCTACAGTTTGGGTCTGTTTAGGTGTTGATTGGCGCACTCTGCACCGTTCGATCTAGAAACTAACTACTCAGGGGAAAGTTTGCTTTGTAAACTGGCGGGGGCGGGTGGGCGCGGAGTCCGCGTCCCAGGCGCTGGCGCCGGCGCATGTGCCCGACCGCCTTAGGGCGCCGCTGAACGCAGCTCCGGAACTCCAGCTCGTTGTGAAACCGCTGCGCCTTTTCGGATCCTTGGGACCCCGCCACGCACCAGCCGTCTTTCCCCGCTCAGGTGCTCCTCCCAAGCTTTTTGCGGAGAGGCAATCTTTAAGGTTGCAAGGTGCGTTGGGAGAAGCCCAGCTCACGGAATGCGAGGGTTTGATTTGGGATTCTCGCTGTGGCTGAAGAGCCCCCAGGGCAGATTCAGAATGGTGGGGTCAGCCAAAGTGACCGAAGGAACCGGAGAAAAGTCAGGACAAGGAGACAGTAATTAACTGTTTCCTTTCTAATTTCGCACGCAGCAGGAACCGAGGTGCGCTCCGGCGTTTTCCGCCCAGCTAGGAGAGCCCTGGGTTTTCCAGGGAAAGGGTCGAGAGAATTCCGGGTCGCGTCCGCGGTCCCCCGCGGGGCCGGGCACTTGGAGCGCACGTTTCTCGCCAGCAAGGGTGTGGGCGCGGCGCTCATTGCCCTGGCCTTGCGGGTGCCGGGCTCGGCCTTGCCCTGTTGGCTTGCGGGCTTGCCCTGTTGCGGGTGCCGGGCTCGGCCTGGATTTTGCAGACACACGTGGGCGGCAGTCAGGACCAGGCGTTGGGTGGCTGTTTCTGCGCGCTCCTGGGGTCAGGGGGTCAGCGAGGCCTAGGTGCGCGGGACGCGCAGGAGTCGCGGCGCAGCTGGTAGGCCGGGCAGGGAGCCTCGGCAGCCACCTGCCCTGGGGCGGGTGGAAGCCTGGGCGGCTTGGCTCTGGGCTGCGCGGCGACGCTGCTCTCCCCACCCCAGGAGGCGCTGTTTGTCAAACTTGGCCGCTTAGACAGGAGGCGCCTGCACTTTCCAGCTTGGAGAATTGAGCCTTTTTCGGTCCTCAGGGGTCGGGCTTCACCAACCTTAACCTTACAAGACGACGGACTGGGGGGCGGGGGGCGATGCAGAGAATCGGGGTCTGAGACGCTTCAGTGTTCACTTTTTACCTGTGACTCCAGCCAGGCCTCCCCCTTCTAGCAGAGGCGAGAGGAGCCCTTTGGGGCGCCCCGTGTGTCCTGGGCGAGGTGCCCGGTTCCTTGCCTCCGAGGGCAGGCGGGATGCGCGGCCTGGCTTGGATTCAGTTCTCCACATGACTCCTGAGGGCCCCGCCGCTGCCGTCTCTGCCCGGCAATGGCGAAGGCGCGCGCTCTGGCCCTGGAAAACCCACCGGAACCTGGCCCGGCCCCCTTTGTGCGCAGTTTAATAGGTTGGGGTGGCCCGAGACCAGAGCCCTTGCCTCCCCCGCCTCCCGCGGCCCACGGGTGAGCGTGACCCCGCACAAGTCCAAGCCCTGCACGCACTCAGGGGCCGCCTGACACTGACTCGCGGTGGCCAGGGTTTCCCAGTGCGTGGCTGTTCCACCCTATTCCGCAGTTCACGGGACCTTCTCGGTGTGTCTTCCCAGGATTTCCCTATTCTCTGGCCCTCCTGGCCCCTGCGGCCTCCTTCCCGCCGGGGCCCAAGGTTTGTCCGGCTCTCCCAATTTCGGGTTCTTTCCCCGGCCCCTGCCGGTGCGCAGTGCCGGGTCCTAAGCCGGAGCCGGAGTAGGGCTGGAGGCCGGGTAGCCGCGGCAGGCTGAGCGTGACCCCGGGCGCGGAGGACGTGGGGGCGGGCCGCGCCTGCAACTCGGCGCTGGCGGCGGGAACGCGAACTGCGGGCCTTTGGCGCATTGGCTTCTCACCCTTTCTTGGGGGCCGAGTGGCATGGCGCGCAGCCTGGGCCTGAGGCCACGAGCCCTTGGAGGGTGCCGCGCCTGGACGCGCCCGCGCGCCCCCGATCCCCCAGGGGGCTCGGCTTCCAGGAACACCCGCCCGGGCTTCTCATCGCCGGAAATGCAGTTTATTACTCTTTGGAAGGCTGGTAGGGCGGTCGGCTGGCTCCCGGAGTGGGCCGCGAGTGAGATGGGGTATTCACAAAGTACCCGGAACGTAGGGCCGGTGCGGGCTCCGCGGCTGGCCTCACTCCCTGGGACCCCAACTTGGTCCAAGTTTTGGGATGAGTCTGAGACTGGCACTAGCCCGCCGCCGGCTCTCCAGGCCTTGCATCCCGCAGCAGTGGAGGCCCCGGGACTGGGGAGGTACAAGGGGGACGCTCACGCCTGGCGCTCGCGGAGCAGCCCCCCGCCCTCCTCGAGTGGGGAGCGGCCGCGGGCGGAGGGGCTTGGCGCGCGCGGCGGCCCGGGCACTGGGCGCTGCACGGCCACAGGGAAGCCGGGCTGGGCCTGGGTGCGGACGCTGCCCGGTCGGCCGGACCGCCCGCCTGGGCCTCGGGTGGTGCCGCGGGTCAGCGGCCAAGCGCCGCCTCTGCCCGGCGCTCTGCACGCCGCTCCCCGAACAGGGCTCCAGGGGCGGCGGGCGCTGTCTCTTTAAGGTCACTGCCTGCTCCGGCACGACGTGGGGAGGACAGCTGGGCACTGGCCATCTGACTGACTCCGGCGTGACATCTGGGAGCCCACTGGTGTGTGGCACGCGAAGCGCTTGATGCCGCTATTTAAATGCAAATGTGAGGGGGCTCATTGAAGCCTCTCCCCGTAAATCCGCACAAAAGGAATACTTCCCACCCTCCGAGGAGGAGGAGGCGGCGGCGGAGAGGCGGCGGCGGCGGCGCAAGGGCCACCCGTGCAAATCGCGTTGAGCGCGGGGCCCTGAGCGGTCGCCGTCGCCGTCGCGGCCCGCGGGGTTCCCAACGAAGGTCAGGCCCCGCCCCGACCGGCCCCTGGGCGTCTGTCTGGCCCCTGGGAGCGCTCTGTGAGCGGAGGCTGGACCAGCGGCCCGGCCTGCGCAACTTCCAAAGTGTCAGCCTGCCTCTCCGTCTCCCACCCCCACTCGTCCACTCCCCATCCCCCTGCTTCCCCTTCCTGAGCGCTGAGCGCCCCTAGTTCCCCAGAAAGGGAGAGAGGCAGGAGCCGGACTCCAGAGGGAGGAGGTCGGCGCCGGGTCGCGCCCCCAGCATCTCTCAGGGCATCCAGGAATTGGCCTGCAGTCCCCCTCCTCCTCCCCAGCCTAGGTGCTCTGTCCCTGGCTCCTCTCCGCTGCTGCTCCCCCTTCTTTAAAGCGAAAATCTGGGGTAGGGTGAGGTGGGGGGCCGAGGGGCTGCCCTCCCAGGCTGCTCCCCAGCAGGCCTGAGTGGAGACCCGGCCTGGTCGGGCAGTCCTTGTGCCCGCAGCTCAACGCCAGAAGTGGAGTGACAAAAAAGATAAAGTTGGTGAATGATAAAGACCGTATTTTCCACGCTTTGGGTGCGGGACCAGATGATCTAGAAAATGAGCTGAAATGGATTCAGCCTCCGAGCCTGTTGTGAGAGCAGCTGATTCCCCCATTTCGGGCCAGATGGCTGCTGAACACAGATTTGCATTCATTTTCGCTTAATATCGTCCAAAATAGTGGGGCAGCTGCATTTGTTGTCAAAAAGGTTTAAAACCCCTTTTCTTTCTGGGGCAGGATCGTTACCTTATGTGATGGGCTTATAGAACTTCTTTCCCCTCTTTAGTCAACAGTATCAGATTTAGAAGGATTTGTTTTTAAACCTTCTAATTTGGTAATCAGATTTAAATCGCCTTGGCGCGTGTAATCTGAATTAAAGATACTGTAAATGATTTTAAGCATGATACTTTCGTTAGTGCAAGGAAGGGGCACCTCCAAGGCGGGCTGGGCATTTTAGGAAGCATTGTTTCCTATTTCCAACTTCATCTTTCCCGAAAAGGCACTTTGCATATTCTGACAATACCGTTCGCCTGGCCGCTCGCCCCGCGTGAGCCCCCGAAGCAGCTAAACACGCAGAGACAAAGCAATTTCGCAACCCCACCCTACACCTATGGCCAACTTTATTTTGCGTTGTCCCTCCACGAAGAAAGCGTTCCTTTCTCCACTCAGTCTGAGGTGGGTGGAAAGCTCTGGGTTTATTAGGAATACAGAAATTTTCTTTTAATTTATCGTGAATAGTTTCCATACACTTTGATTTAAGGTTATTAACATTCTATAGACAGTGGCATCTTTAATATGTGGCGATCGCTTCTAAAGACTAATCTCATTACCCTCAAATAGTCATAAAATATGATTTTATTATACTTACGTATTTAATTAGACGGCCGGCACCGTAATGGATTTTGAGATGGGACTGGCGCAACAGCTTTGATAATTCACTTATCTTTGGCAATAGTCATTAACCCCCAACACCAGCAAAATAGATTGCTTTCCAACACACCTTTTTTTTTTCTCACCCCTTCCAAGAGGCGTGGGGGTCCCCAGATAACGTAAATCGGACTTCGGTTTTTCCCGATTAATTAAAATATTGACGTACACACACTGCCAATTCATGGGAAAAGGAGTGCCACCCCATACCGGGCGGGAAAAGGGTGCCCTGCGACGCACTTGCAACCCTGAAACCTGTTTTGGTTTTGTTTTAATCGAAAGGGCCTGATTTCTCTCGGCAGGGAAGTGCCGGGACAGCTCCTGGTTGTCCCCTGGGTCTCTGCTCCGTGTCGTGTAGACGTCCTTTGGGCAGGCAGTGCGCCTGGGTGCCGAGTCCCCGCGCCAGGAGCTCGGCCGCCGGGCCCATGCGTTGCCCGTGCCCTGCTGCCCTCCCGATTCCTCGAAACCAGGTCGGGAAGGTGCGCGCCGCGCGCTCACCCGGGCCCGGAGGCCCCGAGGGCAGGACCCCGGCGCCCGCGGCGTCCGCTCGGCTTTTAGAGAGGCTGGCGCCGGGGAGGTCTAGCTACCGCGCAGGGCGCGCAGCCGGACACCCGGCTCCGGGGCGCGGGAGAGGCCGCGCGCGCTTCCTGTCCGTCCGGAGAGCCCGGAGCCTTCTTTGTCACTCGCCGCGTTTAAGCCCAGGCCGGGGGACGGGGTCTCCCGTGGCCACCGGGAGAGAAAGAGCATCTGGCAGAGCCCGCCTCCGACGTGGGTCCTCAGCCCGGCACTCAGCGGCCTCCGCCAGGGCAGAAAGCACCGGCGCCCGGCGAGGCCCAGACGGGGGCAGCCCGCCCCCCCAGCCGCCTTAGGTCTGTTTAGAAACCAGGCTGGGCTGCGCGCCCCGCCTTGACGAGGGAGCCCTGCCCTCTCCACCGCGCCCCCCCATCCCCGGTCGGTTGCTTGCCCCTGCAGCCCCCTCCCTGCGGCCTGCCTGCTTTTTCCCACTTTTCCCTCTGGGCCGCCCCACGGCGAGCCGAGGCCCTTCGCGTTTATTGCATGCGTTTGGGCAACGTGGGGGCGCCTCGCTCGGCATTTTACCCCCTCCTCCCTCCAGTGTTTTGACTGTGCGGCCGATTTGGGGAGGAGGTATTCGGGGGGCCGAGCAGCAATTGTGCAGTGGCTGTTTGTTTCATTCGGAGATTTATTTGGGCGAGTAGCAACTTCCTGGGCTGCGGGTGGGCGCGGGCAGCCGCGGAGCGTGGCTGGGGGCGGCGGGGGCGGCGGCGGCGGCGGCGCTCGGAGGCGGCGGGGCTCGCGGGGCTCGCGGGGCTCGGGCCGGCTCGCGGCGCCGTCAGGCAGTCAGTCAGCGAGCGCGGCGGCGGCGGCGGCGGCGGCGAGGGGCGCGGCGAGGGGCGGCCGTTCCCATATATGGCGCAGGCGCCGCCCCCCGACGTCACCCTCTGACAGCGCCGCTCCCGGGGGCTTCGAGTTTTGGCTCCCGGGAAAGGGTCCATTCCTCGGGGAGAGAGGGCTGAGTTTTGTGCGCCTCCGTCCGCTGCGCGCGCCGCTCCAGGCCCCGCCGCGCCCCGCCTGCGCCCGGGACTGCGCCGCGGCACTCACTGCCCCGTTTATTTGTCTTTGGAGCAGGCGGGCCGCGCCAGAAGCGGGCGATCCCGCAGTGTCCTGCAGCCGCGGACGCCGCCTGGCTAGGATGACACCACGTTGAGCGCGCCTGCAAACAACAACAACAACAACCGCCTCCGCGGCCACCGCGTCCCGCTCCTCCGAAGCGCCGCCGCCGCCGCCGGGGCCGCCGGTGCAGCCGCTTCCGCGCCCCCGGCCGTCCGGAGCGCCCGGCCGCTGGTGTATGTCGCGCCTGCCCGGGACGGGCTGAAGCCGGCGGCGGGCCGGACCGCAGGCGCCGAGCAGGGCGAGCGCGGCCAGGGCAGCCGCCTGCCGCCGAGCCCCGAGCGCCGCTGCTCGCGGAAGCGCTTTCGGCCGGGAGCCGCGGCCGCCGCCAGCAGGGTTCATGTTTGGGATTCAGGAGAATATTCCGCGCGGGGGGACGACCATGAAGGAGGAGCCGCTGGGCAGCGGCATGAACCCGGTGCGCTCGTGGATGCACACGGCGGGGGTGGTGGACGCCAACACGGCCGCCCAGAGGTACGTACCGGCCGCCCCCGCGCGCCCCGGCCGCCCCCGCGCGCCCCGGCCCCGCCGGGTCCCCGCCGCCGGCCGGCGCCGCGCTCCTCACCGGGCCGCTGTCTCTTTCCTCCCGCAGCGGCGTGGGGCTGGCGCGGGCGCACTTCGAGAAGCAGCCGCCTTCCAACCTCCGGAAGTCCAATTTCTTCCACTTCGTGCTGGCGCTCTACGACAGGCAGGGGCAGCCGGTGGAGATCGAAAGGACCGCTTTTGTGGACTTTGTGGAGAAAGAGAAAGTAAGTGCAAACATACAGTCACACCCTCCATCTTTCTAGAAGTGGGAGGCAGGCGGTGCCCAAGCCCGGTGGCCGCGAGTGCCCCCCTCGGCGGCGGGGACCGCTCCGCGAGGCGCCCCCGCCGCCGCCACGTGCGGCCGCCCGGGCCCGCAGAGGGCTGCGCAACTTCTCCGCGGCCCCGGACTTACTCGGGGCGAGGAGGACGCTGGGCTTCCAGCGGGAAAGTGACATCACCGCGCCGCTCCGAGCCACGAATCCTGCCATGTGCGAGGCCACGGGGCCTCGGTCGCGGAGGGGCACGGAGCGCGCTGGCCGCGCCGGACACCGATCCCACTAAATGCAATTATTTATCATTACTTTCAGGAGCCCAACAACGAGAAAACCAACAACGGCATCCACTATAAACTCCAGTTACTGTACAGCAACGGTAAGTGGCCGCCGCCGCCTGCGCGCCCCAGCCCCGGCTCGCTCTCCCTTCCCGAGACGGCTGAAGGACGTAAAGATTTTGAGATTAAAATGACATGGATGTAAACACGAAATCTTCTCATGGCATAGAAGGAAAACAAAACATAAACGATCAATAAGTCGATGGCACTTCACATGATTAACCGGTGGGGCTTGAAGCAGAAAGTAAAAAGGGGATCGATAGGGGCTTCAGTAGAGCATCACTTTAAAGGGACTTTTTTCAATTTTGCAAATTAATGTTAATTATTGAGATGGGGGTAGCTCCATAAACCGAGCATAACTTCCTTCCTGTGCACGAGATTTTAAAAAATCCTCGAGAGACATTAGAAAGAGCTCAAACTCTCACTCATTTGGTGCTTTCTGTTTTCTAAAAATAAAAGACCACATGGGCCCACCGGTGTGGCAACCGGGCCTGCTCTCACTCTGGCAAATTTGTTGCACCTTTCAGTGCAAACCCTAAGAGTCTCGAGGTTCTTAATTAAGGAAAGAAAGCAAGAGAAGGAGAAGTGATTGGGGTTGTCTTTCTTGCCTTTTCCACGGCATGCCTAAGTTTTGCTGCATCACTGCCCGCAGCGGTCCTGAGTTACTGACTTCCTGGGCCTCAGGTGCCCTCGCTGAAATCCTGATGAGAATTTGTCCCTGTTTTTTGCAGGAGTCAGAACGGAGCAGGATCTGTATGTTCGCCTCATAGATTCAATGACCAAACAGGTGAGAAAGTTCAAGCCTCCGTGCTAGTTCGTGCTGCTTGGCGGGCTTGTCTTGGGGTTGGGAGGAGGGTCCTGACAAATGGATCTGCTGGAGTTGTTTTCCATCTAGTTTCCTTGACATACTAATGAGAATTCCATATTTATTGGAATAAATGATGCGATTGGTAAAACGGTTTGTGTTGTTAGAACAGGACATCTATGCTTTCATTAGATGGCATGTGGTTGGGATAAAATTCTGTCTTCATTAGTTATGGTAATTAATATTTGACAGAAAAATTTCAGGATACTTCCCCTCTTGTATATTTTTTAAATGTTTCCCTCTCTACTTGGAATCATTTCATCGATTTTTTTTTCCTATAACAAAGGCACCTAACT
>CM052894.1:1917331-1959980 GCA_028534135.1 Potos flavus
CCTTTTAAGATACTAATCATTAGTCCTAATAGTGCTAATGTGCGTTTGGCATTGCTTTAGTTGAAACAACAACAACACTTCCTTCCACCCTCCTCTTCGAACACTCACCCAAATTGCTGGCTTTTGGTGACCTGGAGGAGAGGAGGGTTGCTTTCTTCCCAACAATGGGGACCAGCAAAAGGCCCAGGGTGTGATTGACTGCAGATTTTGCAATTGGTACCCAAATCGAAGAAATGTTAGGCGTGTACACATGACACCAGTTTTGTGAAGCAGAGGTTTAGACTGTTTTGAAGAGGGCTCGAATTTCAGCAGCTTTCATTACAGAGTTATCTTTTGATCGTGAACTTTGCTGTCCAGTGTCTGAAAAATTAAACCCGGAAAACTCTATGAGTTAAGCCTAAAGAAATATGCGCCACCAGTGGAGAGCAATGCTAATGTTTAACTAGCTGGAATAGCTGTTTGCTTAGTGGAGAATGTTCGGTATCTGACAGAAGGGACAGCTCTCTTATTAGTAATCAAATAGGGCTGACCAGTTGCGGCCGTCACTCAGGCAATTGAGAACAAGTTCAACACTTCATGGAACTCCAGCTACAAAAATCAATCTAATTATATTTGTCTTTAGTGTTGTGGCTATGGAAATCATACAGCCTCAGAGCGTCGTCTTGTAACCGAATTTATTTTAGTTTATTTTTGATTGGCTGAAAGTGTTTGAGGAGCTCTTGGAGTCTTGTCTGAGTGGGAGATGCTGGAAAAGGCAGTGCGTGTTTGCTTGGGATCCAGGACTGTGAAGTGTTTCATCTTTCGAGTTGTCTTCAATTTGTGATATTGGTACATTCTGAAAAGATGATTTGCTTTTAAGTTGTGCGGTTTTCAGCATGGCACGATAGCGGAGTAGTCAGGCTGATCCAGCTAACCTTTGGGAGGCCGTGTTTCCCCTCCAAAATCATTTTGGGTTTGTGTAACAGTCCATCATTTATCGACTGTTGATACCGAATAACTTTTAATACTCAGTTGTAATCACACAATGGGAACTAGCTTCCCTTGATATGCAGGAACGTACGCTTTAATTCATGTCTGAGTGCTCTCTTATATTTGGTTAATTAAAGTGTTTGCTAAGATTACTGATACCTTTCTCATCTAAGGAAGAGAAGTGTGTGATCGTTTGATATTCTAGAAGCATGAGAGGAGGGGAAAAATGTAAAAACATTTGGTTAATGGGTTTACCAAGTTTATTTGAATAAGGAGGATTGCAGCTCCATTTACGCCTGGCGTAAATGCTTTGGAGGTCTTAATTATTGATGAAAAATCTGCTCTGCTTCTAAATTCAAAGATATGACCATTTTATAGGAATTTTAATCACCTTCCATGTTAGGAATTTTAAGGTAAGGACAGTTTCTTATGCAGGGACAAATAGAAGGTACATTTTTAGCATTCTTAAGAGAGCTGTCACTTATAATGAATAAATATTATTTGCGTTTTGCTGCTTGATGTAAAGCCTCGTGAAATGGTTGCTGTATTGGCTCAATCTCCAGTTTGGGCGTATGTCAAGAGGAAAAATGAAGAATCTCGTGTTCGCTAGGGCAAGTCGTGTTAATCAGAGGAAGAAAAACACCTACAGGAGGGGGAATATCTTTAGAGAGAGCCAGTCTTTTGTGAACTGAGATGTGTTTCAATTTTGTAATGATAGTCATTTCTGTGGGGTGTGTGTTGCCTCCTAAAATTAGTTGCTTATGTTGAGTTTCTAGCCTGTATTCTCTCTTGAGTATTGCAGGAGAAAATATCCCATCAGATTGGTGAGTCAGTCTACAGGTCCCCATCAGCAATGTCATCACTTGGTTAGTTGGCTTAAAAAAGAATTATATACAATGTGCTTCGCCAGCTCCTCGTGGCCTTTGGATACATTTAGCAGGTTCTGACCAGATAAGGCATATTTGTCCTGAGGATATAAACCAATAATTCCAACCTGAATTGAGATCAATGGGCCCACATTTGTTCTAACCCACACCGAGCCTCTTCCAGCACGCCGAGACTGCTTTTCTGTGTTATGAGAAGAGAGGAGTAAGCTTCCCGCTCTGGCAGGGAAATCACATTCTCTAGACTCCGATGCCTTAAATCAATTAATTACACAATTTAGTTATCTTTCAGAAGCATTAAATACTCACGATCAGCACGGAAGACCCTTCAGAGTCAAAAAGAAGGGGAAAAGCATAACCAAACCCTTTTAATTTATTGTGAGGGTTTCACTTAACGTTAACTGTTTTCTTCCTCATAAAACAATGCCAGAGAAACCATTTTTTATAGCTCCACAAATATAATTACACTGGAGTTTATGTAAGATAATGTAACAACTTATGGGGTAAAGGAAAGGGGAAACGTAACATTGTAAAGTAAAAAGCGTGGTCCATAAAGAGGCGCTAAGGGAGAGAGCATCCGTGGTACGTCGCGGGGACCTGTGGAGGGCCAGATGCAAGGAGGGAAAAGGCGTGTGTGTGTGTGTGTGTGTGTGTGTGTGTGTACACAGGCACACGCACCCACATGTATGTGTATCTGTGTTTGTGTGTACGCATATGCATACGTATGCATAATTTTGTACGGTGTTCCTGAAAAGGATGGGAGTATCATTGTCCTCATGGAATAATGTTTTCTGGGAAAACACAAAAGCAGATGGCCTTCATTAGGAACACCCATTGTCCACATATCCCAACTATGAACAGATAAATCTCTCTTGTTTCACCCGTGCATTCCAAGGGCTGTAAATGATTACAGGATGCCGGTGTAGCTGCTAAACCAGAACCACACTTTGGCTCTCGTCCTCCTCCCGGGCCAGCCTGGTGTGCTCCCCGAGGCCTTCTGGAAGTGCCCGGGAAGGTCCAGGCTCTCACCTCCCTTCCTTGCCGGGCCTGAGCGGACGGGAGGCACACGGTCCAACTGTTGCAACCTGCGAGGCGGCGGGAGCCGGGTGCTGTGGCCGTCCAAGCAGGCCGGGTCGCACACCGCGTGCCCGCGCAGCGCCGGGAGCGCGCGCGGCGGGGCGGTTCCAGATGGCACGGGCTCCGGCGTCCTGCTCGCTGGCACCGCTGCGGCAGGCAGCGCCCCCTCCCCGATCAACCTGGCATTGGTCTATAGAGTTTGGGAGACTTATCATTCCAAGTCTGTCCTACTTTCCTGTCTGGAAGCCAGACATCTGTTTATCCCATTTTCTTTCATACAGAGTTTGGAATAGCTTTAGTTTGGGGGGGGGGGGGGAGTTTTGTCATATTTAACAGCTGTTACAAAATTTCAACCCTGTGGGCTCTGAAAATACTTTTCAGCTGACCTCAGATTTTTATACATAATTGACATGGGGTTGTAGAAAAATATTATTTACTTAACCTTTCATTGTCTGTGATTTCACATTGTCCTTAGTCAGATGTGCTAACTACCAACAATTTTAACTCGGCAGCACCCCCAGCCCCTCCAAAGCCTTACTTTGATTCATTTATGCGTTTTAAGTTTACACCTTTAAAGTGATTGCTGAATGGTGGCTGAAGACCGATTGGAGATTTTCTTCCTTTCTTTCTTTTTTTCTTTCTTTCTTTTTTTTTTTTTTTAGTCAACAGTGTTTCCTTTCACTTCCTGTCACAAAGGTCAAAGAGAGCCGACCTCTGCTGGCAGTCCCCCTCACTGAATTATTCATGGCATTGACTTTTTGTCAGCACACACAGTTGTGCTCTGGGACATTTTATTCATTTACCTCATTTAAAGCGCCTTTCTGCACCTGTTCAAGTATTAATATCATGTAATTTGGGCCTAATGCCGATTTTGCTGAACACTCATTATATTTTTTATTAGCTATATTTCCAAACGATTATGTATGATTATTACCAAGCCTTACAAACAGCACCGGGCTATTCCCCAGCCCCTTACATCTTCTTGTCAGGTTGTTTTCAGAAGCGGGGAGGATAAACATTTGACCAGTCCCACTGTTTTTATTCCTACTCCATCTCCAAGCAGAGAACTTAAAGCTTCCTCCCTCATGGCTTTGCACGAGCGTGATTAAATCCAACTCCGAGGGAGCTGTACAAATGCCAGCATTTATAAGGTCAACGCTTTTGTTAAAAATGCTATGTAAATGAGGATCTGCAAAAAGGGACATTAAATAAAATTAAATTCATTGTCTTCTTTAATGTCATTTACATTTTGGCTAAGCCCCGGCCTGTCAAGGAGGATTTTAAAAATAATTTTAATTACACATCATTTAGGGATCCAGGGTTTTCTATTCAGTAGCATTTGGATAACCTGCAAAACGGAGACTGTTTATTAACTTCTTAAACGCCAACGTGTCATTTCGTCTGCATAACGTGATGAAAACAGTACAGTTTGGTGTTAATTTTTCCTTCTCGGTTTTCTTAAAGACGTGAATGTAATTATCAGCGAATAGGCCTGCAGATCCTGGAGCCCTCCTCGCAGTGCCGGCTGTGTGTCTGAGACGTGGTCCGGCTCAGGGTCCGTTTTAATGCACTGGACTCGCGTGCAGGGCAGATACTGGCTAGAAATTTGGCAATACGAAGGCGCACTTTGGACGAATGGATGTGGCTACAAAGAGTCTGATCCGGCCTGGCACCGGCCCCGTCTGGCTTCGGCACACTCAGGTGTGAATGGCTGTTTTATGCCCTGGCACGCCGGTGGGGAGAGGCAAAAAGTTCACCATGCTCATTGAGCCTTTAAACATTTTTTTCCATAAACTTCTGAAAATAAACAGGAGAGGAAGCACTACGTTACTGAGTCACAATGACAGTCTTTCACTTAAATAGGGGGACACCAGAAACAGATCCCACTTTGTATGTGTTCCTCCCCGGGAGCCCCGGGATTAGCGGCTCTCCATCATACACGCTGAGCCCGTGTGCTCAGCGCCGCCGCGTGCCACGGGGAGGGCAGTCTGCTGCCACCGTGGTTCAGGGCCCCCACCAGGCCCGGAGCCTGCGCCTCTGGTCCAGGCCGAGGAGGCCTGCAGAGATTTATGGCTGCCTGGCCTGGGTAAGGACTCCACGGCCAAGCCAGGCAAAGGCTGGGTTTTAAAACAAGCCACACACCCGTAATGACTTCCGCAATGCTCTCAGACAACTCTGATTCTCCTCCTCCCGTGCAAGGGAGAAGCGTCCTTCTCGCTGCTGCCGCTCAGGCAGGAGCCCGGGGCAGCAGGCCGGGCATGAAAATGCAGGGGGCGGAGGGGAGGGGCTGGAAGCAGGGCTGTCAGAAGCTATACTCCACGAGGTATGTTGACGCAAGCCATCCCCGCGCCTCTGCGGCAGCCTCATCAGGTGAAAAGCAAAGATATTGCCAGTGCCTGTAATTGTGTTAGGATGGCTTGGATGAATTGGATTACCTTATGGAAAGCCGTCCAAACTCAGGGTTCTGTTACGCATGCTTACAGGAAGCAAATAATTACTCTCTGTGCACCAGGAGATAATTGGGGCTGGCCAGAGGCCTTCTCGTGCCGCTGAAGAAAGCGGGAGGCGCTGGCCTCGTCAGAGCATTTAGGAGACAAACAGGAGGACGGTGGTCCTCGCCGCGTGTCGGTGGCTCGCATCGACGCCGGGCTTTCGGCTACTTTTCAGAGGCGGTGAATAATTTATCAGAATTCAAACCAACAGTGGCATCGGGAGGCACGTTGGAGGAGATAAAAAATCCCACGCTCTAATGATGGAAATTGTCGTTGCAGACAGGAAGTGATTGACAAGTAGGGGTACAGGAAGTGAGAACTCAGGGAGCTTAAGCCTGCGCTTGGCCCGGCTTCTGGGGCTTAGACTCGGGGAAAATGAAAACCATGCGCTCCCGTTAGCCGGCTAGAGCACAAGCTCCTCCTGTTTGTTTATCTCCGCAGCAAATCTCCCAAAAATGTTTGTGGTCGAAAGTCCGCACAATGAGACATTATGCTGGTATTATTAATGCTTTAAAATAAAAAAAATATGGCTATAACTGAGAAAAATAAGCAGAGGCATTTTACGTGTTAAGGGTTTTTTTTTTTTTTTTGGTTGCATTTTATAAGCTTCTTAGTCTTTGGGGGTAACCAGGGTTCATCAAATCGCAGCCGCTTGAGGAGAAACTGTTTTCTAAACTATTTATTCAGAAAACTGTCTGTCCTATCTCTCAACGTAATAAATGCTATAAATTTGCCAGCAGTCCGGTGGAGAGCACCGTGGAAGCTGGTGCCGGGAAACTCTTACTTTGGTTGGTTTTCGAATCCCTCATTTCCCTTTCCCTTTCAAAACAAAACCCATGAAAAATATCCCTCTAATTCCTTCGCTGGAAGTTGCTCAGCTAGAGAATACTCCGATCGCACGCGGGGCGGCGGGGGCCGGCGGTGGACGTCCTCGCGGCATCTGAAGGCAGCAGCGCCCTGCTTCCCCAGTAATTCACTAGGAAATGAGTTTAACATGTGCGGAAAGGAAGGGCTCGAGTTTGTGTTGTTGTAGGACACAGAGCCCAGGCCCCGCTGACGGAAGGAGTCGGCTCCAGCTTGTCTCTGCTGGGTGTGGAGGGGAGCTCACACATCTGGGGAGGAGGCTGTGCTTAGCCCAGACAGGCAGCTCCCGCCGCGCCCCTGCCTCCGCCCCCCCTCTTCTCTCCCACCTCTCCCGACCCCCCCTCCCCCTCCTCCCCCTCCTCCCCCTCCTCCCCCACCTCCTCCCCCTGTTCCCTCCTCCCTCTTCTCTCTCCCCGGCCCCCGCCCCCTCCCCTTCCCTCCTCCTTCCTCGCCTATATTTTTCCTTTTCCCTCTCTCTCAGCAGAAAGCAGTTGGGGGCAGGGTGCCCTGTTAAAACAAGCCGAAACTTGGGCAGTGTTGAAGGCCCTGAAAACATTTGCCCTTCTGATGATGAGATTCCAGAGGGGGAAGGAGCAGCCTTGACCTGAGGCCCACCATCCCAGCGCAGGCCGCACAGCCTCACACCTTCATGTCCGTTTTCATGGAAATGGAAAACCTTCGCAGAAGTGGCCAATCTAGACGTGATGGAGTCCCTGAAAAAGGGGTCCGGAGGCCACCCCTGGTGTGGGGCCGTCGGAGGGTGACCTGTGTGCGGCACAGGCCTGCGTGTGGGGTCAGGGCAGTCCGGTCACCCCAGCTCTGGGTGGGGTTGGCCCGTTAGGGAAGGGTGCCCCTTTTATTTCAAATAACTCCCAACAAAACCAGCTTGGCACTGGGGAGGGGTCAGGGATACTCCTCCCTGAGAATCCCCGAAGTTTTCTAAGACCTTCGGTGCCAGGGGGTGTGGTCTGTAGGTACCTAAACCTTGTTCCGGCCAATTTATATACAGCTGTCCTTCCCAAGTTGTCATGGCTCAGAATCACCGAGCCATCCGGCTCTATCCGTGACATCCCGTAGTCGGGAAGAAAGACCCGGAGGCATAAACCGATGCAGGGGCGTGCGTGGCCAGGGAGCAGGGCCACGGATTCCACGCCCGCGCCGGAGACAGACTCCCCCAACCTGGCACGTCCTTCCTCGGCATTCGATACAGATTCCAAGATGGTCTGAGACTGCTCTTTAGAAAAATTAATAGATTTTTTTTTTAAAGTAAGTTCTAGGCCCAGTGTGGGACTCGAACTCACAACCCTGTCAGGAGTCCCATGCTCTACCGACTGAGCCAGCCAGGGGCCCCTAGACTGTATTTTTTAAAGCAGTTCAAGGTTTACAGAAACAGGAGCAGGAAGTACAAACTTGCCATAGTCCCTTTTCTTGTGTGAGTGGGCACATTGTTACAATTGATGAACCAACGCTGATACGTTGTAAGTAAAGCGAAGTCCACAGTTTATATGATATTATGATATATAATATATTAGCCCACTGTTTGTGCCTCCCTACCCATAGTCCCTGACCAACACTCCTCTTTCTACTGTCTCCATAGATTTGCCTTTTCCAGAATGTCATATATTTGGAATCCGACAGAATATAGCCTTCTCAGATTAGTTTCTTTCACTTACAAATACATATTTAAGATCTTCTGTGTATTTTTGTGGCTTTATAGCCACGGATAATAAATACGTTCTGAATTTTTTTTTTTCCCTTTTTTAAAGATTTCTGGGTGATACTTTCCCTTTCATTTAATGTCTTTGTGTTTTTGTAATAAACTCCCTTACTTGTGAGCTTATCACCGCACACAGTGACATAGTGTTTGGATCTTTGGACATTGTCTGTGGGTTTCTCATGGCTTTTAGAAGTTTACACGCCCTGCCCATTTTTTTTTTTTTTTAAGTGTTTGGCTCCTTTGCAAAGAAATGCATACCTTTTACCAAGAATTTAACTGGTATGACTCCATTTTGCTTATTATCAGGATTCCCCCCCCCCCCAAGTAATACTTCTTTGGGATATTTAAATAGCATAGGCCATAAAGGGAAAATGATTAAATTATTGGAAGGCAAGTATGCTACACTGTGGCATAAAAATGAAATGAATTCAGTGTTCACCATACTTGTTGGCTTTTTTGGTTTAATAAATTAAACTACAAATTTTCCTAATTGCCAAACAAAATGTTAGGCCAGCTTTAGCCATCGCTGACAGTGAAACACAGCATAAAACCTGCTGAGAGTTATATGTGGTATTTAATACGAGACAGAGCAACGAAAGGGTTTTATGGCTAAGTATGAATTCACACCCAGAGCATTTGTTTCACATTAGGAGAGGTTTGTAAATCAGATCAGTGTGCCGGGGTGGGGTGGTCCCAGCAGCCTCTCTCCATCCTGATGTTTGGTTATTGGAATCCCTGCCAAAGGGAGCTCCCCTGTCCATTTCCATTTTCTCAATGAAGCGATTCGTCCTCTGACATCAGGAAGATTGGGTCAGGAAATAAGTGGGGGATTGGATTAGACGTGATGCTCATCCCCACCGTCCGAGGTCATCGGCCTGATCCGGCCACCGGGCAGCAGCCATCAGTTACCGAGCTGCGGGCTGCCCACCGGTCCTTGGCCGGCGGGGACCCCAGGGAAGGTGAGAAGGATCTGGGAAAGTGCTTTCAGGGGAAAAAATGGCAATAACTATCATTTATTAAATTTGACAAGCAGGTTCTAAATATAACAGCCCTTTTCCCAAAGATCATTACTTTGAACAAATAAATGAGCTATGCAAGTTAATAAACGGCCAGGTTCCCCGTCCAGAGGTGTGCCTTTGTGCAGCTCAGAAATAGACCCTGCCCTCTCCCGCTGCCCTCACGGACGGCTGAGCCGCTCCCGTTTCTGCTGGTCACCAAAGCTTTTGTGTTGGACTTTCTGCTCTCACAGAGTATCGCATGCCCACAACAATCCAAGGGGAAGCTTTGCAATAAAAATAAACTTGCCTTGATTCAGAATAAGATGACATGTAGCTATGCCTTATCGTTTTGAAAAGGCTTTCGTACTCGATTGTGAATTAAGCAAGGTCTATAAGTACATTTAACTTTAAGAAAAAAAAAATAAGGGGGCTGTTATAAGTCTTGTGGTCAGAAGCGTATTTGCTGGGCTGGCGGCTGAGGGGTGTTTGTCATGACAAGTGACTGCTGCTTATGTTCCCTAAGACCCCATTATAATTATCCCCAGCAATTAGAGCATCCAGAACCCCCTTCCAGCCCCAAACACATTTGTTCCCATTTATTAGACTGTGAGCAGTAACTAATTTACATTGTTTCAGAGTTGTGTGTTATGGTAATTTATTGCGTGTGCTGGGGGTCAAACAGAGTTGACCAGTCGGCAGGGCAGACCCTCGCAGGGCGAGGCCGGAGGGTCTAGCAACCTGAAGGCAGCGAAGCCGGGGGCACGTGATTTGAAACCTGCTACGGTCTTTTTAATCATGTTTTGATTTATTCTCTGTTACATTACTTGCTTTACTCTTGTTCCCTTTCTGTTTTTTAACAAATCGGAGCTGGGAGCAGGATTTTTTTTTTTTTTTTTTTTTTTGAAGGAAATGGAAGCGATATCTTCTAACGAGTGGAAACTTTTACTAATGCCCTGAATAAAATATTTGTCAGCGGCCTCCACTAAACGTAAAAGCACTCCGCAGAGGAAACAATGCCGTAACTGTTCCCTTCTCATCATAGCAGGTTTCGTTATCAAGTCGAGGAAAAAGGCTTGTTTAGGCGAAAATAATGATCATAAATAGAGCTGTATAGTGGGGCTCGGAGGAAGTGGTGACAGTGCCTGCTATCAAGACCAGCAATTGCAAGGAAATATGAGTGTTCTGATCCAGGGAAGCAGTAATTATCTTTTTGTGAAGAATGTACAATGATGTCGGATGATGAATTGATCGCAGATTGGAAGCGTGGTTTAACTGTCATGTACAGAGATAAGAGGGAGCCCCGGGATTGCTCATTGCTTCTGCTAGTTCACAGCCAGCCAGTTTATTAGCACAAATCCCAAATGTTTAGTAAACTCATTAGGTTCCATCTAATGCTAATTTATCATCATAGATGGAACCCTAGCAGTGGAGGCCGGAGGGCTGTACCGAACCCACATGATTTACGGAGCTTTCTGATCAATCACGTCCTTTGCACTGGCCATTTTTCTTCAAATGCTTTAAACGGGCCTGAGTGATCCATAGGATTAGGCCATGGCAATCGGTTAGGGTTCTCCGGAGTTATCTTTCCTGTGATGGTTATCTGAAAGGTTAAGAAATCCTATACAGTCTGACGTGGGCAGAGCTTCGGTTTTGGATGGCTCCAGCATCTCCCTCCCACCTGCCTCCCGTTTTCTCCCCCCCCCCCAGCCCTCCCCTCCCCATTCTCCCTTTTCCTTTTACAATCCAGTCACAGAGTCGAATTCAAAGAATTTCCTTGCAAAATCAGTTTACCAAGAAATGCATCATGGTACATAAATGTCAAGTACAGTTTATTCTAAACTTCAGACAGTGTTTTTCTTTTAAAAAATCAAGCTTTAAATGCCCAGTTCTCCTGACATTTTCGTACATATTCTATAGTGTTTTCGAAGAGGGTAATAACCTTTGCTTGATCCTAGGCAACAGCTGCAAAGATAATGAAATTCTTATGATATTTCACCAGGTAAAATGTGAATTGCAGAAGAAAAGCTATTGAATTTTTATGGATCTTAATCGCATAAAATGAGATTCATGGGGCATACGTATAACTATACTCGGCGGACCGGCGGGCTGCACTTGCAGGGAGGGCTCGCTGTGCGGTGCGAGGGGCGCTCCAGCTTCCGCTAGGAAAACGCTCCCCAAACGCTGCCTTCAGCTCGCCCTAAGAGTGATAATGAAATATGACAGAAATTTCCTTGTGCTGGATCAGTGGCAAGAGAGGTCCTGCACGGCCTGTATTAATTCATCTGACTTATGTCCCAGGTCTTGATTTACCTTATGATTAAAAACTTGTGGAGGTTTGCTCACCAATTGAAATCAGATCTCATCTGCAGCCCAGTGATATTGATCCCTATTTAACATCAAGGCTCAGAATTGATTGGCATTGATTAACAATAAAAATGCTCTCCTCCAAGTCCAGCCACCGAGCCAATATTCTGAAGGAAGTGCATTGGGGGCGTTCTCCGCCTTGACCAATCCGGAAAGAGAAACGGCCCCGCCTGCACGTAAACAATATATTTTAATGTTATTGTAACTGGGTGCCGGACCGGCAGTGCAAATTGATTTTATTCTTGTTGTATAAGATAAATATCTTTAATAAAATTCTCATTTTATTTAGGATTTTACAGGAATAACTTGATTACTAGAATAGTGATATTTTTTTCTTCTCCCACGGTGTGAAAAAATGGATTAAAACATAAAGGCTATAATAACGTAACCATAGACGTGCAGTGTTAATCAACTCAGAAATCACGCGCGGGGCGGGAAAGTCCGGGGAAATATTTCCCCCGTGGAGACACACGCCGCATTTTGCGTGCCGCTGGTTATACTGAGCATTTTACAGTTTCGGCTGCGTCGTGAGCCCGCGACTGTCATGTGCTGAAGGCCAGCTTCCCTCCATAATGTCGCGTGAGCATATGGTTCCAGAGAGCACAGACAGAAATCCTGCAACATGGGATCGAACCCAAAAGCCTTAAAGAGACCATTGGTTTCTGTTTTGTTGTTACCAGCTAGAGTAGACGCAGCCTGTCAGAAGAATTCCTGACGATTCTTTTAACTAATGGCAGAGGGAGAAGAAAATGTGGTAAGGAAAAGAAATAAGAAAAGTCTTGCCCGCTGAAACTCGTGGTGGGGATGCCGGGGACCCGTCTCTCGTTTCTGAGCCTGGCCGGTAACGCCAGCGAGTCTTTGGGGCTCATCCTTCGCGTCCAAGCGTGCTGGAGGCCAGGTCCAGCTGAAAGAAATTATCCAATCTCTAACATCCAGAAGTTTACAGTTATATAATGATGGAGAAAACCACAAATCCCAAGGGATGTCAAATTTTAGAGATACTTTTAAAATGAAATTATCCAACCAAGCCTATAAGACAACCTTCTTGTACTTAAGACAAAAACGACAATCTGGAATTAATTTTTTTTTTGTGATAGGGCAAATCCAATTTGCTGCTTTAACTGTTGATTAAGGAATCAGTTCTACAAGGCTGTCCCCTGTAAGTATTTGCTATTTATTTGTCTGTGGAGAGCCGCTGGAATCCCCTCCAACTGGGAACGCGGGTCAGGCCTCGCTGTAATGACAGGGCCGCCTGGCCGCGTGTGCCCGGGTTGGCCTTGTTTGTGCGCAAGAAAGGGTTGGCTTCCTGAGCAGCCAGGGGAGGGTCACGCCGTCCCCTCCCATCACGCAGGCAGAGCAGCTGAGAATCGTGGACCGAGTCAGTCCTGCCTGCAGCCTTCCTCTTGAAATCTGGAGGAGAACCTCCATTAGAAAGCAATAAATAAGTAAATACCTTAAATTAGAATGTGTCTTGCACCAAAGTCCACTGAATTAATGTCAAAGCGTGGTCCTGCGTCGGTGGGACATGGGGGTAACTGGTTTCAGGACAAACGCCTGTTACCTGAACTTTCAGCACAAAAAAGCACCCCCCAACCCCCCACCCATTTAAACTTGTTTGGGAAAAGTGTCAGTTGTAAATATTTAATACAGTGTTTCATTGATTTCATTTAAAAATGAGATCTTACCGAAGACGTATTCTAGTGCAGTCACTAGATTTGTCAACAGGCAGGTGCTGTTTAGAAGAAATAACTGTTATTTTTACACGCTTTAAAAAACAGTGATGCCGTCTCCCCAGGGCTCCCCGTTTCCCTGAGTGCCCCAGGGCCTGAATTACCTGCTTTGCAGGTTGCTTTGACCTGTGGATGCCGGAACTCCTGGGTGCTCTCCTGAGTTCCGTGGGACACCCTCGCAGGCCTGGGGCAGCTGGGAGCTCTGGAAAGGGACGCAGTAGCAACTTAGATGTGTTTGGTTTTGTGTGGAATTTACCTAACTAAAGCATCTCCCGCCGGCACCGGTGATAAATGCCTTTTCTGTTTTTGTGATTTCGGAGGGCTTATATTCGTCAGTGCGTCTTAGATTGTCATCCTGGGGCAGAGACCCATGGGGCTGAAGACGAGGCCTGGCCATCCCAGTCTCTGTGTTCCCTGCTGAGGGGCCATTCTTAAAATCGCTCAACATTCGCAGAGACGTATAACCCCCAAATACCACCACAATTTGATCTTCCTAAAGATCAATTGTGAATGTTGTGAATGAAAAGCTGTCCATGTGTCAGGAACCGTTGTCGGCAGCTGGAGGCTGGGGCCGGTCTCTGTGCCCCGAGTGTGGGGCCCGGCTCCCCGATGACACGAGGCCTTTCTCTCATACTTGGAGGGGCTCGAAAGCAGGTCTGGGACACTGGTTTTGCATCGGTGGCCTCCCTCCCTGAATAACTGCCCCAGGGAGCCCCCCCTGCTCCCCTACTCTGCCCCTGGCCCTGGGATGACCCAGCAGGGTCTGGCCCCCGCCCGTGGGAGTCTCGTCTTCTGCAGAGCCACTCTTTGGTGCCTCCACCGGGGCCCATCCCTGTCCCCATCTAGAAACCCTTCTGCAGGGCAGCCTGACCCTGTTACCCCAGGTCACAGTGCTCTGAGGTCTGCCGTGTCCACACGGCTGCCCCCTCTGGCACTGGCCCTCCCGGAGTCCTGCTCATCCTTTACCTCTCGCCCCCTCCCCCAGTGCGTGGCTCCAACCACCGGAATCGCATGGCCCTTGGGGCGTGGGGGTCCCTCCCTGCGTCTGCTTTCTGAAACCCTGCCGTTCCCCAGGCCCGGTGCAGGCTCTGCATCCCGAGAGCCCCATGGCTGGGGCCCCAAGCCGCCCCTCTCACAGCTCATTCACCTCTGTGCGTGGGAGCCAGCGCCGTGCCCGGGGGCGGACGTTCTAGAAGTAGGGGCGCAGCCCGAGGCCCCCACGGGCCTCAGGAGAGGCCGCCGGGCTCCTTCGTGGGCCTTCGGGGCTCGGCAGCCCGTGGGTGATGACCGAGGCAAAAGGGAAGTGTGCGTTGTTCCGACGGCACGTTCTGAGGCTCCCCCCACCTCCTGCTGTGGAGCGAGGGCCCGGAGCCCCAACCTGGCTCGTCCTGACGCCCTCCGCTGCCCCGTAAGCTGATACCCCTGCTAAGTCTCACTAAGCCGCCACCAGGTTCTTTCCTCCCTCCAATCCGACGCCCGCCAGCCGCGGGACTAGCGGTTACTTCTCTCCTCTCGACCTGCCCACCGAGGTAGGCTGTTTTACGTTTCCTGGTGTTACCCGTCCTCCGAGAGAGATTCCGGGGGAGCGGACGGGCTCGGTCCCTGACGAGTGGGCGGGGCTGCTGCTCCTGGGGCAGCTCCAGACCCGGGCCCCAGGCCCGCCCCTTCCCACGGCCTGCCTCGGGCGCCCAGGCCGGCAGGGACGAGGGGTGGGTGTCAAAGACGGCCCGGGTGATAGGTTTCTGGGGTGGGTGTGCCCCTTGGCCCTTTCTGGGCCACCCCCGGTTGGAGAGGAGGCCCTGAGACCTTCCCAGTTGCCAGCAGGACAGGGTGAGGCCTCGTCTCCCACCCCCTTGCCTGCTCCCCCCTTCTCAGCAAGCATGAGGAGGAGTATGGGGCGGCAACCCCCCTGTGACAATTCTGACACCATAACTAGATGCAGCAACAGCGGCTGACGTTTTCTGTGTGCTTCCTGAGTGACAGGCCTCCGACAGCGCAGATCCGAGTATAGTCCGGTAACCCCTCGGGTCCGGGGACCTTAAGAAGCTTATCTGAGGTCTCTCAGCTGGGAGGGGGTACAGCGGGGATTTGAACCCAAGCTGCTGGGGCCTCTTCATTCATTCACCCCTCTGTGTCAGGGCACTTACGACTCTGCCCCTCGTAGCCCAGGAGGCCTGTGGCACTCACGTTCTGGTGGCCTGGGGGACTCCGCGTCTGAGCTGCTGGTGGGATCTGGGGGAGCCCCTCTCTGCCTCCTTGGAGGGGGAGGGGTTTTGTGATGGTGTCTCACAGCGTGGGGTCCGAGGAAGACGAGGAGGGGGCGAGGGAAGCATGCGATGTGCTGACGTAGGCGTGCCCACGTGTGCCCAGAGCAGCCCTGCTGTACCCGTGGAGAGTTTGCACGGACAGAGGTGTGGGTCTGCACGCAGGTGTTGATTTGGGTCCGACGGATGCACTTGGGCGTTCGGAGCTCTGTACTCGGAAACGCCGCTTGCCGAGAGCGACCCCGTCCCAGGAGAGGTGCCGGGAGGGATACACTCCGGAGGGGGCTGCAGGCGGGCGGGACCCAGGGGACCCTCTCATCCAGGACCCCAGGGCCCACGTGGCCGATGGAGGCGCCCCTAAGGCGTCAGAGGGCTGTCGTTAGAGGGCTCCCTCCCAAGTGCAGCGACAGAGCCGGTACCATTCTCGGCCCCGTGAAAATGCAGACGTCCCGGAAGGGCTTCCGTCTGAAGAAGCTCCACGACCAGAGAAAGCCAGAGGTGCGATGAGAGCGCCACGGGCGTCTTTCGTAGAAAATGCAAATATCGCGGCATTGTTGGCTGGCCCTGGCCTGGCTTTCCCGGGAACCACTTTCTCACTGAATTTGGTCAAACAGACACAAAACGAAACGACAACAAAAAAGCAGGAACCTTAATGCGCGGGGAGTGTCACCTGCCTCGCCGGGGGGGCCGCGGTGAGAACGCTCCGTGTCATCGCTCCTTATTTCTACTTCTGATGAAGCCTGGAGTGGTTTATGTAGATTTAAGTCCCGTCGCTGTTTTCAGATCTTGACCAGGTCTCAGCATGTGGTCAGTCCCTTGTGAAGTGACAAGGAGGCCACTGAACAGGGGGAGGGGCAGGCGGGACCGTGGTGGAGGACGACGAGGCTGCCAGTCAGATGCCAGCTTCCTCCCCCAAGAAGCCGGCTTGAACGTGGCTTTGTCCCGTGCCCTCTGCTCCTGCAAAGAACAGCAAGTCTTAGAAAACCGTCCGTGCCATTGCCCGGCGTCAGCGCTGCCTGCGGGTTGGGTGAGATGGTTTCAGAAGCGGAGTGACCACGAGGGTCCAGTCATCTTGTGCAGTGCGGTGACTGTGGCATGTTCCATGTGAAGGAGAGGGACACAAAGAGGCCTTGTTTGTTCGGGACAGGTCAGAGGTTCAAGGAGGCTTTGAAAGGATCAAGTTGGGATAATTGAGTTATCAGATGCCAACTGTCCACTTCCGTGAGCCCGCGTCTTCATCCTCTGTCAGCGTGATGGGATCCAGAAGGCTGGCCCGTGGGTGCGCCCTGCTTCCCCCACACCCCCCGGGGCTCTGTTCCCTCCCCAGGTTGGTTTTAGGCGCCATGAAGGTCCCGGAGAGCATCGCGCCTTCTCCTCCCCGACTCAGTGGTCTTTAAGCACTTCACAAGTGGGAGTGTTCTGGTCCTCCAGTGGTCAGTCCTCCCTCTCGGGCGGCCCCTGGCGAGGATGGCCCCTTGCCCCCCTCCAGGTGGCCGCACTCCTACCTGCTTGTCCTGTCCATCCAAAGGTCTCATCATGTCCTTTTGTCCCCCACCAACTTACAAAAACAAACGAAACTCGCTGGTTTTCATCCTAGAACGGAATGCTGGATGTTTCCCGAGGGCCTCCGCGGCAGACCGCGTGCGGGGCACCAGGGTGCCCTCTTGGAGCGGCCGCCGGCAGAAAATGTGCCCGAGTGGTAGGAAGGTTCTGGGTTTCCCGAAGGAGGCTCATGTGTGGGCTTCTTCACAGCTGGCGTGATTTGGGGGCAGCCCTCTGTATGTGGGGCAAAGGCAAAGAGCTCGTGCTTTTAAGTCTTTTGACTCATGTTTTATTGAAATCGGTCCCTGTGCCCACTTAAGAGAAAATAACATTATTTAGGGAAAAGGCGATTTTTCATCACGCTTCACCTTTTAGAGGGCTGAGATGTTAAAAGAGGCCGGAAGGAAGGGTTTCCCCTGGAAATCCCTCAGGAATTGTCAGGTGTGGCCTGACGGGTGATTGCTGGCCTTGGGGAGGGACGTGGGGCTTCCTCGGAGTGGCTCCTGGTGGCTGGCCTGGAGGTGGCCGTGGTGGGGGGAGGGGGTCTCTGCTGGACCCCACCTGGGACCCAGACCACGCGCAGGGACAGACAAGGCCCAGGGCCACGCGGGGAGGTGAGGGATGGGTGATCTTTCTCCCCAGGATCCCCGGTTGTGGTGCCACCCCAGGCTCACGGGGAGCCCCTCGGCACACCCGCATCTGTGTGGATGAGCACGTGGGGGCCTCCAGCAGGGGCCTGGGTTTGCAACATGGCTGATGTGTCCGAAAGCTGGGAAATGGGACATGAGGCCGCTCGTTTTTCTTACCATGGTCCACTGACCTCTTCTGCTTCGGATCCCCTGGGGCCTCCCCGGGGCAGGGAGGAGGCTTGTCTAGACCTGGGGGTGCCAGCCACTCGTCCTCCCACTGCATGCGCTGTGGGAGACGCCCCAGCCTGCTGCTCAAACCGGGGGGTCCCCCAGCTTTGGGACTCCAGGCCCCGCCCTGTCCTGGCTGCGAGCTCCCTGCTGCTCAGGGCTTCTCCCGAGTTGTGGGGTCCCAAGTGCAGGTTCGGGTTCCCGTTGGCTCTGAGGCATTGGCGTGTGCTGCCATCTCCGGTTTCCAGGGATCCCGTCTGCTCTCTGGGGCTGTTGGCTGACCCTTGGGTCTCCTGTCCCCCGCCCACAGCGTGCCCCTGTGTGCCTTAGCCATGTGCGGCCCAGCACTTGAAGGGTCCAAGGGCACAGCCTTCTATGGAGTGAGGGATTTCCTTGGCCAAGTGGGCACCCCGCCCAGTCCTGTCTGTTCCTGTGGATGTCTGCCCCTCCCCCCCCCCGCAGCACCAGTGCCCCCTCCACCTCTCGGCTAGACCCCCGGCCGCCCTTCTCTTACTGCTCTGCGCTCCGGGCTCTAGGCCTTGTCACTAGAGAGGGGCCGCCTCCCGGCCCTCCCTGCTCCGGGGACAGAGCGGAGGTGTGCACGGCGGCAGGGCAGGGGAGAGCGGGCAGAGCCCACCTGGTGGGGCTGGGCCAAGTCCCGGCCTCCTGGCCTCTGGGGAGTGGGGCTTTCCTGGGCTGTCGTGTGGCTTCAGTGACGAGAAGGGACTTTATAAACAGCTGCGGTGCAGTCGTCGGTCTGCGATGTGTTTAATTCTGTAATAGAGCCCTGTGATCCGGTAACTCCAGTCGCTGCCCCCCTGCAGACCGCGCTGCGCCCTCCCTGTGGCTGCACCCCTGCCGTCCAGCCCTCCTGGGGCGCTGCTGTGTGGGGGGTGGGGCTCCGGGACGCCCCACCCTGTGGGGGCGCGGGTGGTGGAGGAGGGGCCCCCAGTGCACTTGGGGGTTCTGTGGGGCCTGCCCTGCCTGGGGCTGACCTTGGCCTCTCCCATCCTCTGCTGGGGTCTCGAGCTCTCCTCTCTCCCCCTGGCCCCTTGCTGTGGCTCGCATCGTGAAGCGGGGGCTGGGGGCTGGGCTGGACGGGCCTCTGTCTGAGTCCCTTGTGGCAGTGACCCTCTGTGTGTGGGTCAGGCCTCTGAACTTGGATGACCCTCTACTGTGGCTGGGCTCTTGTTAGGAATGGTGGCTGTGAAGAGTGTCGGTGCCAGGCACCATGGCTTGGTTAGGGGGTGTCGCCCGCCTTCTGCATGTCAGCCTCGTGGGGGGCACGTGTCTAACCCTTCCCCTTGAGCTCCTGGCCGTGTACGTAGTTGTGAAGCCGGTTCTTGGGTCCAGAGCCCAGGGGTATGGGCCCCTCTCTTGCCTTCAAGGAGGTCCTTGTTGGCTGGCGTTCATAGGAGAGGCAGAAGTACTCACCTGTGTCTGGGAAGATGGCCCTGGGTCCTCCCTCCCACCCCACGCCAGGCACAGTGGGATCCATCATCCCCATCTGATGGCCGAGAAGGTCTCAGGTGGCCCATCACAGGGGCGATTTGCCCTCAGACTCCACTCTGGGTGCTGGCGTCGGCAGTGGGAGGCAACCGTCCAGAAACTCCCCTGTGAGAAAGCAGCCCAGGGTGCTGTTTCCTGTCCCCGCTCCCCAGGTTGGGCTCTCCGACGAGGACAGTAGGGATTCCTGGGGCCCCCACGTTCTGATTAGATCGCCGCCGGGCACACAGCAGGCAGTCGTTGAAGGCAAGAATGTCGTGCCTCCTGATCCAGACCTGATGTGCCGAGTTCCAAAGGGCTCCAGAAGGTTCTAGAAGGTTCCAGAGGCCCGGCTTTGCGTGCAGAATGAACTTAGGCTTCTGCGAGGGCCGGCCTCGGGCTCCGTGGTGCCGGCCGTGCGTCCTGCTGACCTCAGGTCTGGTCGCACGAGGGACAGCTAAGAGCTGAGTGTGGAACTGGTGGTGTCAGCTCATTTGGCGCCTGTGAAGTCACTCACCTTGCTCGCAGCCGCCAGGCTTCTCCTCCCAGCAGGAGCAGAAAGAGCTGGTGAGGGAAATGAGGGGGAGTGAACTTAGAAACTCCCCGCCCAGCACTAAGCATGCCACTTAATAGTATGCAAATGAGCCAGCCTTCAAGCAATTAGCCAGAGAGAGGAGCAGGGAGCGCCTGGGAGGGCCTCACCCAGCAAGAAGCGCCCATGAGAGCCCTGCATGCTGCGAGGGGCCTCAGTTAGAGTCCCTGATTACTTATTGAGCACCTACTGTATACAGGGACAGCTGCCCCCAAGGAGTCCAAGGCCGCCTCCGTTTTGGCTGCACCTGCATCAAGCACTGGACGGGGGTCTGCTCTGAACCCCATGGCGAGCCCAGGAGGAAGGGATGTTGCTGCCCGGAGGGCGGGGAGGCCTCTCAGGTCTTGAGGGATGGAGGTCATGTTGCAAGGTGGAGAGACAGATGTGCCTTTAGGCACAGTGGTTGGAGAGTAGGGTGTGATTCACAGTCAGGGCTGGGACTGCCCTGCAAAACACACAATGCCGGGTGAAATCTGCTTTTCAGACAAGCGAGGGCTAAGGCTTTAGGATAAGTATATCTCATGCAATATTTGGGATATACTTATTCTAGAACCTTAGTTCTTGCTTGTCTAAAAGGCAGATTCTGCCGGGCGTCCTGTGGTTTCAGTTGTGAGTCTGGTAACCCCGGTCTAGGTAGGGCTCAGGAGCAGAGGGCTCTGCGCCTGTGGGATGGTGCTCCCCGGAACCATGAAACTGTGCAGGAGAGGTGCGGTGGAGGGGGGAAGGAGGGGAGGGGCCGGATCAGAAAGGCTGGTGCAGGTCCGCTGGGCAGATCATGCCCGGAGGCCCAGTGGTGGGCATTGGCAGGGCAGGGGTGAGATGGGGCGCCCAGCTGTCCACAGTGCTGTCCTTGCCCACAGCCTGGCCCTTTCCCGGTAGGGCTCTGACCCCGCTGGAGGGCACAGCAGGGCCCCACTGGGGTCTGGGTGGTGATGTGAACAGGAAATATGTTGAGATATCGGGGTCTTAAAAAGACTACTTCACACGCTCCCCGGGTTGGGCTGGCAGAATTCCGTTGGGGCTGGGAACAGGATCCCTGCTTGCTCACCGGGCCCCACTTGACCCTCCGTGGCTTCTGAGGGGCACAAGATCCTTTTTCCTTCTTTTGTGTGTAAAGGAGTCGCTTTGATTCTGTAATTGAATGCCGTCTGTACTGCTGAGCGGGCCAGTCTCCGTCCCTGAAATAGCCCTAAACGCTGTCAGCCTGAGTTTTCAGCGCCCCTTCCTGCACCCCTCCCGGCGCCCTGTCCCGTGTTGCTCTGTGCGTGTTAGTGCCCGCACCCCTGCGGGGCCCCCCGTGATGCCTTCTGTGGCTCCCCTTGTGCCCGAGTGTGCCCGAGCTCGGAAGTGGCTTGCAGAGACACAGATAACGATCACGGCGGCAGAATCGGGACTGACCCGCCTCCGCCTCCATGAAGCAGGCTGATTCCAAGCGAATGAGATTTTAATCACCTGTCACCGCCACTCGCACTTTCTCTATATTTATGATAATTTTTTTGGGTCTTTTTATTGAAATCAGTGTTGACTGAATCAAGTAATCCTGATTAGCAATCTTACTGTACCCACTCAAGAGTGAAATGCATCCCAGCCCTGTTGGTACACTGAGCATTCTGAAATTGAAAAAAAAAAAAAAGGGAAAAAAAAACCTGAAATAGGTAAAGTTTGTTTATCTTGGTTATGGGCACGGGCGGGGGCGTTTGAGGATGGTGGCTGTTTTTAATTGTTCTCGTAAACCCGAGTGGTCACATCCTGGCTGGATGATCTAGTTATCCGGTTTCTTTAACTTGACGGTGTTGGACAAACGCCGGCTGACCTGATTTTAGTTAGTTTCTGTGGTTGGAGAAGTGAAATTCGCGAGCGCGCAAAGTGTGCGGTGGGAAGCGCGTTCTTCCTGGGGAGACTTCCCAGGAACGCGTGGTGGCGCCGCCTCCCCACAGCCCGCCCCGCCCCGTTATCGCCTTGGAAACGGTGATGCATTGATCTTTTAGGCAACGGGAGTAAACTGTGAAGGTTTCAAATAAATATAAGCTCTGAAAGCGCTCCTTTAGTTTCTCCGAGAGGGAGCCATCCATCAGAGAGAGGCACTCTCAGGGCCGTGGCGGCTCCGAGACGTGGAGGGCGCGTCCTTCCCGACACAGCAGCAAGGGGCCCTCCTCGTGTCTCCTGGGGGGCCGGGGGCTGAGACAGGGGATGAGGACCAGCCGCTCAGGGATTGTCCCCAAACGATGGGGCTTTTCTCCTTGTGGGTCTGGATTCCGTCTGTTCAGCAGCGAATGCCCCAAAGTGAGAAGTGGGTTATCCACTAAGGCCGCCGTCTTAGCATCCTATCCGTTTTAGTTATAAAAGCGACAGTAATGCCTTCTGCTTCCGAGAGATTGCTTACAAAGTCAAATGACTTCCTAGGTATGGACGGAGCGCGTCTGCGTGGCTGCCGGTTCCCGCCTGCAGGGGTAGCCAGCTTCCTTCCACGCAGCCCTCACCTCTGCCCCCACTGAGGACCAGCCCCTCATCCTTCTGGCACCGGAAGAGGGGACACTGGGCTCTTCTTCCCCTGGCAGGGCAGCTGCCCCGGGTGCTGGACACAGGTCTGTCCGCTGCGGAGGACCCCTGAGTCTTGGCTTGGTCACCTCCGAAGACTGCTTCTTGGGTCGTGGAGAGGGGCACCCCGGCCCCAGACCCCTGGGGGTCCCAGAGACCCAGCCATGCCCTGCTCGGGGGGGAGGAGGCTCCCCTCCTGCCTTGTGGGGTGGGTCGGGGAAGAGCAGAGCACGGAGCCATTCAGGTGGCCTGTGGCCAGCAGGCGTGGCTTTGCGAAAGGAGCAGAATGTATTCCGTTTGCCTGGTGTCAGTGGCTGATGTCGTCAGTGGGCCCAAGTCAGTTTCCAAGACTGGTAGAGCAAGTGTGAGAAAGTGAGTCCTAAAAGTCTCCCACTTAAAAAAATTCAGCTTGTGTTACTAATTGTTCTGTGTCAGGCATCAGAGTAGCTTTCAGGAGTGAGGTAGGCTCAGACCGTGGCCCTGCCCTCCAGCCACTCCCAACCCAAGACAGGCAACTCAACACATCAGGGTATTTGGTACGTGCCATTTAGGGGCCCACTTCTCAAAGAGGCAGCTGACAGAGCCACCACATCCAAGGCACTTTGGTGTGTAGTGCTGGGGTCCACTCTGGCCATCGGGATCTGCAGTGTGCATGGCAGAGTCTCACAGCCACGTTCAGACCCCCACCTCGCTTTCCAAGGGATGGTCCCAACGTGCACTTGGGTTCCTGGAGAACATTAGGGGTCCATAATGACCTTACATCAAAAAAATATCCCTAAGACATTACCTTTTTGGCTTTTCTTTAAATGCCCTTCTGTCCAAGACAAAGAAAACACAAACCCATAGTTGTATGGGCTCTGATTTTGATGATGTCTTAGTAAACTCAGAGTCGGGGAAAGCCTCTTCTTGTGGCAAAAAGAGCTTTCTCTGGTTTCTTCGTGTGTTTTACGGAAGCCACATTGACTCAGTTCGCTGTGCTTGGTGACCCTCCTTTGTGGGGTAAAATCTGGCACTCAGGGCCTGGCAGGGCCACCCGGGAATGGGTCTAGGGTCCAGCCACGCTACTGATTTGAATGTCTTTGCTTCGAATTCAGTTCCCACCTTATGTCTATTACGCCTCACCCCCAAGTCAGCCATTTTCTTCCACATGTTTTCACAGCATTGAGTACCTCCTCCTTCCTTCCAGCTCTCTGCTGGCGAGCTTTATGCTAAAGGGAGTCCTTTCAAGGATTAAACCCTTCGTGCCTCTGCAGTGTCTAGACACAGCCCCGGGGCCCTTGCTCAGGACTTCTGAGGGCTCAACCTGCAGGGGCTCCCCAGACGGCAGGCCTCTCTGGTCCTTTTCCCAGCATAAGCCACGAACATGCCAAAGTGTGGCTGCGAATGAATTAAAAAACGGGAGAAAGGCTTGGAGAAGTCCACAGGGGAGCCGGAACGGCCGTCATCAGCAGCGTTCACTCAGTGACAAGTCAGAGAACTGTCCATTAAAACAGTGACGGTCTGTGAATGGAGAGGTTCACTGGGTCCCGATCCCATTGAGTCCTAGAAAGCCCACTTCCCACAGCAGCAGTGGGGAAGGCAGGCTGCGGGAGGCCTGGGCTGGAGTACTAGGCAGCCATTTACAAGGCAGATTGGTGAATACATTGGAAACATTCTTACTACATAAAGTGAAAAGAATATAAAAATGTAAGTACTGTATGATCCTGATTTAAAAAAAAAGTGGAAAAGGTACTATCAGGAAATAGAGCCATCTTTGTGGTTAAGCTCAGGGTGGAGTTTATAGGTCTCCTTTATATTCTTTGAATAACTTTAGGTATTTTCCCCAAATTTTTACAGTGTGCATTAATTACTTTTATGAGCCTTTCTCGGGGACCGAGATGCATTACCCATCAGTTACGTTTCGGAGGAAGTGTCTGGCCTCTGAAATGCACTTGTGGTGCTCTTTCCTGGGTGGGATGTGTGTTTCCAGGCGGGGCTGAGTGGCCGGGGACGGGACGGTGGCAGCCCCCATTGAGCACGGTTTCCCCACCCCTCCCCGTGGTGCTGAGAGCAGAAGGAGTGGGCCGCTGCAGAAGCCAACGCGAGGTGTGGCGAGTTCTCGAGCAAGTTCTCGAGCAAGCCGGGGACTGCACGTGAGTGTGTAAAAAGTGGGTGGAAACGGTGGACACTGTAAGAGTTCCAGCCAGCCCGTGTCCGTGTCCTTCCTGGCACAGCCCACGCAGCAAGGAGCTGGTGCTGGCATCCAGTGCGTACGGCCTGGGAGCTCCTGGCATCTGGACCCTAATTCTCAAATGACAAACTCGAGGGGCCTCGACCTGCTGGACAGTGTGTAGCGCCGTCCTCAGGGGGCTCAGGTGATGTCTGGGGGCGGAGTGAGGGCCAGAAGTAGAAGGTAAAGACGGAGAAGTGCAAACTCCGCAGATTCCAGAGGCACTGGCTTGTGGTTGGGGTCAGCGGCAGGGAAAGCATGGCTGCCCAGCAAGGTGGTGAGCTCCCTGTCCTGCAGAGTATGTTCGAGGCCAGGCGGGCCCCGGAGGCACTGTTGGGGGTCCCTCCTGAAGGGCTGCTTTTCGGCGCAGCAGAGAGGACCTCGTGCCTGTGGCTTCAAGGCCTCTGGGGGCTTGTCCCCACCACGAAGACAGATTACGGTTTGATTGATTAAAATTGTTTGGGGCAGGTTCTGGATCTTAATGCTCTAAACCTCGGAGTGTTTATGGGAAAGCCAACAACTTTTATTCGTTTAATTGGATTTAGAACTATGCGTTTCGTCCACTTTCTACTTAATCACTTGTGACGCCAGGGCGGGCCCCGTGTGGACCGAATGCAGGTGGAGCGGGGGCTGCCCTCCCCGGCCGTGTACCAGTCGGCGCAGCTGGGAGCGGAGCGAAGGCGGGATGGCGGCGTTTCTTCGCACCCCACCCCCTGGAGAGCCCCGTTGGTCCCGCTGATCAGGCGACCAGCGCCTGAGTTTAGTGTCGTTAGCAGGTCAGCTTTCCAGGCCTCGTTAAAAACAGAACAGGACAAACAGGACACAGCTTGCTCTTGTCTCCGATGGGCTCCAGAGTGCTCTGAGGGGCAGTGGTCCCAGGGCCCGTCAGGGCTGAGGGTGACGGATGTGGCTGCTCCAGGGGAATGGTCTGCACCTGCCTCTTGGGGGCGCTGGGGAGTCCTGCATCTGGGGGGCCCTTTCCCCTGGCACTGGGCCCTCCGTGGAGTTGGCTCTTGAGCTCCTTCCCAGGACATGATCATGTCCTCCACATGGCAGGTTTGGGCAGTGCTGGCCGTGGGCAACTGTCCTAGTCCCTCACGATGACATTCGGGGCCTTGCCTGCCTCCTCCAGTAAGGTGGCCTCACCATTTCCTTGAGCACGCCATTTCCAGCACTCCCCAGGGTTTGTTCCCCCTCCGCCTTCCCCGCCCCCCCGCCTTCCCTCCCCCCCCCACCTTCCCCGCCCCCGCAAGTACATGGTCAATTTCTTCTGTTTATTCTGTGACTTTCTGATTTTGCAAGTGAGCCTGTCCTACCTGCTCTTGAAGGCCCAGCTCGTGCTCAGGCTCTCTCCATCCAGAGGTGGGCACTGGTGGGACCCAGGCTGAGTATGTCTCAACAAGAGTATGTCTTGTTGCCTTCCAGCCCGGGCTCTGCATCCCCTTCCTCGTCCCCAGGCAGCAGCCTTCCCACCCCTGGGCTGTGTGGACACTCCTGTGCCCTGTGGTTCTCCTTCGTGGGCAGCTCCACGTGCCCAGTGCCCACCGCCTCCGCCTCCAGGAAACCTCCCCCTCCACCGCTCCCACCCCTGGCTTCCAGCAGGCGGACCTCAGCCCCTGTTCTGGGCCTCGCTCTCCAGCCCCTCAGCCTCTCCGAGTGTGGCCCCTGGGCCGCCTTCCCTGCTGGAGCGGGTGTGGACGCCTAGTGCGTGCGGTTGCCCCTGTGCACAGCCCCAGACTCTGTTCGTTTTGAACGAATGACTAGTTGCAGCTCAGCATTTCAGGAAGCGGGGAGGGGCCTTCTGAGGAATGGACATTCCCCCCAGTTAAAACCAGCAGACCGGGTCATGTCCCCTGCCCACCACCAGCCTGTGTCCCCAGGTTACAAACTTCAGCCACACAGGATGTTTGAAATGCACCAGCGATGTTAATACATCTTCCGATATTCCCAGGTGTCTAATGCCAGCCAGCCAGAGGCCGCTTTCCTTAACTGCCTTGAATTATTATTATTTTTTTAAGATTTTACTTATTTATTTGTCAGAGAGAGAGAGAGCTCAAGCAGAGGGAACGGCAGGCAGAGGGGGAAGCAGGGACTCGATCCCAGGACCCTGGGATCATGACGTAAGCCGAAGGCAGACACGTAGCCAAGGGAGCCACCCAGGCCCTCCTCTGCCTTGAGTTCTCAAAGGCAGGCTTTCCCAAATCCCAGCACCGGTGGTCGGCGGGGAGGGAACTCCCGTCCTGGGAATATCGGCTCGGAGAGGGATGCAGGGTGGAATGTATTTTATTGAGCATCTACTTCGTCCCCAGGTTCATGAGTTTGACTCTCAGGGAAGGTGTCACCCTTTCTCTCCTGGGAAGGATCCTGCTCAGAGCAGCCCTCTGCTCCCGTTGCACTGTGAGAGCTGGGGCCGGGGCTGGGCGCCGTGGCTTTGACCCAGCTGCGGGCTGACCTCCCTGCACCTGCGTGGGACGGCGCTGGAGGCCGGTGGCCCAGGCCTCGAACGCCGCTCTGCCCTTTCCTTGCTGTGCGGTCTGGGGCGGTTCTGTTCTCGGAGCCTCTGCGATAACACGCCTGCCCATGTAGTTTATTTGGGGGCAGGAGTGAGTTCTCCGTGCAGTGGGGTGCACAAGGCCGCGGGCCCTGTGAAGACGGCCATCGGGGAGCCCGCCGCCATTGGTGCTGCAGAGAGTCACACAGTAATAAGGACGTTGGTAACGTTACTGACGGTTGCTGCTGCCGTCGGCAGGGTGCTCCCGCGGCCGTCACCCTAATTTGGCCCGTTCGGTTTGGCCCGAGGGAGGACGTGTTCGGGCGTCTCTTCCAGCCCGTCCTGTAGAGAGAGAGACTGAGGCCGGAGAAGGGACGGACACAGCCGGAGCCCGGGCCCTGGAAGAATTTGGGAGGAAGTTCCGCGTGCGGAGCAGCTCCAATGGGCACGTGGTAGGGTGTGGCCTCCCCTCGAGCCTCCCTGGGACCCTCCGTCCAGGCCACTGTGGGCAGAGAGGAGCACCTCAGCCCTTTCTTTCCTGGGCCCCTGCCGCCGAGGGAGTGGGGCCGTCCCCGCCCGGGGCGCGGGCTCTCCGCCTGTGAGATGTGTGTGCAGCTCCTGGTCACTCGCCGGTCCGGGCCCCGCGCCGGGGTCTCCCCGCACCGGGGTCTCCCTGCACCGGGAGCCCGAGTGCGACACCCACAGCTCGCACACCACTCGTGGACGCTGGGCTCCGGGCACTCGGTGGGGGGTCAGCGCCGCCGTGTCTGCAGCCGGCTCTGTGGGGTTCGCCTTCGCCCCACGGATGCTTCTAGATCTGCCCAGGACCAGGCCTGCTCCCCGGGAGCTGCGGGGGGCAGGAAGGGGCCCCAAGTTTACGTCTGGGCACAAACAGCCAACAGGGTAACCAGACGCAGGCAGGTATGGCCTCCTGGGGTCTGGCGCCGGGGCCCCGACGGCCAGCTGCGCAGTCTTGGATGAACCGCCCTCTGCCCTCTGTGCCTTGGTTCTGGGCGTGGCGTCCCGCCTCCCGGAGACGCCGAGTTCAGAGCCGGGGTGGGCCAACCGCAGTCGGGGCTGGAGGCCGTGGCCGAGCGGCGGGCAAGGGCTCTGCAGCCTCGTGCGGGCAGAGAGTGGGATGTGGGGTTGGCGTCGGCTCCTGAGGGAGGGGGCAGAGCGTGTCTGTGGAGGAGGAAGCGTCTCCTTAGCCCCCGTGGGCCCACCCTGCTCGGGGCGAGGACAGAGAGAGCCACGCGGGGTGTGAGCAGAGCCCGGCGAACGGGGTGCAGGGCTGCGGCCGACTGCAGCTGGCCAGGCTAGTGTGGGGAAAAAATAGCAGGTATGGGGGCCGGGCGTAGGGCGGATGTGGGGGCGCGCCAGGCCCTCGAGGACACTGGCACGGTCCCCTGACGTGGTCAGCCCAGGGTCTCTAGCAGGGCACGCACAGCCATGGCCGTCACCTTCGGGGGGGCGGGGACCAGCTCTGTGGGCGCTCTCGTGGGAACGGGTGCCCAGGGGAGCCAGATCCCACCAGGCGGATAGCAAGGTGGAGTTGATGGCGGTCTTTGGAAGAGGAGCCCGTGGCCTTTCCCGGGAACGGCAGACCTTGGGCCTCATGGCCTCTCCCTGCGGGGCTCCGTGGGGTCCTGTCCCAGGCGTCCCTGGCCACAAAGGGGCCAGCTGGCTGGCGATCACCTGAGGTGTTCCCGATCCCGGGCGACCCTGCCCCCCGAGACGCTGGCCATGTGCAGACCCCTCCTTGGCTGGGACGGCGGGGGTGGGGGCTTCTGGCAGCTGCGGTCCGGGTCCCCCGATGTCCCCACCACAAGGCATGGCCCTGCCCCCACATCCGGAGTGCCCCTTTCCTTGTGATCCCGCCGCACTTGTTTGTGACCCTGGAAAGTGATTCCTGTTTGGGTTCTCAGATAAAACCTGCCGGGTTTGCTGGTGCGCATCTGTGTGCTCTTACCCAGGGCTGCCAGAACTCTTCATTTTTGCTGGCACTTCTCGGGCTCTGCCCAGATAGTCCCCGTCCCCTGAGCAGCAAGGCAGGCTTCTGGGGGCCACTGGGGTCGCCTTTAGAAGATGAGGAGACCCAGGCTCAGAGAGGAGAGCCGCGACCCCCGACCTCCAGCCCTGAGCCCAGCGCTCCCTGTGCCACAGCCCGGCCACCCTCTTGGAGCCCAGATGACGGTGACGACGGCGCCGAGCGCCCACCAGCCCCACGAGGCCCTTTACAGTTTGCCCCGTCCGTCCCCACCTGGCAGCACATCTGGTCCCGTGCAAGGACATCAGGGGGCACGACTCTTGGGGAGATTCCTCCGCCCGGGTGCCTCCATGGTTCTTCTGAGTTGTAATAACCCGGGTCCTGCTTTCTTTTCCCGTGATTCATTTTTTCTTCCTCTGTAAAATGGGTCGTGTTTCGGGGAGGCCTGGGGACGTTTGGCCCCCTCAGTGGTGTCCGCGGCATCCCTGCTGGGAGGTAAGGAGCCGATGCTTCTCCCGGTAATTCCGAACTCCCCAGACACGTGTGCACCTCGCCCTTGGGGGCTGCAAGGACAGTCCCCTCCTCCAGACGTTTGCCCCAAAGATGACGGGCCGGGGAGGGCTCGGGAGCGCACCCGTGGTTGTCGCCGTTGTGTGGCATTTGGGGAGCACCAGCGCGTGCCCGACCCTGGGCGGCTCTCAGGCTCAGTGCTGGCTCCACATGGGGTCCCCGGCCCTCCTGTAGTTCAGCCCTGGGAGTCTCGCGGGGCAGGGTCCACGGTTTCTAGGGCTCTGTTCCCAAACCGGCACCTGGGGTGCAACACGGTCTTCCCACGGCTGGAGCGTGGTGGGAGTCGTCGGCGCCATAAACACAGGTGGTAAACGCTACTAGAATGTTCCACAGGCTCCCAGAATGGCTCTCAGGAATGCAGAGCGAAAGCTACCCTCTCTGCCTTTCTCATCCGCTCCCCCCGCCTCAGCCCCGGGACTGTCCCCCCACCACACCGCCCGCTGGTCCCAGACCCCCCCAGCCTTTCCTGTGCTGTTTGCTCTGCCCCGAACACCTTCTCCTGTGCTCGTCAAAATCGGAACCCTAACTTCGGAGCTCAGCCCAGATGTCACAGGCCTCCCCGTCCTCCCAAAGCACCAAGAAGCTGGCGCCCGCCGCAGTTCCATCGCCGACACCGATCGGAAAGTCTCGTCTGCTTCAGGACCCGCCTGTCCCTCGGCGTGGGGGTCGTACCTAGGCCCCTCCCCCCCCGCCCGTGCCCAGGACAGAGGTGCCCGTGAGAGCTTGGCATGGCTCCTGGATCGTGGATCGGGGCGGGGTCGTCTACAGCCTCTGCCGGCGCCGGGCCCCAGCCCTTCCCAACAGCACAGACTCCGCTGCCAGCTTACAGGGATTGAGAAGGAAGATGCTGCAGGCCCCGTGGGCCGAAGGGAGGAACAGGCCTCCGTGCGCGTTGACCAGGAGCCTCCCTTCCACCTCACCTGCCCAGCGAGGTCACCGTGGCAGCAGTCCCCACTCCCGGCCAGGGGTGGGCATGAGAATCTTACGCGTCTGGGCCCTACTCGATGTCTCTGTCCCTGGGGACCCCGATCATCATTGAACAACCACGTGGACCCACGCGGTTTCCTCTGGTGTCCTGCCAGGAGGAGGGCCAGACAGGCTGCACGGGGAGAAGGGGAAACAGCAGTTCTGGCGTTTTCTCAAGCCCCTCCCCTTTTCTGCTGGTCCACTTGGACTTCTGATCTTCCTCTAGATCTAATGTGTTTTCTTAGATTTCCCCCCACATTTGATTAGACACGAGCCTTTGTGAGAACTAGACTTCTCTCCCAACCCCTTTCTTCCTTAAAAAAGGTGTGTGGGGCCGGGACTTAGCCCCGAGACCCCGCTGATCTTTTGAGGGCCTTACAGCTAAGACGTGAGCGCCCAAAGAATCCATGCTGAGCAGCCTCTAAAACGCTAGGCTGGGCGTCCTCGGCCCCAGGGACCCAGGGTAGGAGGGTGCCATGAGGGCTGCACGGGCGCTCCCTGACCGTGGGATGGACACGCGATGTAACCCATCTGAGTTTCTGCCCCTGCAAAGTGGAACGGATGGAGGCCTCCGCTCACACGATGGACGGGGGGGGACGGGGCGGGGGGCACGGCGAGAAAACAGAGCACGCGGCACAGCACCCACCAGTAGCAGGCCCTGAATTTTGACTGGGTCCTGCCACTGAGGGATCCTCGCGGGTGGCCTGACGCTTCAGCCTCGCCGAAATAAGTCCCTGATTAAAACCTCTTGTGTGATTCAGGTAATCTCAGCCTGTTCCGTTTTTTGTTTTGTAAACTTAGCTGTTTTCTTCCCTTGCTGGGTTTCCCCGACGTGAAAACCCATCATTTTCACAATGTAAGCGCCTGCACACGAGGGGCGCCCCGCTGACAACATGAGCCACAAAGCAGCCAAGCTTCTATCCTGGGTTTGGTCTTGACAAATCCGCGGTACCTCTTGTGACTGGTCTCTTTCCCCAGGGCTTCTGGATGTTTTATCTGACGTTCGCGGCCCGGACGCGGCCTTGGGCTCCCCAGGCCCTCACTCAGGCCCCCAGAGCCCCTGCTGGAGGGGCTGCTCCTGTCGCAGGAGGTTCTCGCCTCGGGCAGCCGTCTTGGTCCCGGTCATGCTGCCCCTGGGAAGGGCTCCCTGGGGCCCAGTCGACTTCTGTCCCCAGTGTGGCCTTGGGCCCCGGAGCTCATTGGGCAGTTGTTTATTCCTGGGTGTCCCAGTGGCCAGATCCCGAGCTGTGCCCAAGACTCGGGGTGTCACCATCCTCGTCACCCTCCCTGTCCGCTCCCGGTGCTCTGGCAGGCGCCCGGGCTGCGGCAGACCCGGGCCACCCCCCCAGCATGGAGTCCTTCTTCGTGGGGTCTCCCCACCTGCGCTGGGCTGCACGTCTCTGCCCAGACCGCGCGAGGTGACCTGCACTGGGGGTTCCTCATGTCCTCGCGAAACGCTTCAAGATCAGGGTCTTACACCATGCCAGACTGAACCCTGAAGCCTTTCCTGTACGGTGTCTTACTGAATTCTGACCAAATCCTAGGACACAACAGACGCGAGACGTTATTCCCATTTTAAAGCTAATAGAGCCTGAGGCCCACGGCGGGAAGGGGCCGCAGGGCTAGTGACGTGTGGTGGAACGGGGACTGGGGTCTTGTCGCTCCTGATGGGGCTTTTCTGCACCCACTGTCCACCTCTCACAGGGGGGAGCGTGGGGCTGGCCTTGCCTCGGGCCCTGTGCCCGCTCGGTGCCATTTCTCTGTCTTGCCCCCTCACCCCTTCCCCGGACCTCACCGCTGTCTGAGAAAGGATAGTGCTTTTTTACTCCGTCTGCAGAAAAAGTCCTGATTCCTGCATTAGAAAATCCTTGCATGGGCACGGCCTCCCCCAGCGCCCCGTCCCCCTGCTCGCTTGAGAAGGGACCCCACAGTCGGAGGGTGGAGGCTGTCCCTTCTCCGGGCCCCTGTCTTATCTGTATTCATCTGAGAACTTAACACAATCCAGGTTTCTAGGAAAAGCAGGAAAACGTGAGTTGTCATTGGGCATTTTCAGGTGGATGTGTGTTTGGTGTCGTGTGATAATGTATTTGCATTTGGATATTTAGATAAAATATTGTGCTTTCCTCCAAACGCGTGGCCATCTGTGGGCACAGCTTTCCCGCTCCCTTGGCTGCTGGTGTTCTCCCAGCGCGAGTGTCTGTCTGGGCTGCCGCTCAGGAGACCAGACTCAGTGCGGCGCCACGCCTTGTACCAACAGCCCCCGGGCCGACTCCCGGCTGTCCCCGCTCCTCTCGGTTCTCCAAGAGCGTGCGCACCCACGGTCCCCCCTCTCCTGTCCCGGAGGCCAAGAAGATGCCTGCCCAGCCCTCATCGGGTGGTGCCCGCTCCCAGGCCGGGCGCTGGGGTGCCGGCCCTTCTCCTGCAATGGGGCCCCCTGGTCCGCAGCCTCTGGCGCAGGTCCAGGCATCGCATGGACGTTTGTTGACTAGATAAGCGAGCGTCCCCTGTTCTGTCCTCTCTCCCCCTCCCCCTGCCCTAGTTCTGGGGATCAGGCTAGAACTGACCCAGAGGAGTGGGCACCCTGCCCTCTTCAGGCAACTGTAGAGCAGCAGACGCGTGGACAGGGACCAGAGCTCACCGGCTGCGGGCTGGGCCTGTTTTACCGGGCGCTCCAACTGCCCCGCGGGGATCGCCCCTGTTCACAGGTGCCGAGGTCGAGCCCCTGCCCAACCCTGGACTCCCTCTACCCGCCAGGCCCCCTTGGTCTCCAGCCGCTGCCTTCCCCAGACCTGATGTGATGCTCCAGTGACACTGAAGGACTTTTTTGTTCACTTTTCCTCCCTGCTGGTTCCTGCCTCCCTCATGGGACACCCTGCTGGGGGGAGGGGGTGCTGGATACCTGGTGGGTGGAAGCCGGGGTCAGTTGGTGGCCTCCGTCCAGGCCCACCCTCCCCCACCCCGCGATCTCACTGTGAGGCGTCCACCAGTGGGAGGGCCTTCCGCTGCCCTTTAGATGGACGGGTGCCCAGGGGGCCTCCTTGCTGGGCTGCCCTGCCCTTGGGGACCTAGGGAGAGGATCTCCATTTCCATGAGGCCTTCACCTCCTCGGCGAGGGTGGGCAGAGACCCTGTTAGGACCGACCCAGCTCTTCCCGGAGCCCCGGGGGAAAGCACCCACAAGAGACGCCCACACCGAGGGGGGCATGTCGGGACAGGAGCATCTGCTATGTCCTGCCATGGCATTTTTCACTTTTTTCAGTTACTCTCCCCGCTCTTTTTCCCTGCGTGAGTATCTGTTTTCGCTCTGTGGCTGCATTTACGTCTGGCATTTAGAAAGCACTCGGCACGGGAGATTGCTGACTGGTGAGGTCTGGAGCCGAGGTCCCCCCACCTTCACCCGTGCCCGGCTGGCGGGAAGTGGTCCAAGTCATCCCCCCCGCCCCCCCCCCACCACCCAGAGGCCTCAAGGCACATCCACACCCAGGGGTGGTCACAGATGCTCTTCGTGCAGCCCGGGCGTGACGCTCTGCTCGGCACTTGGCAAAGCGGGGTGTGGGTGCGGGGGTGGGGCGGGCCTCGGCTCCCTGCGTCCCTGCTGGTTGCGGGACCCTGCGAGCAGCCTCCCCTCCCCTGGGACAGAGTCTTGCCCTGGGACCCTGACACTGCCCCATGGCACTCGAGGTTTTGGTGAGACAAGATGAGAGCTCCTGAGTGGCCAGGCCTGGTGGTGTAATCCACAAGGTGGGACATTGTGACGATGAATCCGGAGTTCTCTGGCTGAATTTCCACGAAGGACAGAAATGAGATGAATGAATAAAGGGTTTGGCTAGAAATGCTCTGGCGTAAGCTTTCTGGAAAAGAAAATCTGGGATTTGGATGTGAAAAGGGCTGGCTGTATGCGGATGGACCCGAAGGGTGGGCATGGCCATCCCCTTGTGCAGATGAAGACACTGAGGACGTCCCACTCCCCGCTGGCCCCACGGCTCCTCGAAGGTGGTGACCCAGCCTTCTGGACATCCCCAGAGAACCCAGGCTCCTCCTCGGGCTTGGTATGTTTCAGGGGGCCTTGGCCCCGGGGGAGCTTGGGGTTGCAGGATCGGGACCGCGAGGATCCCCTCGGAGGAGGCGGCTCTGCCGGCCTTTCCCTGGAAAATACAGGCCATTTGTCATATCGCTGAGGATGGCGTTCGGCTCCAACGATAAACTCTGTCTGTGTTCATCCAAGAAAAGAAGAAGGTGCCGCCAGTGCTGCCCGCTCCCGCCAGCCCGTTAGTACCTAGAGGGCCTCGCAGGGGGACCTCCGGAGCTGGCGGCGGGCCCTGCCCGGGGCAGAGCACGGGAGCCGCCGGAGAGGACGTGTGCGAGTGTCAGAAGGCACACGGAGACGCCCGGAGATGGTAATGACAATGTTTTGTTATCTTTATGCTGTTTTCCTTGCACGCTTGTTAAAACGTGGGGCCAGAGCGTCTGTGACGGACCTAACAAGTGCCTTCTAATCAGGCCGGAATGTTTCTGTCAGGCACAAGAAAAATGCTTGGCTCGAACAAAGATGCGTTCTCCCCCCAAGAAACACATTTGTTTAAAGATTGGCCTGTCAATTTGTGAATCAACATTTCGGCTTTTTGCTCCGACACCATGCTTGTGCCGTCCTTCTCGAAGAAGGGGGATAATACAAAGCTGCTATTTGTCGTTGGAAGGAAGTAAACTTCATCAGGTCGACTTAGATGTGTGTTTCAAATGTCACTCAGTACTGCTTTCTTGTAATGAAACGCTGCATACAGATTTCTTCCCGAGGCTCAGGGGGATTAGACCCAGTAAGAGAAGAATTCAGTCTTTCTCACTGTGGCGCATCAGAGTGAGAAGTTTAAAATCCACAATTTATTCAAATATTGATATTTCTACTTGTCAGAAGAGAGGGGCCTTGAAATTTCCACTGAGCACTGTTGTCAGAAGAATTGCAAGAAATGTGTCAGATAATTCATAAACGGAGTTCACTGCTGTGAAATCAGTTGGGAACAGGGAAAAAATATATTCTCGTCGATGTAGAATAGGGCAATATAACAGAAAATAGCACTCACGTTTCCATCATGCCAGGCAAATGCTCAATTTGGGCCTGGTATTTTTTTTTAAACAGCCCGCTGCTTCTCGAGAAGCCTAGGATGCATGAAAAATGTTTTGAGTTCTGCTTTGTAGACAAGAGATCTGTTTGTTGTTTTTCCCCTCGGAGACCTCTCGTTCCCATCCTGCGGGAGCCAATCGCCGCGCGGCTGCCGGGCCTGGCGAGCAGGCGGCTCTGCATATGGTTTGCATTAAGGCCCTCAGAAGCTGTGAAGAGCGGGGAGGAATGATGCGAGAGGGGCCAGGGTGCATTCCAAACTGTTGATAGCGGGGAGAGGAGCTTCCGAGCCGCTCTTAGGGTTCCCGAGCCCCTCTGCAGAGTCGGGCCTTGTGTGTCCCTCCGCCTTGGAGCCGCCGCGTGGAGGGTGAATTCCGTGCGCAGGAAGAGGCCGGCATAGTTAGAATTCTTGGTGCACGACCCACTCCCCTCCCCCCTCCGCCCCCATTTGTGCTTTGTGCCGGGCTTTCTGAGCCGTGGGCCCTGGGCCTCCTGCCGACCTGCGGGGACACCCCTTCCCTTAGCCACCTCGCTTCGCGGCAGGCACGTGCACCCAGGCCTTGTGCGCTGACACGCGTGCCGTCCTCGTGGGCTGAGACCACGTGAGCAGGAGCCCAGGGGGAGCGGTGAGCACGTGCAATCAGTGAGGCCCGCTTGGAACTCCTGTGCCAACTGCACTTCTTTCTTTCTTTGCGAGGCTCCCTGGAGACCGCCAGAGCTGTCCTCCCAGGGCGCCGGGTGTCCGTGCGGCCCTCGGGGCCTGGGTGGCTCGCCCGTGCATTTTGCTGGAGGAGCCGGGGGTCCCTGTCTCCCCAGATCCACCGCAGAAGCCACCTCCCTCCATCTCCCCTGGTGGGATTTGGGCCTTCTGGGTTCTGAACAACAGGTTTGCTCACCGTCTGCCCCTGCTCTTGTGCGAAGCCCGCCGGCCGGCCCTGCCTCTCCCTCCACCGCCCCTGTGCCCTCCACCCCCCCACCCTACCCAGGGAGCGGCTGTGGAGGTGGAGGCCCTTTCCTGGAGGCCGGGCCACTACTTCTCCAGGCTCGGGCTCCTGGGTGGGCACAGAGGTTTAGAAGTGGGATGTGGGTGGATCCCGGGAGGGCTGACGGGGCCACGCAGGAGCGGGAGGAACATGCAGGACAGCATCCAGGGAGGAAGGGTCTGTCGGGTGGACTGAGGACGGTCCTGGAAGCCAGCTCTATAACAGCAGAGAATTTTTTGGTTCTCCTTCCCTGGCTTTGGTCCCAGGAAGGGCCATAGGTGTGTCCCTCTGACCTCACCCAGAGTTGCAGTCCTGGGGCTTCCGGGATGGAGTCCCAAGGGCCGTGTGGCCATGGTCATGGCCACATTGGGTGTGGGGGTGGGGCAGGCTTTGCCCTACTCTGTGGGGGATCCCACTTTCCTGGGCCGCAGGTTGGGGAGCGGCCTAGAAGGCAGGTGTCGGGGAGGTGGGCGTGGCCTATGGACCATGACGCTTGTGCTGGTGCCTCCGGCCCTGGTGCTGGGTCCCGAGTCTCTGAGCCGAGCTCCGTGCGGTGAATCTTCCCTCTGTCCGTGGCCTTGGCCTCGCTGCACCTGTGCCTGACAGGCTCGGCTGTGCTGAGTTGCAACAGTAAGAAGAGAGTTGGGAACCCCCGTGTTAACCCTGTGATCACACGGCGGCCAGGTGTGTGGACCCAGCTGAGTGGGGAGACCTGGCTCTAGAATTCTCTCAGGGCCGTGTCTCGGCGTAGACCAGAGCGTGAAATCCCATCTTGGGCTGTCTTTGTCACTTTATCATTTTTAAAGATTTTATTTATTAATATATTTGGGGGAGAGAGAGAGAGCGTGGATGTGCGTGAGTGTGAGCAGGGGAGAGGGGCAGAGAGAGACTCTCAGGCAGACTCTGCATGGCCCTGACCCCGAGATCATGACCTGAGCTGAAATCAAGAGTTGGACGCCCAACCGACTGAGCCACCCAGATGCCCCTTTGTCACTTTATTAATTTTTTTTATTATTTATATTTTAAAGATTTTATTGACTTATTTGTCAGAGCACAGGCAGGGGGAGCAGCATTCTCCCTGCTGAGCAGAGAGCCCAATGCGGGGCTCCATCCCAGGACCCTGGGATCATGACCTGAGCCAAAGGCAGATGCTTAACCGACTGAGCCCCCCAGGCGCCCCTCTTTGTCACTTTGATCACGTACCTGCGGGCTGTGGGAGGTAGAGGGGAGGTAGGAGACATGGGGGAGCAGGGGGAGCGGTTGGCAAACCCATCAGCTTTGAAGTGAAAAATAGGTACTTGAGTGGAGGTATTAAAATATTTTCGTTGAGATTTGATGTACATCTGCCAGATCGGTGGTAGGGGAGGGCGTGCTGGACCCTTCCAGGGCGGATTCGGGGATTGTAAAGGTAGTTATTTCTGACTTGGATTATAAATGTATGAACATAGGTGTGCACAGTATGTATGTATATGTGTAATTTTACTTTAATTTTTTTCCCTGTAAAGTACGTGATGGGGGTGGCTGGGGTAGGCTGTCTCTTTTGTTAGGAGTCCTGGGTGCTGTTAATTCTCGCAGGCCCTGTGCTGGCCTAGGGGACCTGGGTGTTTACACAGTCGGTGCCTAAGGAAACTGGTCAAGTAACCCCTTTACAGGGGCACCTGGGCCTTACTGGGCTAGCTGTGCTCGTGCCCACGAGCAGGGCTCGGGGGTCTCTGCTCCGCGGCCCCCGGCCCCCGGCGGGCTCGTTAGCGTGGCAGGCTGGAGGCCTCCCCGCCTGCCCACGGCCTCCACGCCTGCCCGCGGCGGCCGGCCTGCTCTCCACGCTCGCTCACTCTTCTGTCTGCTGGGTGTCGGCGGATCTGTCATCGGGGCCGAGTGGAGCTGAGCCCTGACAGTGAGGAGGTAAACGCTCCCTGCCTGAATCCCCCATTAACTTTGTGAGGCGTATTGATTTCTTGTAAAAATAATGATATTGACAGGCCTTCCAGGAGTAATTGTTTCCAGAGCGCGGAGGTCAGTGTGGCGAGGGAAGGTTGGGAGCTGGGCCCTCAGAGGCGGAGAGGCCTGGGGTGGGCGCCGCCGTTCTGGGGGACCCCTGCAAAGACTCGGGGCTGTCATGGGACACCCGGGTCCCTGGCAGCCAATGATGTCCATGGCAGATCCGCGGCCAGCGCAGGGGGGGCGCACAGGCTTGGCTTGGCTGGGGTGGGGGTGGGTGTCCAGCTCGGGCCGCTGGATTCCGGAGTCTATCAGAGTTGCTCCTGGGCTGACTGGTAAGGCTTGGCCGCTGTCCGGGCCAGGGGAGCGAGAGGCCGTGGCCTCTACTCAGAGCCAGGGTGACCATCCGTGTGCCCCACCCAATGGCTTCTCTTTCCGGGGAAAGTCACCTCCTTTTCTGAGAGCACAAGGGACATGGTGAGGGGGTGGCCCCTCTTGGGCCAGCAGGGCTGGCTGGAGTTTCCCTGGGAGGGGATGGTCACCTAAGCTGGCAGTGGTGTCTGGAGATTGAGGGTGCTGGGAGTGAGCCGCTGGTCTGAAAGGTGAGAGGCTCAGGATCTCCCCCAGACCCGGGATGGTCTCGCTCGCAGGACAGACCGAAGCAGCGAGCTGGTCCCCCCCCGACGTCCAGCTGCATCCATCCAGGGCGTCTGTGTGGAGGTGCACAGCCTTGCAGGCAGTGGTTTTTTCCAATCGTGGGGAGGCGAGTGGACGAGAGAGCCGCCCTTGCCGGCGGAGTACTCCTGGCCCATCTTTTCCAAGTCCCGAGTGCCAGCAAAGGGGCAGAGAGCACTTCGATTAAGAGAGAGAACCTCGGCGGGCAGGGCTGACAATCAGAGTGGGCACATCACATCCGCATTTTAGACTCAGATTACACGAAAAACATACTTTAGGTGTGTCTTTAAGAAACAGAAGAAGTTACTTAAAGAGGCGGTCCCTTGCCTGTAGAGTTGGCCAGTGCTTGACTCGTGTGTCCTGGTATCCGTCGCACCCCGGAGTGCTTTTTCCCACGAGGACGGCGGCCCTGTGCCGCTCGGCGTTTGTCCCAGACCGGGCAGCGTGGGTGGGAGGCGGAGATGGGGAGCTCCCACAGCCACCCACGTGTGCTCGGAGCTGGCCCGTGTCCACGATGTCTCCTCTGTGTTTTCTCCCCAAACAAGGGAAATCTGATCAACAGCCCTAACGAACTGCGGCAATGGGTTATCAATTATCCCGGCCGGCGGCAGTGGGCTTGCCGATACCGGCTTTGTCTGAGTTTTCGTGGAGGAGTTGGTTTGTGTCACTCACGGAAGCTGCCCGTTCCGGTACGGCCCCTCTCGTCCAGGCCGAGTCCCTCCCAGCGCTATTTAGAACGAGATTTGTATTCGCCCTAATCCAATAACCATTGCCCAGGACGGCCCATGTAGCTCTGCTGGGAAATGGTGTCCAGGCTTGTAGCAACATCTAATGGGTATTTAGGTGCAAACTAGCTGTGAACTGTTAAATATTTACATGTGGAATGCCAATAGTAATTGTCCACTTTATCTGAGCTAGCCTAGGGAAATGTCTTATTTGTTTCCATGTTACTTCAATAAACAGAAAGCTGGAAAATCCTCCCGCTATTTCTTGGGGGCTTAGAATTAATAAAGCCAGGCGGTATAAAATATGTGCTTTGGGTTTTTGAATGATCACTTCTGCACCAGGTCATATAATACGGCTTTAACTCCATGTGGCCTGTCTATTAAGCAAGACAGGATGAGCCTCACAAATAATAAAAAATATTTATGCTTTTCTTAGTGATACTAACAAGGTAACATATCAGAGGAGAAATGGCAGGAGAAGAATAAGGTAACTGTGTCTTATGAATTCACGGCTCAGTGGGGTCCCGGCCGGCTCCCATAAACACCCTAGGATTCTCTGCTCGATCCCGCTATTATTCCACAGACTGTATTTTTTGCTTTTTGTTTGTGAAATCCGAAGTGTCATAAATGTCTCCGTCTCATCTATATTTGATAGTTAATATTAGTCTCAACCAGGAAAGTGCACTTTACATGTGACAACATACGATTACCTGGGAGTGTTATTGCAAAGGAAAAAATCAATACCAATTTATAATTCACAATCGCAGTCTATCAGTTTTTATGGCTCTCTATCCAGTCTCATTAATTTTTTATTATGATTGACTGAAACTGAAAGATTTTTAACATGTTTCGCTGTTATTTATTCAACCTTAATAATTAAATAAACCTTAATTGGCTGTATTTCGAGGCATCTCGGCGCTGCGGCCAGGAAGGGTTGGGGTGACCATTCATTATTAATTGGGGAGCACCTCACGTTTTCTTCTGAGGCAGCGCAGGGAGGGGACCTGCCGCGTGCCATCACCGGAGTGAGCGAAATGGATTTTGTCGTCACCTAATCAAATTCTGTTGAGGAGGAGACCATTCGTTTTAATTCAAAATATAAATTATCAATAACACGGAGAGCAACGTGATAAAGTGTGCTCGGAGTGCTGTGAGTCGGTGCCGGGTACCTGGGCGAAACTTTGATCAGCTGCTAATATCTTGATTAATGAGGCCAAGGGCCCCGTGGTGTGGCGGGCCGCAAACGGGGACGCCCTCGCCAAGGGTTTCCCGATTGGTGGTTCACGGGTCCCTTTGAAAGGTGATTGACAGATGGAAAATTGCACTTTCAAATTTCATCCGTATTCATTTCAGTTGTTCTGCAATGTGTCAACGGCGTCCCCCTTGCTGGCGGGCCACAGCTGTATACATTAGCCGTTTCCACAGTGAGAAAAGAAGGAAGACAATCCCGTATTTGAGCACTCTGAAGGAAAATCAATCATGTCATAAGTGAGAAGTATGGATAAGTTTGAACTGTGGCAACTTTCATCATTTCATTTCTGGCCGCGCTGGTGGGTTTCCGAGCGCACGGGCTACACGGAAGCAACCCCAGCTGGAGGGAGAGAATACCGCGTATAATAGAGTTGGGCCAAAGGGAAATTTTTTTTCCCTGGTATTTGTCAAGGAAGTTTCTCGTGGTATTGCACAGAAGGAACATCAAACCCTAAGATTATAGGCACTGGACATTTTGACAGAATGGAAAAAATGCTTCTATTGACTATGACGCGGATATCCCAACCCTTCTCAATCAATCGCGTGCCAGCCTGACGTTTTTTCAGGTTTTTGTTTTCACTGGACTCTGCTTGTGGGAGCGGGGGCGTGGGAGCCGTTTGGAGGAAGGAGCCGGGGGAGAAGGCCGCTCCGGGGCTCCCGGGGCTGTCCTGTCCTCCCCAGGCCAGGAGGAGGCGCACCTGCACCCCAGGGAGGGCTGGGCCCCGGGGGAGCCGTGGGTGGGGGCGCAGACCCGGAGCAGCCGTGGGGGCCCGGAGGGCTCTAAAGCGAGTACCGAGCAGGGGCACCGGTGTGCCCTGGAAATGCTCCAAAAACCGGGGGAGACGGGTGTGTTGCAATTTCTCAATCTTGTTCTTAATATCATTGAAAGAGAGCTCTTCTTGGCAGTAATAAATTTAACACAAAAATCAAATACAAAACAAATTTATTCTTCCAGAGCTGATGCCCAGTCATTTCTTTCTTGTCTTGCATTAAGCTTTAAAACCAACTGTCACTCCCTATCGATTGCATCTGAATTGTTATCTATATTTCTCAAAAGCGCTCTTGACAGTTAATACAGTGTAAATTATAATCTGGGGAAATGCTGCATGTGTTCACCAGCAAATTGCTTAGATTCTGAGTAAAGCTGCTTTTATTCGCCATTCTTTTCTTGTGGCCATCTATTTTAGCAAGGACCATTCAGGCCAAATTATTCTAAATTTACACTCGGCTAGTATGTAAATCATATTGTGGAAATCACTTTTGGAATCACTCTCGAATGTGAAGCAGTGTTGGAGTGTCTGAGCATTGCATTAATGAAACAAATACCACCTCGGGGGCCCGACCCGCGGGGGTGGCTGGCGGGGCT
>CM052894.1:1960080-1967580 GCA_028534135.1 Potos flavus
CCCCCCCCCCCCCCCCCCCCCCCCCCGCTTCTTCGTGGGAGTGTGAGGCCAGGTCAGGAGTTGCCCCCTGGAGGAAGGCAGCCCACTCTCTGGACTGGACTGGCCAGCGAGCAGGGAGCACGAGCCATAGATGGCATTATAAATTCTCTAGTGGCCATGTTAACAAAGTAGAAACAAGTGAAGTCATTTATATATTTTTTAATGTAACTCAGTGGACGCAAAAGTGTTGTTTCATTATGTCATCGATATAAGAAAGGACTGAACTGTTTTAAATTTCTCTATGTTGCTGAGTTTGGAAATCCGGTGTGCCCTGGACGCGTACGTGTTCCCCAGGACCAGACCCATATCTTGTGGCCCGCTACCACGCATGGCCGTGACTTCCATACTGGATGGCACACTCCAGGCTCCTGGGTGTCACCAAGGCCACGACAGAGCTACTGGCCTCTCCCCAGTCTCCGGCCCCAAATGGACTAAAGTACAAGGGCAGGAGGAGTGGGCGGTGGGGCCCCGGGGTCTCAGGCATCGTCCTGGAGGGCACCGTCCTGCGGGGCATGACCGCACCCCTGAGAGGCCCCGGCGTGCTCGTCCCGGCTCACTCATCTGGTGGTGGGACCCTCGTCGCACAGACGGGTCTGGTTTTTCTTCAGAAATATTTCGCCGTTTCTGTTCCCTGAGTAGGCTGTCACCTGCTCAGGGAAAATGTGACCGTACAGGGAGCTGTAGAAGGAGTTACTCCTGGACCTTTAGGAACAGCTAATTACACATTCATGTATTCATGCAGGAAATATTTATTGAAGATCTCTTAGTTTGAGGGAAGGTGGCAAAATGCTGCTCCTGCTCTAAATGATGGATAGATGGATAGACGGGTGTAGAGACAGATCTGTCTTTACATCTACATGGAGATGGGTGGGGGTGGAAATAAGTATCTAGACAGGTTATAGAGCTACAGATAGATAAAATATAAAATACATCTATTTATGTCTGTATATGGACAGCTAGATCTGTATCTGTCCATCTCCGCATCTACAGCCCCCCTCATCCTGGGTGTGTTCGCAGGCCGTGGGGGACGACTATGGGAGCGAAAGCACTGGGAGGGCTGCTGGGTGGTCTGGGGCAGTGCAGGGGCGCCGGGGCTCTGGGCCCCTGGACTGCAAAGGTGGGGGCCGGGACACCATCAGAGAGGAGTTGGGGAAGGGCGTGAGTTCAAGGTGGGGACAAGTCGACGGCCTGAATCCCTTCCCCGGACTGTCACCCTCAGTAACTATGGGAGACCTCATGTCCTGGCCCTAAGGCATGGGGTCCCCTCTTCCAGCGGTAACGGTGACACTGCTGGGCTACCCTTCGGAACTGTGTGCAGGATTTGGGGGGGCAGAGAGAGCAGAGGGAAGGAGGCTGGGGCCTAGCTGGCTGATTGCCTCACCGCTTCTGCCTGTTTCTCACTTCGGGATTGAACTTGAGCTCAGAGTCCCCTCCCAGCAACAAAACGCTGTGGTCCCTACGATGTCCTTTATGGCAACTAAGATTGCACTGAACTCCGTCCCTGGGGTCCTGCTACCCATGGTCTCCCCACGATGGCAGAAGGTGCCTCTCGGAGCCCACACAAGAGTATGGACTCGACTGTCACCAGACTTCACGTCCTCCAGGTCCCCTTCCTTTCCCCGACTTTGTATTTACCCATCTGAGGAGCCATTGGGAAGCAGTCCAATAAACACTTTTATTTTTTTTTTATTTTTTAAAGATTTTATTTATTTATTTGACAGAGAGAGAGAGATCACAAGTAGGCAGAGAGGCAGGCAGAGGGAGAGGGGAAAGCAGGCTCCCTGCTGAGCAGAGAGCCCGATGCGGGGCTCGATCCCAGGACCCCGAGATCATGACCTGAGCTGAAGGCAGAGGCTTTAACCCACTGAGCCACCCAGGCGCCCCTCCAATAAACACTTTTAAAACAAGCCACCAGAATCTCTGGAATGCATTTCTTCATAGAATAGGTTCCACTCTTGACAATTTGACATTGTTTAATGGGATTGAGCCCGAACTGTGTGAGGATGGGATACTGTCTTTGTCATCTCTTTCTTCACAGACCTTAGCCCAGAGCGCACATTCGTGGAATGGTAGATGGATACGTGAGGGGAAAGAATAGACTAGAATGACCACAGTGACCAGATATTAACAGTCTGATCGCCCCTCCCAAGGGACGCTCTGTGTTGGGGGGCCCAGGCACCTCGGGCCTTCCAAACACCTATTGCGTACAAAAACAATGACCTTGGAAACTGACCTTATGGCTTTGGTATTGCCTTTCCCTAAAATGCTAAGTCGGACCACCTGTGATTGCCAGCACGCGATCATTTTCAAACTGCGACTATGCTGGCGGACTCCCCCTCGCAGGGGGAGGCTGCGATCTGAGCTGTGCGGGCAGTGGGGCTGGGCCTCCCTGACGTTGGCGAAGCTCCTGTCTTTTCTGTCGCTTGTGCTGCTTCTGTGACTCAGGACACGTTTTTCGGCCCGTGTCCTGGAAGACAGCAGTGATGAGTTCCTGGAGAATGATCTGGACTCTTCAGTTCTCCTGAGCCTCTGGCCCGCATTTCAGGGCTCCGTCGGCCCGCGTGCAGGGCAGGGGCAGCTGGCGAGGAGGGAAAACTCGGGCCCCTCCTTGCCTCCCCCTGTCCTGGCATCTCTTCCGCTCTTGCTTCTTGCTGTGCACAAGTCCTGTGTGCCTTGTTTGGTTTTAATGTGCTCCTGACCCAGGGTCCCCGGTTACCGGAGTTCTTGTCATACAGTTAGTTACACTCTCATAAAGACTCCCACAAAAACGCCGTAACAAGCAAGGAGTCATTGCTCAATACACTAGGTGTAAGTGTCACCAGGTAAGACTTGACCGCGGCAGACAGAGTAAAGGCAGTTACTGAAAAATACGAAACGGCGCGTCCCCGTCGGGCCGTCTGCTCCGGGGCTGTCCGCGGCTCTGGGTTCCAGGATGAACGTCTCGTTGGCCATTCGCCATGGCGATAAACGGCGCCTCACGGATGTGGCTCCCCACAGAGGGCACCATGGATCGGGGGGCCGCACGGCCACGTGAGGGAGGGCCGCGTGCCCGGCTCCCCACGTCCCGCCGGCCCTGGGAACCACGACCCCGTGAGTCTGACTTAAAGCGCTGGCGCTTCCCCCGAGCTGGCATCCTTGGGCTCGGGTTGACCATTTAACTGTGAATCTGAGGAAAGTACACGAGGTGAAACCATAGTAAAAAAAAAATTTTTTTCTGGACGTTCCTGATGTCTCCCCAGCGAACTCGTTGCAGGGGACCGCTAACTGGCGTCCCGATGGAGGGGATGGGCTGTGACACCAGGCGAAGCGAGCCGAATGTCCCCCAGACTTCACAAGGAAGTTAACAGGTTGCTCCCTGAGCGGGTCTTGACTCTGGATTCTGAGGATGGAGAACGCGTGGGGCTGGGGCTGAGGTGACGTGGAGTTTGCATTTATCGCGGGGGCGGGTGGGGGAGGGGTTTCACGGGGAGGAGGTGGAAAGACAATTTGAGAATATTCCTTAGCTGAGAAGCTGCCCCTTCCACTGGATTGTGATTTTCCATCTGGCCACGCTGGTTGGGGAGCCGCGTTTGGGCGTGAGCTCTGCTGTCAGTCAAGGGTCCCCAACTGTGCCCACCCCAACTCATTAAACCAGAGCAAACTGTACCGAGGGCGCCGCTGTGCGATTTTAATATTTGGTGCATGTGACAGGATCATTTTAGTGATTTGCAGGATTTATCTCCTCTTAAAAGTACTGCCTAAGGCTACTCTAATTGGTAGGAAAGCAAATTCCCTCTTCTCCTCCTGTCAGTCTTTGTTTTATTTACTGAGAACTGCCGAAACCTATTTACACAATAATGAGGATAAATCACCAGGATGCTTTCAACACAAAGAGAAATGTGGCGCGAGTTGAAAGCTGTACAATTAAAACAAAATTCCAGATATTCCTGAAGTGGTGTGTGCAGTTAGGGAGAGCAAAATAAAATTAAGACGAATGGGAGGATCGCACCCCGGACCAGCTCGGGAAGCTAATCAGGATCAGAATTCTAGAGATATTTTATGATGGGCAATTTCACTTGAAATGGCAATGAAGTAAATGCCTGTGAGTTACCATCAATATTTGTAATAAAAATAAACAATCATGCATTCCTCTAGCCTGCAAATAAACAGGGTGAGTTTAGGCGTCATAATTATGACATTGCCGGAGTGGCGGTAAGTCATGTGAAAATGGCAGCTGTGCGTCAGCGGCCTCTGGCTTGCTCCCAGGGAGGAGGGCCACAGCCACTTGGAGGAGACACTCCAGATGTACTTGACTGTATGACCTGGAAGGACCCACTTATTTAGATGTCAAGAGCGTCCTACAGTCGAGAATGGTTCTTCTGGAGGGTGAGGCACAAAGAGGCTTCCCAGCTGAAAGACCGAGGCGCAGGTCTTGCCCGTGACCTTGGTCCTTGTGGCTGTTGGGCTGGTGTGTGACGCCCATACCTCCCCGAACCTCCAGGTTTGCATTAGGATCTCGCCGGGCTCCGTCACCCTGAGCAGAGGTGGTCACAGGAATGGCCTCGGTCCCCCTCGGAGGTGGCCGTCCTAGGGACGATGGGAGCAAATCACGTGAATCAAGGAAATGGATAAGCATGGCCATCATGAACAGGGAAACTTGGAGCCATCTACACACCACACACCCTCTGCAGCCTCGCAGATGCCAAGTGCAAACACAGGACGGCCAATCTGGGTGTCTGTTTGGGAAATAGAGGAGTTTCTAGAACTTCTCTGAAGTGATAAGAGCTAGAGGCCCTTTGTGATCAGGTGGGGGTCCCAGCCTGGCCAAGCTTGCACCTCCCTGGGCGCTGGACCAGATGTTTTCAGGGACCTTTCTGGTTTAGACTGTCGCGGTGTCTGCGTGTGCGTTTGCGTCTTTGTCTCCCCCAGCCCCATCTCGAACATCGACCGTGCCTCTCCCCAGCTGTCCCCCCACCTCTCACCCCTCAACGTCGGTGCCCTCCTCTTAGGTTATAAAAGAGCCTGCTTTTCTGTTTGCATCCTGACAGCTCAGGTGATGGCTGCTCAGTTATCCTGGAAAAAAATAATTCACATAAGCAGATTTTAGCACATTTACCAGGCCTTTTAACTTCATCTGACGCTGTTTGGATGGAAGATGAGAGAAGTATATTTTTATATCCCAAGGGAGTTACTTTATGATGACTCTTTCAAGGTGAATATTGGCATTTATTTAGCCTGAGCAGAAAATAAAAAGGAACATATAGAAGCATGAACATAGAAACACCGGAGTCAGCAAATAGTATTTTATTTTGTTGCTTTGAATTGCTATCCCTCAAACACAGCTAAATCTAAGTTAATTTAAAGTTTCTCTTGAGGAATTCATATCAAATTAAAGTGTTTCTCTGCAGTGGCGACAAGAGCAGGGAACACATCTGAATTTCCTCCAAATTATGGTCTATTTTTACAGTCTCCTAAGATTTGCCTTTGTGGACCTTATTCCACTGTCTTTGAGAGAAAATTAATTTAACTAATGACAGCTCAGACTGAAACATCAATCAAAAGAAGAGAGAAATAACATGGCAATCACTGAAGGGAAGAGTGTGTGAACAGAGGACCGGATTCCTCATAGGAGCTTCTCCCCCATCCTTCCCTTAAATTTTTTTTCTGCGTGGTGCCGATGCCTCCCACCCCCTCCGTCCAGCAGGTGCGTTCCCGCCGCATGCGAGAGCCAGGAGGATGGCGGGTCTGACTCCCCATCTCGCTCCTGCCTCCAGCTGCAGTCTGACTGGCCTGGAGGCCAGGGGAACCCGTGTCTGCCCTCCTGGGTCTCCCTCGAGAGCCACCACTGCCTCTGCAAGGCACGTCGGGAGGGTTTTATTTATTTATGTCCTAACCAAACGGTTGGTGGTTCTGCTAGCCTGCTTGAAATGACCCGACCGTGCTGGGGGTTGCGGGGGCTCCGGTTTGGGGGAAGGCCCGGGCCCCGTCCTCCCGCTGCAGAGTCCATTGTGAGGCTGGGGACGTGAGGACAACACCTTCCTTATGTTCTTAGCCATCTGACACACATAATGGGGCTTTGTGGCACTCCGTTGGCATCAAGAAATGCCAGAGGATTGTTGAGAAAATTTAAGACGTTTTCATTGGCAGCCGATCTCGCCGCGTCCGCACCTTATTGATGCCGACTCCGATTTATGAATGATGAAGTGGAGGACATTCGCTATCAGAAGCTCACAATGTAGCTCTTAATAAAAGATTAAACAAGGAGGAGAAGGCAGTGCGGATTTCTGACACACTGCTGATAAGAAGCCCCAATTCAAGGCTGCGAGGAGGCAGGAGCCCGACAGTGACAGATGCCGAGCGGGAGAGACGGCGAGCACGTGTTGCTCCCGCACTCTGACGCGTAGCCATGTGGAAAATCTGTCTGAGGAACTTTCTACAGACCAGACGCCGAAAAGGTTTCCCCCTTCCTCGGGGCGATCCGTTATCTGCGGACGGAAAACGAGCCGACGCGCAGACGTGGCCGCGGCCTGGCCGGCGTGGAGGTGCCCCGGCTCCCGGGCGCCGGGAGGGGGCGGCGGGCAGCGGGCTGTCAGTTTGAGAAATGAGGAGTATAAGAGGCTGGGACCAGCTTGGCAGATGTGCAAGAGGAACAGGGAGCATATTGATCAATTAAATATGCAAATACCTCAGCAAGGAAAGACAGAGATGAATAAACTGACAGAAACATCAAACTGCACATTAATGACTCGATGGAGTGCCCATCCCAACAGTTTAGTTTTAAATAAACGCTACTTTCCCAGAGTCAGTTTACAACGTCCTTAATGACTCGCAGGGGCGGAGGTGCGGTGGGGGTGGGGGTGGGGGCAGTGCCCCCGGGAAGCTCCGGGGCTCTGGAACCCCGGGGCAGGGGGGCTGTCCCTTTGGGGGGGCAGCCCCCAGCCCCCCCAGACAAGGGCAGGAATTCAGATTTCTCTCTAACAATAGCCCATCACCGTCCTATTGTTACCGACTTTCTCAGGTCATTTCTATATCATTTCCTTTCTCAGCCTCCCCAAAGAAAGCCTGATTGTTTGGGGCCAGACTCTGCTGGCCGCCTCCTGCCCACAGGTGAACCCCGTAAACCCGGGGACCCCGGATTAGGTTTCATTCCTGTGCCGCAGGCCCGGCTGGAGCAGGGTCTGTACCTTTTGTCCGTGACTTTGACTCTGTGAAAGGCACCTAATTATGACTTAGCTCCTCACACTAATGAAATTATCGTCTTGTTCTCTTGCTTCTGTGCTGTTGTCAAGACTTTGAAACATGATCGTTTAATTACTGACACCTACTGTAGCTCATTTTATGCATGCAGAGCTAGAAAATGCTTGTCTCTGGGAGCCCAACAGGAGCGCTGAGCTCTGCCCTTTTGGCTGCGTGTGTAAAAGTCCTCTTTTCATATGAAAATTTAATACAGCGACGGGTCAGCTTGGGCTCTCTTCTGTTAAG
>CM052894.1:1973049-1990549 GCA_028534135.1 Potos flavus
TCTGGAGGGTGGGCCGTGGGCCCCTGAGCTGGCGTGCTGGAAGCCAGAGGGCCACGAGGGATGGCACAGAGCCTGCTGGGGACCCCGTGTATCCATGCAGCTGTCACCATGAGTCGGAACCCGAGCTAATTGCAGCTAGTTCATTTAACTCCGACTTCTGCAAAAATGGATATAAATATGGAGGGGAAAACACAACAGTCGTTCTCGTGAAGAACGGCCTTAGGACAAAGACAAAGAATAAAAAATGTCTTTTGTATTTACTTGAAACAAATGGATGGTATCAGGTGAAAACTATCTGTCTGTGCTTGTTCAGATTTAAGGCCAACAAATTTGCACCTTATTTCAATTTCCTGCGTGCAGTGGAGGAAGTGCGAATAGCTTATTCAGAGGCAGATTAATGCAAAAGAGCTGAGGGGGACATAAATCTACAAGCAGTGACTTGTACCATCATGTAAGTGTAATGATTATCAAACTGGAATCAGGGCTCCGAGTATCAGCTTAACACAGAGAAAATTTGCTTGATGTGAGAGTATTAAAGTCATGCTATAATATATCCATATACTGTGACTAAATTTTATAGTTCATGAAGCATATTAGTATTACACTATATCCTGGTACATTCAAAAGGTGATTTCCATTTAGATGCTCATTTTTCATGAAGATAAATATGACATGAATCATAATTTCCCTGAAGTAAATATTACAAATAATAAAATACTCAGGCAAGCAAGTTGAGGAATGACAGTAATGTTTTCCATTTGTATGGTAAGTGGCGAACCTTGTGGCCTATCAAGTAACAAATTGAATGTTTAATCTTTTTCCATGCAGATTGAGGATGGCAAAGTGGCAGCGAGCCTCACAACAAATTGAGAGTTCTCTGGTGGCTCATGGAGTATCAGCTCTTTTGCCTTTGGAGGCCAATAGAGGGTGTCAGCAAAGCTTTGTCAAAATATATCACGAGCATGAAGTTGTAAAATTGCAATTTACAACAAAAAGACTTTGGGATAACGGGCAAATCTTAGGCATGCTAAATACATAGCAAATATTTAGAGAGGCTTTGTAAGCAATTTAAATATTGTTAGGGGAAGTTGCTTAGCATCTGGGGCGCATCCCAGAGGTAGAGAAAGAAATGTATCCTATCAAATGGTAAATAGTCTATATTCCAAATGATAAAAATATTCTTTAGCTACCAGCCGATGGCGTTAACCTAATTGGCAGAAGGGGTCTTCACGCCGCCGGGCCAGAGATGGGGCCCGGGGGCTGCCCTTTGGGTGCGTCACACCTCTTGGCATTTGGGGACCTCATCTCTGTCCTCAAATTTTGTAGTCCCTTCCAGGGCCTGGGGATCCTGGAGTGGGGTGTGGGGTGGGCAGCGACGGCGGTTTCTCTGGTTCTCCAGGTCATGGCAGTGAGGCCGGGTTAGAGCCACGCGCGGGCCTGGGGTCGCGACCCTCTCGGCCACCGTGCAGGGGCGCCGGTACCCACAGCGGGGGAGTCCGCTTTGCTAAAGGTTCTGCCGTTCATTAATTTTAAGTTGCAGCATCTGCCCTGTGAGATGGCACGACTAGCATTGTGATGAAGGATTTTATCCATGAAAAAATGTTCACGGTCTGAGTTCCCGGAGACCTGCCGATGGGTCGGCCGCCTGACCTGCTGCTGCGTCTCCGAGTGTTAGGGCGGCGGCCGGGGCAGGGAGGGGCGCGCGGCGCTGTTTTCTCTGTGACGCGAGCAGTTCACGGGGCGCTCCGCTCTCGGGGAAGTCACGACTCTGCATCACCAAAGAGAAAGAGGAAAAAAACCACCCTGAAGTGCCTCTTGCTCATTTTCTCTTGGATTTCAGGAGCGCGAAGCACGAGCACGTGCAGTCGCTGCGTTCGGGCGCCGCCAGGCAGAGCGGCGGGGGGCTGGCCTCCGTGGTCGCCGCGTCTCTCCAGTTTGCATTTTGGGCACATGCGACGGAGCCACGGGAAAAGAAGTTAGGGAGTACGGCCTCGTTTTTTTTTCTTTTTTAAACAGGATATTCTTCAATGAATTCATCCTGGTTGCTTTTCTGAATTCTTTTAGCATCTGCCCGAATTAAGGCTGAGGATCTGTAGTTGTTGTGGAGCGAACGTCGGACTTGTGTGTGTCCTCGTGGATCACCCTGGGAAGGGAAGGGTTCCTGAAACTCATGCACGGGCCTTGCTGGCCCCTTAGCTCTTGGGGGCTGCTGAGGTCACGGGTGGGGGAATGTGGATGGGGCCCCTTGACAAGGAAGTCTGCTGGCAGAAGAGCCAGAGAGGGAGACAGGATGACCCAGCTGGGAGGAAGGGTCCTTCCCAAGTTGGTTGGCAGGCGGGGAACTGTGTCCTGATTGCACAAGGGCGTCCCTGTGCGCCCCAAGGACGCCACGGCGAGAGGCCCTCTAGTGGGGACAAGTGGCACTGCGCACCTCTGCCTCTGGCAACAGTGTGATCCCCCAGGACCCCCCGGAGCTCGCTGTGGACCCCCACCCCAGCAGGGGGGCAGCGAAGTGAGGAGGGGGCAGAGGAGCCTTCGGGGGCCTCCTTGTGGACCCTGAGCACATCGATGGCAACACACTGGGCTGCCCACGTGCCAGGGCTCGACAACAGCAGAGGTGACGTGCAGTGTCCTTCAGCAGACACGGGCTTTCTAAGGATGCTCACCTGCTTTGTGGAGCGGATGCTGCTTTCGTGAGGGTGTCCCCTTGCAAAGTTCCACTCGAGCAGGACAAGCAGGGCGGTGCTGCCCGGTGGCCATGAAGCCACTGTCGCTCGTGGTTCCGTGGCGGGGGTGGGGGGAGGCACTTCTCTGGGCCCACCCGCTCTGCTGTCCCTCCCCTGGCCCGTGCGGTGCCGTCTGTGGGGCCCCTGCTCACACTGGGGTTTGGATAATTCTCTACCTTTTTTTGTAATTGCAGAATCATAAAATATTTTAATTTCAAGGTTAGCAATTTTCTCTTGCATACTTAATTTATAATTAGCTGGTTTATAAACCTGTTCTGCGAATATAATTTTACTGTTGCCAAATGTTCTTCATGAATAATTAAGGGCAAATCCCTATTTATCAAATTATTAATATACCTAATAGCCTTGTTTTCATAAACAATGCACTGGAGTTGGATTTAAAGGAAACCACGTCTCAGGGATCTGGTGTTCTGTTCCCACCGCCACGGGGACCCGCTGGGGGTGTCCGCACAGAGGGACGCTTGTGCTGCGCTGATGTCACGGCCCCCGGCCTTCTTTCCCCCACAAAGGCCCAGGTATCAGTAGCTGGACAAACACAATGGCCATTCACAAGTGGGACTGGCCTCCTCGGCCTTGTGAACAATGTTGTTATTTGTTCTAGCCATTCACCAGGAGCATTTTTGGAGGAAATGTAGCAGATGAAACCATCCTTTCAGCCTTTAAAAATCTCTTTCGGCATAATCCTACCCGCATTAGTAGGGGACCGCTTTTCAAAGTGAGGAAAGCAACTTTTATGTGTGAATTTGGACTCAAGGCATGAAAAGCTGCGGTTGGGCCCCGCAGTCCGGCGACGCAGACCATACAGGGTCCGGTCCAGAAGACCGAGGAGGAGCCGGAGGAGAATGGAAGCTCGGGCCGGGCATGTGGGTGGGACGCCTGCGGAGGCTCCCACTCACCCCCTCCTTGGGCTCCCTCGCTTTCCTGGAAGACAGCGCAACCGTCCTTCCTCCTCGCGCCCGAAGCCGGATCACCTCCTCGCCCGAAGAAGGTCCCCAGCTCCCACTTAGGACTCCTTCGAACAGTTGAAACGATAAGAAAGCCACGGTGCTAATTCAGAACTCATCATTAAAGACTGAACTTGTAGGGTCCGCTGGCCGAGGTTGCACGGCGCGGTCTCCGTGCCCCAGTGCTGGGCGCAGGGGAGGGGCGCACGTGTCTGCAGCCGCGAGGGCCGGGCCGTGCGGCCCTGCGGAGGCCGTGCTTGCTTCTTCCCGGCCGCCGGGCTCCTGGTGGAGGCTCGGGAAGGAGGCAGGGCCGGGCCGTGCTCTTCTTGGGGCTGGCATGTGCGCCCACTCGCCATGTGTGTGCGACTCCGTGTGTATGATTCATTCCAGAGCAGTTTTAGTCCTCATAAAATATTCATTTTGGTTGTGCAGGGCCCTGTAATTGCCATCTCTCACCCTGAATTATTTATACCTTGCACAGACTGACAAAGCTTTGCCATGCGGCACTAGATGAATCAGAAACACGGATCTTTGCTGCCAACAGCATTATAGTTTCACAAAATATGGCACCCACGTCATTCTGGGCTGCCTCATCTCTAAATCCAGCTTTTCTTGATTTGACATTTTCTTTACTCTTCCATTGTCTTAGTCAGGCAGAAAGGTTGCCTCTCAACTCAAAGCAGCAACCTTTCCTGCTTGCATTATAGCCGCTGTGCTTGAGAGGACTAATGTGTCTTTATTGCCCTTACTTTTTTATGCTCGGTAACAAGACAGTACTTGGGCTCACTTTACAGCCATATATTATACATTAGCGATAAAATGATGCAAATAGTGCTGAATACTCTTCAAACAGATAGTGGAGATCAGCCCGGATCTGGCTGCTTGTCACAAAAACAGAGAATGAAAGGTGATGCAAGAAGGTGGGTGGGGGCGCTCCCCCAGCCGTGGGCTCTGGGCAGGCGGGGGCAGCCCGAGCACCCTGCTTCTGGCCTCCCTGATGCCCCTGTTCCCCGTCTGTCGCCTCGTGGCCCCGGGCTCGGCCCGCTGCTGGGCGCTCCTGTAGCCCCGCCTCACAGGGGGGGCCCCCGGGCGTGGTCTCACCGTGCCCCCCCAACCCCAGTGCCCCGGGACTCAAGCGCTTAGAACGAGGGACGTGGCATCATCACATGCGAATATTTAGGAACACTGTGCTAACATGAATTAGGGGCCGGGAGGCCAGAGCCAAACTCCTCCACGAACCCTTGGAAACTAGAAAGGAAAGAAACGCAATCGGCCCCTATCGTCGGGAGCTTTCCTTCCCGCGTGCAGACAGTGACAGCCGACACCAACTCCAGGGAAGAATCCCCGTGTGCCGAAGGCCCCGGAAAAGATCATCTGTGGAATATTCACGCGCAGAGCTGTGCGGCGGCGTGGGGAGCCGAGCGAGGCTTACCGTGATTTTAACACCTTGGCCCTTCCCTGAGCCGCAGACAGGGATTAATTTATGGCTCCTGGCTCATCAACAAAGGGACGTGAAGAGGGAAGGCTCGGTGCTGTTCCGAGTAATGGATGACCTGGACACACATTTCTCTTGTATTTGTTGACACGCAGGGGTAATGAAGTTAAAGCTTTGCACACATGTGCCCCCTCATTAAGCTGCATTACCTGCATTAAAACTAATAATTGCCACTCAGAGCTGTGCTCCCATTAATCATTTATAATGTTTTAATAAGTTTTTAATCAGGACCTAAAAGGCGAGAGAGGCTGGCATAGGCAGGTTCGACAGTGGTGTCCTGTGTGCATGCATGGGCTTGATTTAAAATGTGATTTTTTTTTTTTTATTAATAATTCAGCCCACAAAGATGATAGTTCTTAATTAAGCAAGCTGGCATGGATTGCGGGGTGCATTTGAGCAGAAGAAGATGAACAACATCTTTCCCACTTGGAGACTGGGGGGAAACCCTGAAAAACAAAAACAAAAACAAAAATGCACATTTGTTTTGAGAACGATCTCTTTCGCCCTCCGAAGTCAGCATGGCAAGAAGAGCGTCCCCGTTCTCTTCGGATCCCGAAAAATGCACCCGTGCCTGACCGGGGCGAGGAGGGGGGGTTCGAAACCCTAAGTTCGGGTCCGTGTAGGCATTTCATCTCTGCGCACAAAGTCTCTGCGAGAAGCCTCCCCTGGAGCTGGCAACAAGTCAGGGGGTGCATCTGATGTGAGCCAAGTGATGCTGGCATTTTTCTTAAATAAGGAGTTTCGTGATCAGAGCTGGCAAATAGAGCAGTGTCCAGAGGGAGTGAAGAAGCTGTTTTAATGAGCCCACAGCGAAAGACAAAATACAGACTGATTGACAGGGCGAATGATCTGGTGGGGAAATAATGTCAATGCTGCATCGCCCATTAGAAATAGAGAAATAGGTAAAGAGGAAAAGAAAGATAGGCACTTGAAACAAGAACCCTAGTGTAAATATAGTGCACTTCACGTTTCTTTTGTGTTGTGCAGTTGACTTCCTTTAAACAGATAACCTTATCAAAACTATCATGAAATATCAGGCACTGTTACAGAAAATACTAACTAGAATCCTGACAGCGAGGCAGGTCGGGGAGCTGACAAAAGCCCAGGGCTCCGGGATGCATTTGCGTTCAGAGTGTCTACCTGGGTTTTACTTATCTGAACACATTAAAACCACCCGGAAAAGTTTAATGCGAGTCATACAAATTTCTCCAAAAGGAGGGCTTGGCAGGGTCTGTTTTGGAAGTGGATATTGAACTGGCCAGCAAAGCTATTAAATCCCATCAGATCTCCTTGGCATCATTTTAATGAGAATCATTGCAAAAGTACAAGATCATGGTATCTATAAGTGCCTCTTGACAGCCACTGGTGAAAATGTGATGAAAAGAAAAACCATTATAGCAGAAATTTAGTGATAAGGCTCTTTGGAGGGATGGTGGGGCCCAGTGTGGCTCTGGACCGTGAAGGGTTAATTTTCTAAACCTAATAATGTTCGATAGTGAGGTATTTGTCAGGAGATAAAGAAGTGATAGAATCTGGGAAGTGGGTCCCTTGATGATTGTAGTACAAATATTGTTAATGCGGTGTGGTTACTACAGCGAAGGGAAGTAAAATAGCTCTAGTCCACCAGAGACAAGCTCTGCTACAGTGGAGCAGGAACCTCGAGACAAAGGCCAGTAATTGTTGAACCGCGAGTCAAGCCGTGGATGTTTTCAAATCCTCATCCACCTATATTTACATGCAGGACGCCCCGCATGTGCAGCGGGGGGTTGGGGGTGGGCGGCAGTGCGCATGGAGCCCAGGATCCCACGGTGGGGAGCCGGGCAGCCCCGGACCTCTCACCAGCGAGGGGCCCCCCCCTCATGGAGGACATCTGGGCACAGCTGTAAAATTCAATACCGTCACCCTCTGCCCCTTCATGATGACGTCACGCGGGCCCTACAAGTCTATGAGACCCATAACTTGAAATGTACAAGAATTTAATAAGTCTGGTGTTGGAGCAATTTGTCATGGCATATTTGAAGAATAAATCAGCCTAATGGAGCAGACTTTTCCTCCCGTATGGCATTACGGAACGTGAGCCCCGTAATAGCTAATGGCAGGAGAGGGAGAAAAAGAGAGGCCTGACATTCAGACCCTCGCATTTTGGAAATCCGATACGTATTGACCTGTGTACTATCTCAGTGCCCAGATCTGATGTCAGCAGAATGTAGTCTTGTATAGGAACTGCTCATTACAGGTTTTGTGAAGGAAGCACATTGTCTCTGAGCACCAGAACCCGATCGGCTAGAATTGCTCAGTAATCAATACTCCAGCGACTGATGGCCAGGCGCGCACACACCACAGCTGCGGCCACTGCTTTCAGGGACTTCCCAGTAATTAGCAGGGACTTCAAGGAAGCACTCCACTGGTCACTTTCTTATCAGTCAGGGAAAAGTCTCTTAAAGGCTCTATCTTTTAATTTGACTCTTTAACTATTTCCTTTCATGAGCGCAGTGGCGGCCACAGTCCCGGCTCCCCGAGAGGCCCCACTCCTCTCCACGAGCTCCTCCACCCTGGGGCGGGGACTGGGGGCTGCGGCGAGTCGCCGCGGATGGACAGAACACGAAATGAACCGTTTTAAAGTGTGCAATTCAGTGGCATTTAGTACCTTCCCAGGATTGTGCAACCGTCACCGCTCTGTGGGTCCAGACACTTTTGTCCCCAAAAGGAGACCCTGGGCCACTGAGGCATTGTTCCCCACTGCCCCCCTTCTCCCAGCCCCTGGCCACGACCAGTGGGTGGGGACTTTGGCAGCTGCATTTTCTGGTTGGTATCCCATACTCTTGTCAAGGCAATGGTATGAGAATAGCCTCCTGGTTTTGCGTTTTGGATTCAGGAACTACAAGCATGGGGCTTGGTCGGGAGTGGGGTTCTCTGGTGACCTCTGGAAGCTGTCAGCACCATGATTCACACAAGGACGCTTTGGGTGTTCTGATTGATGACACGGAGGTCTATCCATGGCCGTCTTCATTTGTTGCTTATTAAGAGCTCAGCCTTAAAATGGAAAGGCAAGCACCCCCGTCCCCCGCCAAAAAGGGATATCAATATTTTTCATCCTTGACTCAAATTTCCCATATTGCCCAGAGTGGAGGACCAGAAGGGGAGGCCATGCCTGCTGGGATGGAGGCCGGAATTGAGCCGTGGGAGGAGCCTGCTGCAAGCCAGAGCTCTTTGCTCTGAGCCTGGCGTTTAGCCGTTGCTCAGGTGGGGCCTGAGGCCTCTTCGGACGGCCTGTCGGGCTCACACCTTGCAGCATGCTGTCACTCACGTTTTCAGGCACTGGAGAGACCAAGCTCCGGAAGACTCTAAGACGCGGTGATTTAAAAAAAAAAAAAAAAAAAAAAATCCCTGCATATAGGATTCCCGAAATGCTGAGAGGAGGTAATTTCAAACAAGTGATACCCACGTGCAAAAGGCAAGCAATTAAAACTGCTCAAAGTTCCTTTTTTCTCCTCAATCACCAGGGTGCGTGCACCAAGCCCACTGCATTTCTAAGGAGACAATCTATTTCTCCTTTGACCAGAGGGAAAAAAATCATTATTACATGATTAGTGGCTTCAGCTAGGTGAGAAGTAGCAGTGTGGGGAAGGCGGTGAGGGTGAGTGGTATTAATTACCTAACACTTGCTGGCAAGATAATTTTATCAGTGATTTGGCCACCGGTAAGTTGCAGCTTTTGATACAAGTGGGCAAGTTCTTAGCTACTGGAAACATGAGGGAAGGGAATGGTGTCAGATGAAATGCATCTCATCAGCTTTTCTCTGACAAACCAAATTCATTCCTTATGTAATTGATAACGGCCTTGTCCAATTATTTCACACATTACAATACACAGAGGCCCCCTTTACAGGTTTTGCAGGGCTGTAATTAGCTATGCTAATATCCCCTTTATTGGCCCTAATATTGCTCAACACCTTTTGCCATTCTGGAACCCACGAGAGCCCCATGGCTTGTCAGGACCGCTGATTATTGAGAAGGATAGCTTTAATCAAACATAATTGCAGTTAATTTTTCTCTCCTGCTCTCTGTTGCCAGCGTCTAATGCCACGGACTCCTTGATATTCCATTAAATTACAATTAAGCAGCCTCCTTTGTTTCTGATTGTCCTGAACACCACCACAAAGTTGTGCAGCCGTTTAGAGGAGGGCTGTTTGTCCTAATTGCCTACGCGCACACAAAGGGCCAATTTATGCGATGCCCATGTAGAATTTAAACAGTTCCTAATGTAATGGATATTACACAGGAGCCTAACACTACAATTAAAATGATTTTCATCAGATAGAGAAGCTCTGGTTAATCAGCTTCATAAAAGTAAATATAAATGAACTAATTCATAGCTTAAACACACACAAGTGGGGTAGACTCGGAAATGAGTTACTGCGGTGGGGGCTCGCCCCTTGGGGGGGATGCGGAGGGTGGGCTCCCGTTGAGACGGTCGGTCCCGTTTCCTGCAGTGGCCTGGCTTATAGTGTCCTCGTCTGCCGTCTCGCAGGTCCGTGGTCCGTAGCTGTGGTCCGAGAGGATGCTGTGAGGGAGGCAGCCGGGGCGGAGCTTAACTTTGCGTGGCGGGCTTGGCTGCGGCCGGCCTCCACTGGGTCGCCGTCCCTGCAGATGCGAGGGCCTGCCTGGTACTGTGGCTGAGCCAGCGGCTCTCTCCGGGCCGCGGGCCTGCGCCCACCTTCCCGGGTGCTGGTGTGCGGGAGGCGCCCTCCCCACACCCCCCCGGAACCCGCATGGGTGCGAGCGCTTGGGGTTGTCCGTGTGGCCTCCTCTTCGAATCCCTGCACCCTCTGCAGGCCGAAACCTGGTTTCTGAAGTCATGAGATCCTACATCTCCCCCTTCTAATCGCAACTGAGAACTTTCCAGGAGGGCGTGCGCGGTCTCCGAGCAGAATATTACTGGGGAGTTTCAGCGGATGTGAAGCAGTTTGCCCTGGGCTGCTGCCTTCCCTCCTGCCTGAGAGAAACAAGTAAATAAAGCCCATATTTCAAGCTTGATTTACTCTGGTACCTACTGTGAAAGCTGATGGCTCTTTAGGGAAATAAAGACAGGGTCAGGGAATTAGTGTACATAATGGTCATTTTGATGATGGGCCAACAGATGCAGTGGAAGGCACACTGTACACAATTAAGCGTAATGTACTAATGACAGGTTCGAATTTTTATCGCCTCTTCGCCATCGAGCAGGGAATCCATGTTTAGCAGTAATAAAGAGTTTATTGGTGTTAAAGCCAAAGATTTTCTGACATAGGAAAGATTTTTCCTTTCATAACAAGAGTATTAAATCCTTTGTGTACCAGACTCTGGAAGTGAGGTATGTAAAGTGGTTGTCAGATATTTCTTAGGAAAAAAAGCCAATTACAGGGTAATTGAGTAAAAGGGTGAGAACGATCACTGGACCTCACGCAGAGGGCACCCGGCGTCCTCACGCTCCCCAAACGTCGGCGCGGGCGTCCCAGCGAGCCCCGGCGGGCGCCCGCGTCCTTGCGTGCGGGCCCTGCGGGCTCAGGCCGCCCGCCTGAGCAAGGGGCCTAGCGGACTCCCTGGCGGAGACACGACCCAGACGAGGCGGAAAGGCAAGCCCAAGGCTCCTCTTCCTCCTGGCCGAAGCTCCGCGTCTCCGGCCCTCGACGTTGTGCCACATCGTGTCTGTGCGGTTGGGACCGGAGCGCGTGGGGGGCGTCCACGGCTCACGGGACACTCGCGATCAAAGCCAAAGCTGCCGGCGCCACCCCCCCCCCCCCCATCAGCGTGTGCGTCCCTGCGGCGAGGGGCTCGTGGGGCCCGGCGCCCGGCTCTGTGCCGAGTTCCGCCGGCGGTCGGTGGCGGCCGAGGCCCGAGGGCACCGGGCCGCGTCCCCCCATCACGGCCCCGGGGGTTCGGACCACCCTGCGCGCGCGCTCTGCTGTCTCAGAGGCGACAGGACATCAGGGAAGTTAAAGTAATCTCTGGCCGGGGCCGGGAGGGTGAAAGGGAAGAAAGAAGAACAGAACAGAGACGCCGCCGCCATCACAGAAGCTCGGCGCCTGCTCAGAAGAGCCGGGAGGTCACGTGGGCCGTAAGTGCGCCATGCGGCTGTCCCCGAAGTGAGACCCTAATCGCCTGACAGGACGGAAACTTCGCGCCGCCCTCACCTTGTTAGGGCCTTCCCGGCGCGGGGCGCCCGGGCCGGCAGGGGCGTCTCGTTGACCTCGGCGGCGCGCGCGGCTTGATTGCACGGCGGCGGCGAGGAGACAGCGGTGGGCGGAGTGTCCAGGGACGCGGCGCGCCGAGGGCCGACGGCGCCGAGAGGCAGCGCGCGAGGGGCGGGGCTGAGGCGAGTCGGGAGAAGATGGAAACGCTGGCCGGAGACGGCGCGGCCCGGGTCTGTGAGGAAGTCGAGCGACGTGGCCGCCCCTCTTTGTCCCGGGCGTTGGGAAGGTGGGCGGGCAGCGCAGTGAGGGAAACGCCCTGCGTCCGCGGAGTCTTCTGTGCTCTGATCGGGCCCCTGTCCACAGGGGACCTCGGCCGTGGGGTTGAGGTCAAGGGGGCCCTGTGAGACTTCATGAAAAATGAGCCATCGTCAAGTAGGACGGGGGACATTTGGACAGAAAAGGGGGGTCGTTGGTAGCCTTGCGGGACCGGGCGGCGGGAGAGCGCACGTGTGTCGTCGGCTCAGAGACCCCGCCCCCGGCGCGGCCCACGGTGGCCGTGGCCTCGGGCGGGGCAGAGGGGCGCCGGGACGAGACCCCCGCGCCCCCCCCTCCCCCCGTGCCGGGCGCTCCGGCCGGGCCGCCCGGCGCCCACGCGCTCTGGCCGCGAGCCGGAGCTCCTGTCCTTGTCAGCGAGCGCGCGGGCATGGAGGGCACGGCGTGATGAGGTTTCTGTCGCAGCCTCTCAACGCCCTGTCAGGACCCCTGAATCTTCACGCCTCAGAGCACAGGGCAGAGCTCGGCGGGCAGTGCAAGCGCCCCCGCCTCAGCCGCACTGCCGCCGCAGCCTCGGCCGTCTCCGCCAACACGCGCGCGCGCCCTTCACCGACGTCACACCCCGCCCTCTCTTGTCTTAAGAGCTGCGCCCACCGAAAGTGTTCAAAGATTCGTCCTGGAAGGTCGGGGCAGCGGTGAGCTCCGGGCTCGGCTGCCGGAGAGTGGAGCGCGTCCACTTACACGGGGCTTGGGGGTAAACGACGGCTGCCGAGGCTGGGGACGCTTTGGGACGGACCCGTCCTAGAAAGGTATTTGTCATCTACCCGGAGCTCAGATGTAAGTGGGCGTCGCGTGTTTTTACGTGCCGGAGCGGGCGGCCCCGTCCGGGCCGGACAGTTCCCGGGGCTTACGGTGCGAAGGGCCAGGCGGGGAACGGCCCGTGTAAGCCCCAGCTGGCCTCATAAAGCTTGGACGCCGTGATGTCAAGACACACGTAGGTCTGTGGACATCTGCGCTGGCCGTCAGACCCAGCGGCCGGCGCCGTCTCCCCGTACCGCCCCCTATGGGTGGGAGCGCGGCCAGCAGCCGTCTTCCGGCACTGCCCCCTACAGGTGGGAGCACGGCCGGCGCTGTCTCCCGGCATTGCCCCCTACAGGTGGGAGTGCGGCCGGTGCCATCTCCTGGCACTGCCCCCTACAGGTGGGAGCGCGGCCGGCGCCATCTCCTGGCACTGCCCCCTACAGGTGGGAGCACGGCCAGCACTGTCTCCCGGCACTGCCCCCTACAGGTGGGAGCGCGGCCGGCGCCATCTCCTGGCACTGCCCCCTACGGGTGGGAGCACGGCCGGCGCTGTCTCCCGGCATTGCCCCCTACGGGTGGGAGCGCGGCCAGCAGCCGTCTTCTGGCGCCACCTCCTACAGGTGGGAGCACGATCAGCGCTGTCTCCCAGCACTGCCCCCTACAGGTAGCAAGCGCGGCCAGCAGCCGTCTCCCCGTACCGCCCCCTACAGGTGGGAGCGTGACCAGCACCATCTCCCTGTACCGCCCCCTACAGGTGGGAGTGCGGCCAGCGCCGTCTCCCGGCACTGCCCCCTACAGGTGGGAGCGTGGCCAGCGCCGTCTCCCCGTACCACCCCCTACAGGTGGGAGTGCGGCCAGCAGCTATCTCCCGGTACCGCCCCCTACAGGTGGGAGCACGGCCAGTGCTGTCTCCCGGCACTGCCCCCTGAAGGTGGGAGCGTGGCCGGCGCCGTCTCCCGGTACCACCCCCTACAGGTAGGAGCTTGGTCAGTGCTGTCTCCCAGCACCGCTCCCTACAGGTGGCGAGCGCGCGGTGGCCGGTACCCTCCACCACTTCCCGCGCTGACAGTGTCTTTCTAAAAGTTTGTGCGTTTGTCTCATGACCCTAACACATATCCGTTTTTTGTATTTTTATAGATTCTTTCTAAAGTTTTTCCTCAAGTGCAATCAGAACTGTTTGAAGAATGCAGGCAACCCTCGAGATATGCGGAGATTCCAGGTACACAGCTCTGCGGACACGCGGGCCACTGTCCGGACTTTATCGTGCAATTTGAATTCTCTGAGGTTGCGATGCCTCAGAAAACGGTCTTTAGTTCTCCGAGGGCTTGAGAGCAATCTAGAATTGGTTCATCGCGTAAAATATTTAAATCGCTTTGCTTTGAGAATGATTCGGCCTCCTCCGTACGCCAGAGTCACCGAGTCTGTGCGCACCAGACCGTGGCTTCTAAGACTCACCTCTTGGTGCGGTTACGCCGCGCCTGGCCCCCCGCGTTGGGCTGCCAGGTACCTGAAAGTCAGAGTTCTCGGAGCTGCAGGTTCAGTGGGCTCCCCCGGACGTGTGGCCATGGTGAACCTCATAGGTGTGTTTCAGAATGACTGTTTTAGAGTCTCTTCCGTTTCCTCGGCTGTCTGTAGCCATGTACTATCGATGAGAACTTGGGGCCCCTGCCCAAGGGTCTTCTTTCAGGGATTGATGGGTGGATTCTTCATGGGGCAGAGCCATAGTGCAGCCTGTTGGGTAAACACAGGACCTTGGGCCTTCTTCATGAAGGAGCCGCACCTGTTTGACACGGGCCTCTACACATTCCAGAATGTTCTCCCAGCCTGGCTTCCTTTCCCTCAGGGTTGATGTGTTCTTGCTTCCTTACCTATGCCCGTGCCTGATTGCTAGCCCATGTTGCTGGATGCAGGCTAACTCCTTTTCTGGTTTGCTTCAGAGGATTTCATCTCAAGGCGAGAAGGTAGAGAGCTGGGTGGGTTATTACTGAGTGCCTATCTTTGTGAACAATCAGGAGGTTACTTCAGAGTGAGAGGTCCTCCGCACACAGTGGATTATTTTGCTGATTTTAATTGTAAAGATATTCTGGGCTGGGACACAGAACTGCCTACCAGCCAGAGGAGAGCGCGGCAGCTAGTGGGAACGAATGCTAGATTGGATGACTTACCCTCAAACCGCTCAAGGTCATCTTTAGCAATTTAACTTCTGTTCCAGTCCTTTAGGACACGTGACATTTGTCTTTACAGCCGGCCAGCCAGTAGGAGAAGGGTCTGTGGGCTGGTCCACAGTCATGGTCTGTAGGTGGGGACAGTGTCTCTTCTAAACAGCTGGGCCCGCCTCCACTTTCTGGCGCCAGGCTTCACAGTGGTCTCTGCCCATTGAAGCAGAGTGGAGGGCGCACATTGTCTTGCCGTTGGCCCACACGCCATCAGTCGCACGTGAGCCCACAGTTACTAGAAGGATCTGCTCTGCTCTCCTTAGCCTGGCATCCCGCCTCTCGGAAGGTTGAGCAGGACCTAAGAGTTGGTCTGGGCTTCTGCAATATGTGCAGCTGGCTTCCCCAACTCAGCATCTTCCTGCAGGTGCACTGCAGGGCTGGCCTAGGCAAAGAAACTCAGTGCAGCTTGTCTGCTTTCTCTGCCGAGCCACACGCTTTTCCCTCGGTGACTGACCTAGATAGAGGGGACAGACCAAAGACAGTGTCCTTTTTTTTATTTTTATTTTTACCTTTCTTGCTTCTTTTACATATCATGGTCTAAGAACTCGGAGAGGGCAAGTCTGTGGCTCAGCGTTCATTCCATGGCCTTGCCTCACCCTCAGGTGACGGTGCGTGTCCCCCCCTCCCCAGCCCTGCGTCCTGGGGGCCTGGGGGCAGAGGCGGCCAGGCCGCCGCATGTGCCTGCCCCATGGCTGGGTGGCCGGCCTTCGATAAGAGGAGGATGACGGGTCTGAGGCTGGACGTGGGGACGCTGCAGGCCATACCCATAGTGTTTTGAGGCTCAGGGGCCCAACACTGTGAGACTCCAGCAGTCTTGGCGAGGCCCACCCAGGAAAGAAGTATCAAGGAGGCTGCCCCGGGAGGGAGTTTTGGGAGGTGTGGTGGGTACGGCCGTTGCTTCACAATCTTCCTGTGGGGCCTGAGATTTTTTATGAAAAAGTCAATTACACATGTATTCATATACATATACATACATACATATATATACACACACACACACACACATATATATATATGCAGCTTTGACCTTTTCTTAATCCTTAAAAATGCAATATATTTTTTATTTTTGATCATTTTTATTTATTTTTTTTCTAATAGACTTTTTTTGGGGGATGGGGGAAGGGGCAGAGGGAGAGGGAATCTCAGGCAGACTCCCTGGTGAGCACAGAGCCCAACGTGGGGCTTGATCCCACAACCCCAAGATCTTGATCCTAGCCGAAATCAAGAATCGGATACCTAACTGACTGAGCCACCCAGAGCCCCTTTAACAGACCTTTTTTTAAAGAGCAGTTTTAGGCTTTGGGAGGAATCCACGGATGGTTCCGAGCATTCCCGTGCACCCCCTGGGCACAGCATCCCTCTCAGTGGCCCCTGGTGTTAACGTCCTACATTGGCTCTGTGGAATAAACAGTGTTCCGTTAACCATGGTCCACTGTAGCTTTGGCTTTCAATAGTCATTTTCCACGGTGTGTTTGGACATGTGCAGACCAGGCGGGGCGAGCAGACACGGACTGGGAGCCCTTCCGGTTCCCTCCTCTCCTGTCCAGCTGCATGTTTCTCTGTGGGGCTGTGCTTCCCGAGGTGGTGCTGGTTGTCGCCACCACCCACAGGTGGCCAAGGCCAGGCTCCTGCACCCCAGAGGCCGGCTCCAGCCACACGAGGCCTGCTGTGAGACCCAGACTGAACCAGGGCGCATGTCTTCGCTACTCGTATCAGCTCTTCTGAAAATAGTGGGCCGCACGGGTCCCCCCGCCCCCCCCCCCCCCGTTTACGACACATTTTAAGGCTGGGTAGTGATTCCCATTTCCCGAGTCCATTAAGGGGCGCCATTTCTGGGCTGCCTGGGAAGGCACCTGGGTGGGCAAGGCTGTCCAGTGGAAGGGGCCCTTCCATTGGTACCAGGGTCCTTGCCAGCCTCCGCAGTGAACTTGAGAAAGGATTGAAAACGCTGTCACTACTCACATTCAGCTTGGTCTTTTCAGATGCGGGAAGGTTCCTTACCAGACGTTAGACGTAATTGTCAAATCGACCCAGGGATCATGGATGATGGGCTGGGGTAGCCTGAGTGCTTCTGATCTAGGAAGCCTGTTTTTGGCAACTCAGGAGTCCTCACAATTCTTCAAGGGAGGACGGTCTCAAGTGAACTAATTTTAATTAGATAAACTATCTAATCAATATATGAACAGATCAATCAAAACAGCAGCTTTAAAATGAGCGGCTGGAGGGGTGTTTCTGAAGCTAATGGCTAGAAGAATATTTCTCTGAATTGAATTCACTTGTTAGCATAATAGGAGATTAAACTGTAATTAGCAAAGCGGGTTTTGAAGAGAAGCAATCTTGAGTCAAAACAAAGCAAAACAGCCTGCCCACCCCCAGGAGCCGAAAAAGCTGCGGGTGCTGGCGGCCTCGGAGGCCATGCGGGAGCGGGCGCGGCCCCGTGCGCACGGCCCAGTGCGGCCCAGTGCTCGGTGCGTGCGGCCCAGTGCGGCCCGGTGCTCAGTGCGCGCAGCTCTGTGCGCGCCGCGGGGCTGGCAGTGGCTTCCATCTCTTCCTCTGCCCTGCGTCTCACATCCGCTTCGTCTTCGCAGGTTGTTGTGTCGACAACAGTCAACGTGGACGGCCACGTGCTGGCCGTGTCCGACAACATGTTTGTGCACAACAATTCCAAACACGGGCGGCGGGCCCGCCGCCTAGACCCGTCAGAAGGTACGGCCCCTTCTTATCTGGAAAATGGTAGGCACACATGTTACATGTCTTTTTTTATTTGCAATGCTTCTTTTCCTTTGCATCATCCTTTATGTTGATTCATGTTGCGCTGCCTGACCAGGGGCCCCTCCCGGGTCTGCGGCCCC
>CM052894.1:1995549-2015549 GCA_028534135.1 Potos flavus
ATTTGCCCTGACATATAATTTGCTATATCAAGCCACTTTTTTTTTTTCCTCGCTCACCCGTATTCTGTGGCTTGGCCTTTGCTTTATAAAACATTTAATAGTTTGCTTTAAACACATCAACATGCTGATGTACGATTGCCCTTTGCGTGCCGCCCGGAGGAGCGGGCCGCCTCTGGTCCTGCTGCGCCGGCTCAACCTGCGGCGGGCGGAGCGCCCAGAGCCGGGCCCGGGGCTCTAAGGGGCACGTTCTCTCTGTCTTGTGCGAGCAGCCACTCCGTGCATCAAGGCCATCAGCCCCAGCGAAGGCTGGACCACGGGGGGAGCCACCGTGATCATAATTGGAGACAACTTCTTCGACGGCCTGCAAGTCGTGTTCGGAACCATGTTGGTGTGGAGCGAGGTAAGCCTGCGCGCTCGGGCCGCGTCCCGCCGGAGCTGTCCCGCGAGTGGCTCCGCCGGCTGTCTTTGGCGTGGCAGGGTGCGCGGACGCCGGGCACCCTGTCGCGCACGCCCCCAGAACTCGAGGGTTCGCCGGTGGCAGGGGCTTCTCTGGTGGGTGGGCACGGAGTCCCCACCCCCCTCCCAACCCCGATCCGGGGGTTTCAGATCTGCCGTAGGAGGTCGTCCCCCCCCCCCCGCCCCGCCCCAGTGCGCTGTGACAATTAGTGCTAGAATTACTAGAAGCAGGTTTAAGGAGACATATGGTGGCAATTTTCATATGAATGATGCCCTGTGGCCTTTCCTGCAAAGTAAAACCCCGGATCGTTTGCAGATACTTTTCTTAAAGAACACCGTCGTCCTCGGTCTCTGGGTGACAGCTAGGAGGGAGCATTCCGGGCTGATGGTCCAATTTGTGCTCATTTTGGTAATTGTGTCTCCCCCCCCCCCCCCCAACGAGCACCCGCCCTCCCCGACCAGCACCTCTGAAAGCCTGTTCACGTGTGGTTTTTGTAGCTCATCACTCCCCACGCCATCCGGGTGCAGACCCCGCCGCGGCACATTCCTGGAGTCGTCGAAGTCACCCTGTCCTACAAATCCAAGCAGTTCTGTAAAGGTGCTCCTGGGCGGTTTGTCTACACCGGTGAGTTCATGCTCTGCCTTCGGTGGCCAGGTGGGGGGTGCCTCCTCCCAGTGAAGCCTGCACAGGCGGGGTCCCCGTGCGGACAGGCCAAGCCCCCTTGGCCCGAGGGTTGGCTCAGTGGGGTGCGTCGTTTCTGCATCCTTGCCCGAGTTGGCGATGCTGAGGACAGGTGCAGCCCCTGCAGGCCGTGAGCTTGGGGCCCCTCCCTGCACCTGTGGTCCTCTGCCTTCGGGCCTCGGAGGGAGGTGGCGGGCTTGTCAGCGGCAAGTGAGCCCCAGCCTCCCTGGGCAGCTGCCCGTGGTCCACGTGCCCACGCTCTTGCTGCGTGGCTGCTCGCGGTGTTGTTCACTTGCACACGCGGGGACTCAGAGATGATGCACAGGGCACGTGCCCAGGGCCACACGTGCTGTCATTGAAGGGCCGCTGGCGAAGCTAGCCAGGCGTCTGCTTCGGGCCCTCTGCTGTTACTGAAAGAGGACCCGTTTTCGGCAAGGGTCTCAAACTTGAGTCACCAAAAAGGGTCACCTCTTAAATGGCACGTTTGTTATCTCAGAGGGTCCTACGCGGTGTTCTGCCCACGTGGATGCTCAGTTAACACGATTCGTCCGAGGTGCCTGATGGGAAATGCCATCGATAAACCCAAAGCGTCTTCGCGTGTGGATTTTCAGTCCTAGCCAACTGCGGAGGCTCTGGGACCTGAGAAGCGTTCGTACCGATGGACAGCCCCTGCTAAACCCCACGGGTGACAGGGACGGGCACTTGCTCTCTCCTGTTGTGGCCCCGGTGTGCTCGCGCGGTGCGGGGGGAGTGTCCAGGCTTGACAGCATGCTGTCGCCAGCGACAGGACATCCTGGAGCGGGTCTGGCCTCCCCCTGGGATGCGGGTCTCTCCCTCCACCAGGCAGGCGGATGTGGGGTTGCGGAGGTCCCTTCCACTTAGGAGCTTGAGGAGGGAGGAGGAGTCACCCACTGCCCCTTGTAGGAAGCATTGAGTGGGTAGGAAATGGAAAATTTAAACTCCTTCATACCACTTCCCAGGGGCACAGCATCAGCTCTGGGGGGCGCCTGACTCGGGTCCTCTGGGAGAACCATGGCTGTTGTCCCCAGAGGCAGCCAGACCCACAATGGCCTGCCTGCCAGTGATTCCTGGGGTCCTCCGTGGGGGCAGTTTCCTCCTCTGTCCTCCCCAAAACCCTGCACCCTGCTAGGGGGTCGGGGTGGGAGAGAGGGGCCCACACTACGGGCCACTTTCTCCCATGGGACCAGTACATGCTCCCAGGAGCCCAGAACCGCCCAGGAACCAAGGGAACGTGGGCATAGCGACAAAGCTATGGGTGGGCGTCCCTGGGCCCGCTCTTGGGGTCTGGATGCTCTTGGCTTCCTGGGAAGACCCAGAGCTTGAGAAGGGCAGCCCCTCTAGTTCGCGAGGCCCCCAGTGTGTCCCATGCAGAACGGGGTTCTGAAACGTGGGCATCTGGTAAGCACCCCTACGACTCCAACAAGCGAGCCCCGTGCGGCCAGTGCAGTGTGGGGCCAGGGGTCTGGGAGGAGCGGCCAGAGTCCTGTCCTGTGCCCGCTGGGGCCTCCGGCACCTGCTGTGGGCCCAGCCGCGTGTGTGAGCTGTTGTCGTGTGTCTGCACACCCTCCGCACCCCACGCGGTGTTCCCTGATGGGGGGCACGACCCCCCCCCCCCGGGCCTCTGGCTTGTGTGCTGGGCACTAGGAGGCTCTGCTCTGCCCAGTGTTGGCCCGAGGACCGGGGCCCTGGGCCTCCTGACCCCGCTGCGTCCCACTTACTCCTTGGCCTCCCCCATGGGTTTTGTGGGGGTCAGGGAGAACTTAGGGGCGCTGTCTGCCCCAGGGGGACACGCGGCGAGCGGTACCTTCTGTGGCAGGGTAGCGGCCTCCAGGGTCCCTGGTCCCTCCAAGGAGGAGACGTTTATTATCTCACGAGCCGTGTGATGTGTGGGCTCACCTGTCTGTCCCAGGACCGAGCGTCCTGGCTGGTTTAGGGCACCGCGGCAAGCGTGTCCGAACGTGGCCAGACGGACTTGCCCCACCGCACGGAAACGGGGGCGGTGGGTTTCTCCCACGTGGTCTATCCATCCTCGTCGGGCTCCTCAGCCAGGGCCTTCAGGGGCTCCTTTCCCAGATCAGAACTTTGCAGCTGCGGGCTTTTTTGGGGTGGGAGGTGGTCATTGTAAGAACGAGATGGCAGAAAGTTCCGGTCGAGCACCTTCCCTGGAGGGGCCGGGCCGGGCTTCGGAAACACACGTGGGAGAGACTGAGAGTGAGGGGGTGCATCACGCCCCTGGCGTTGCCGGGGTCGGGTCGGCCGGGTGTCGGGGTGTCCGTGCGGGACACCGGCAACCAGGGTGCTCCCCTCCTCCCTGCTCGGGGTGAGGGCGATCCCTCGGTGAGCGCCCGCTGAGCCTGCCGGCCCGAAGCTGTCCTCCCTGTCTGCCGTGGGTGTCGCGTGCACCCCAAGACTGGGCTTCTGGGGACACTGGTCCGGGGCCCCTGCTGCTCAGGGCGTTGGGGACTTTCTCCGTCAGGAGTTCTCCCACAAATGGGCATTTCAAGGAAGCCATTCAGTGAGCTCAGCCTTTCCTAGTGGGAGGCTAATTTATTGCCTCCCCCCACACCCCAATCATTAACAGGAATATACATTTCAAACGCTGTGTAAGGGATACGGGGCCCGTACACTCTCAGGGAGCAGAGGAAAGGTGGGGTCGTAACCTGTCTGACCTGGAAGCTTCTGTCTGATTTGCATTGCCCTGAAATTGATGGGGACAATGAAGCAATCACGGGGAACGGCACTGCCCCCACTGAAAACTGAGCCAGCCCTTCTGGACGTCGGGACCCCGCGCGGGCAGCCCCTTCAGGGAGGGCGCCGTCCCCTGGGCATCTGGCTCCCATCAGCCCTGGAGGCTGCTGGGACACCCTCGCAGGGAACCTTCCCGGCAAGCGAGGCAGCCGGGCCGGGGATAATGGACCTGTGCACAGAGGAGGGGGCCCGCTGGCCGGAGGCAAAAGGCCTAAATGATCTGTTTACAGTGATCTGAGAAACACCAGAGTTTTCAGAACCAGACCCGATTAGTCAACCCAGAGTAGGCGCGGGCGCTCCCTGCTGCCCCCGCCCTGGGAAGGGGAGGCCAGCCAAGCCGATCCATCCAGACCCTTCTGCCTGCTGCTTTCAACTACTATAAAGGCACAATTACCTTGGGAGGCAGTGGCAGTTCACTTGATTAGCACGGTGAATTAAAAGAATGAGTCACAAATGACATGTCCGGCTCTTCCATACTAGTCCTTTGTATTCCCAGTGTGCCTCACCCCTGTTGTAAGAAGGTCAAAAATTAGAGAGAGAGAACAATTTTCAAGCGGCTAGCACTTAGGAGCAGAATTAACAGTCACTCTGTATGTAATTGCCAGTTAATAGTAAATTGCCTTTTAGACTGTAAAATGCAATATAAACGGGTGGGCACCTAAAATTAAATTAATGAGATATTTGCTGCATTTAAAAGTGAATAGTGCAAATTAATAATGGAGCGCAATGCTTGTTTTAATATTTGTCTAATAGTGTATCATTTGCTTGCTTAATAATAATTAAAATAGTGCTGGAAAATTGTCCTACCTGAGACACTCACGGTAAAGGGCGAACTGAACGGTTTCACGTGTTTAACTTCACCAGGAGAAACACATCAGGTTGTTAAGTGCAATAAAATAAATTATTTTTTTAATTAGAATATGGGCATCACCATGTTACTTGATTAAGACCAGTTGGACTCTGCTTCGAATTGGAATTGAGAACAAAAATGAGTTAGCCAACACATTTCCAAGTGGGCGGTGTCCCTGCACAAGCGCGGGTGGCACTGTTTTCTCCCAGCGTCTACGTGGCAGAAGGGTTTCCTGTCCCACAAGATAGCCGAGGCTGGTTGGCGGTGGCTTGCCTTCCAGCATCATTCCACAGGATCCTGGGGTGCAGCCACCTGGGGGGGGCTCACGGCTGACCTCCTGCACCTGAGTGCTTGGCGGCCTCACGTCAGAGATCTCTTTTGCTCATTTAAAGAAATGATCACAAACTACTGGGAGTCAGCATGTTGTCTGCCAGCGGCCAAACCCGGTTCCTAACCCAAGACACTGGCAGTGGGGGCTCAACGTGCCCAGAGCGCGGCTCCGCTCAGGTCTGCAACGCGTTTCCTCGACGGGGACGTAAAAGGGATAGTTTGCTGCACGAAGACGTGCATTCAGTTTCTGGCTTGTGAAATCCTTACTCAGCCAGTAACGGCTAACCGTTAGTGTTCTTTCCGATACAGTATTTACGTGTGTGTGTTTTCTTTTTTAAGTTAGATGGTACCTTAAGCGGGGGACATGTCGAGGCAGGGACAGCCCCGTCCTCAGGTGCTGTCCTGGCGCCGGCGGGGAGGGAGGGGGAACCGTCCCTTCGCCCAGGGCCTCCGGTCGCTTCTGGCCGGCTTCCCCCATTCCCCCCGCCTCCCAGCACCCCCTTGAAAGGCAGTCATGTTTCTGAAGTGTTTTAAAGATCTTTAGTGTGCATTCAGATGTGATTCTGTCAACAGCACAGTGACACGCTCCAGGGTCAATAGCGCCCTTCTACCACGGCCAGCACCCACTAGCTGTCCCCCAGGCTGGCGCTCTGCAAACGGGTTCCTTGTATCCGCAGCACAAGTGATTCTTAACTGTCCCCCACAGATCGTACCGTTTTTACAGTGCCTGCCCTAAATACTCATGCCTTCTCTTCGATGTGAGCCACCTGATTATTTCAGTTACAGATTTTTAACCACATACGTGGGCCTGGCGCAGAGACAGATATTGCAATTACAGGCCCTGGAGTTTGGGGAGGCTTCTGGCCCGTTGAGCAGCCTGCCCTGGCCAGTGGGGTCCTGTGCGTCTTGGCTGGTCCCCGTCTGTTCTCCTCCGTGAGCGCCACGGGTGGGTGTCACGGTCCGTCCTCAGTGGTCAGAGGGGGTCTGTGGGAGGCAGCATCCCTGGCGGATGGACCTTCGCCTTTCTGTGAGGAGCGTTAGGTGGGGCTGTGTGTGCAGCTCAGGGCGTGTCCAGACCTGTCCAGAGTTGGAGAGCCGGGACAGCTGTCCACGCGGTGTGCAGCTCCTCCCCCACGCCCTCCCCCAGCCCACCGGGGCCCCGGTCATTCGTTCACCTGCTGGAGGGAGAGGGCAGACTGTTGCCCATTGCCTGGGACGTTGTGCGCATGGGGGTCATGGCAGGGCTCCTCAGGGCTGCAGGGGAAGGGCGGTGCGGCACAGCGTGACCCCGTGTAGCCTGGCATGCTAAGTGGGCACGGGTGTGTGCATGCTGAGCAGCGTGCCCTCCTCGGGAGCGGCCCCAGGAAGGCTCCCAGGATCACTGCTGTCCCCTTCTCTCCTGTCTCGAAGGAGGCCTGGAGAATGAGACACACCGCTTGTGCTATTGCACAAGTAGACTATTTGTCCTAATCAGTGACACCCATTTACTAGAATTGCTTAAAATGAACTATACCTCATACAGAAATCGCACATTTAGAGACTTCCATTCATCATCTGAAAATTGAGGGCCAGTAAACTTTTCTGCTCCTCCAGTGGGATCATAGGCATGCATCAAAATGTTAAAAATGATTGGTGAGAGGGAGCTGTCACCCATTTATCAAGGAAAAGAACATTATTTGCTAATTTCCCAACCAGGCTGGTGACAGGGTGCTCCGTCTTTGGACCCACGGTGACCAGCATGGCCTTTTTGTTATTAGTACAAGTCAAGCGCTTTTGGGCAGTTGCTAACAAGACACATTTGTCTGTCATCGGAGGGGCTGTGGTTGTTTTCCGAGTGGCTGTGACCAAAGTCGGCTCCCGGCGCCCCGATTGGCTGCACTTCCCGGGGCCGCGCTAACCCGGGAGGAGAAGCTGACTGATAAATCACAAAGTTTCCATGTCAAGGTGAAGGTATTGACTCTCCAGCACCAAACCTGACAAAATGTAGCAGAGAAGAGACAGCCATTTATCTTCCCCAAAGGACAAAAGGGTCATCCGGGTTTCACTCAGTGATTGTCGAGACGTGGACAGGCGGAGGCAGCAGGTCTGGCCCCCTCCGCCCGCTCGGCCCCCTGCACCGGCGGGGGTCCCTGGTCCCGCTCCCCCACCCGCGCAGGGGCCAGGGGCCGAGGGGAGGGGAGTCACAAGCCCGAATGGGACCACGAGCGACGGTTTCGTTTGAGTCTCTGGACGGCAAGGATGCCGGCCACACTTCTGGAAACAGCTCGGGAAGGGCACCTGGGCGGGGACCGCAGGGACCGCCATGTAGAAGCACAACAAAGTGACGCCAGTCCACCCAAGTGCAGAATAAAGCAGAGATAATAAAGGTTAAAATAAAATCACACAAACCATGCTGGCAAAAACTCGCCGTTCAGTGATGAGGACCAGGGGCAGCGTGGGGCTCACCGAGTCAGTGGGGGCCTGATGCGGAGGCACGCGATTCTTTTCGTGCCGAAGAGAAGGACTAGCTCACCCGGTGGCCGGGAAGAAGAGAAGCAGGAACTACATGCTACTGTTTATTTACTTATTTTTTCTTTCTGGCTTACCTCGTTCGTGGAGGCTGCAGGCCTCCCTCCCTCCGGCTCACGCGGCTGGACATCGGGCGTGGGGCGGGGGCCCAGGCCGGAGGCTGCCGCAGCTCAGGGCTCACCTTGGCTTCAGTTTGGGGGAAGGTCTGCAGACCCGACCCTACACGTTTGTTCCGTGTGGAGACTTGGATCCCAGAAGCTCAGCCTGAGACCAAGACCTTTTAAATAATTATCATTCAAATCAGTTGGGCCTTTTTTATTCATGGAAGAAAACGCAAACTGAGTAATTCCTTTCATAGAGCGGTTTTTCGGTAAAAACAACAAAATGGAAAGCTGTTAGTGACACGGACTGTTTGCTCTGCCCCCTTCCCAAAAATAGAAGTTTTCAGATGCTCTTAATGAGCGAATGGAGTAACTGGGTTCCGCAAGGGACCCGAGTACGCGTGTTCTGGCGCGTACGCTCCAGGAAGACGCTTAGGGACGGTGTTAAACTGTAAATACAGAAGGTCCCATGGACACAGCCGGCCACTGCGGACCGTGGTGAGCGCTGCTGTGAATCTTTGGAGCAAGTTCCTTGCAGGGCCAGCCTGGCAGTGGGTCTGCGTGACTCTTCTCCTAGGCGATGCCCCCCTTCCCTGCCCTCATGAGGCGGGCCTTCCTGACGTCTCTTGCACACGGAGGTCCGACTGCCTGACCACACGGGCCCCAGGGCCTGGGCCCTCTCGCCCTCTGAGCATTGAGGACCCTCGAGGACGCTCGAGGACGCAGGTCAGGGCACCGAGGCGGTTGGATGAGGGGCATTCTGCTGGATTCCTTCTCCGTCTTGTCACCCCTTATTCTCCCAGGAGGAGGCCCTCGGCTGGACGCCCCTTGGCCCTCCCCGTCGCAGCCCCGTGGACAGTGGCCGGTGGGGGGAGGGGCTGGGGGCCTGCAGCGCCCCGTGGTCCTCCCCATTTTTGTGAATCCAGGCGCCTGGCGCTGGTGGCAGCCGGAGGCTTTACCACGAAAATCACTCCAGCGCTGGTGTTGGATGCCAGCTTGTGCTTTTCCCAACGATCCCGTCCCCAGTCCGGAAACCTCCCAAGTGAGCTTCCAGGTGCCTTGGTGCTGGGCTGGTGGATGAGCCTCCAAGCCTGGGGAGCCACTCCGGCATTTCTGCGGGAGCAGGACCTTCACGATGGGGGTGGCACAGACCGACGCGGCGCCGTGAACTTGGCATCAGACTGCTGGGTATTCCCAAGCTAAAGCCTGTAAGTGGGCCGCGTGTGCTTGTCATCAGTTACAACAGAGGTTGATTCAGGGGTTGACTTGTTTAAATACCATGAAAGCAAGGGCCACGTGCTCAAGGTGTGGGGGCTAGGGCATCACGCAGCTCCCTGCCCCTGGGGAGCTCATGCTGATGGTCTATTGTCATGGCCTCCATGGCAGTGCCCCAGGTCACGTGAGCTTTGTCCGGGCGCTGTGGTGGCAAATGCCTGCTGTGCCAGAGCCCTCCCCCCACCCGTCCCCATGCACCCCTGCTCCTCACTGCCCAAGAACTCCGCAGCCGCTCACATCACTCCTGCCCTCGGAAAATGCCCCCGACGGGAATGACGTGAAAGGTGAAGACGGTGTCCAAGGATGTGATGCTGAAGCTTCCTGTCTACGTGATTTGGGATTTACCCACGGAATCTGGAAATGCTCAGGGTCTCCCTGACGCCCGCCGGCAGTAGGTGCTCCCTCTGGGCGCTGCAGGCGCTGGAGGGGAGCAGGGAGAGCAGCTGGGTCTTAGAGATGATTGGGGCGGGGTAGCCCTGGGCAGCGGGACCCCCACCAGAGGAAGGAGCCACGCCTTCTTCCTGGTAGCCTGACGCCTGGTTCCGGGCGGCACTCGGCAAGTGGAGCCACGGATATGATCCCGGTGACTCCAAGTCTTACGGGAATGAGACAGGATATAGAGAAGAAATGAATACTCGTAAAAGGTGCCAAGTTCTATGAGAAAGTGGACAACAGAGGCACGATGGGTCTTCTAGGCGGGAGACCTCCAATAGAGATGTGTGGGAGGAGGCTCGGGGGGCTGCCCCCCTGGACGTAGGGAGTAGGGGTGGGGTGTTTCCAGGCAGAGGGAAGAGTGTGGGCCAAGTGCAAACTCAGAGGGAGCAAGTCCGGAGGGGGCGGCTGGCGGCCGGGGGCTGGGGTGGCAGGGAGTCCCCATGAGGCCACAGAGCTCTTCTCATCCCAGTACAGCTGGGGGCTCTTGTGTGGACACGGAACTATTCCGCACGAGCATGGAACCAGACTGCTGCGTTCCAGGACTGTGGTTGGGGGATTCCAGGATTTACGTTCATCTCAGCGAGGTCTTTAAAGGCTCTGCCTTAGAACATTCCTGTCCTGGAAAACCGGGAGTTAGGCCTGCGTGGAGATCGGAAAGGCGGTCATGCTGGGAAGCCGCGTTATGCTCCCTGCGTGGGAGGCTGGCCCTCTGCCTCATCCCGTCCCTACAGCTGGGGTCTGCCGTGTTGGCACAGGCGGGGGCCTCCCTCCTTCACACGGGTGCCAAAGCTGCTGTCCGGCGGGACGGCCTTCAGACCGTGCACGGTGTTTGCCTCGGTGGAGGGGTCCCCGGAGCGTATATTTTAATCCACGGTAGAGACGTTACCTTCATTTAAAATCTAGATTTTTATTCAGATACCGTCCACGTAGCACAAAATCCCCCCAAACTGTACCATGTGCGGGTTGTGTACTCACAAGGGTGTGCGGCCGTTGTTGGTTGAACACTTTCATCACACGGGAAGGAACCCCACCGGCGTTCGCGCTCGCTCCCGGCTCCTCCCGCGCTCCCACGAACCCCGCCCGCCTCCCGACTCGGTGGGTCGCCTACTCCTGTCCTTTCACGGCGACCGGCGTCTTTCCTCAGCGTCCCGTGTCGGGGGCCGGTGCGGGGGCGCCTCCGAGCGTCGCTCCTCCCCGTGGCTGAGCCCTAGCCCGCTGCTTGCAGAGACCTCGGCTCAGGCGGCACCAGGAACGCCGCTGCGACACACGTGTGAGCGAGGCTTTGAGGGGACAGATGAGAAGCTTACATTTGCTTTGGCTTCTCGAAGTCAAAAATGTTGTGATGCCTTGTGCATTGGCCTCATCTCTTCAGGAAGTCCCACAGTCGTTGCCTCTCCGAGCACCTCTGGGCACCTTGCGCAGAGCGGGGCAGGCGCGGGGACACGGGGCAAGACGACCCCCGGCGAGTGAGCGGGCGGGCTGGGGGGCTGTCCGGCTTTGGGGGCCCAGGGCTGGGGGTCCTTCCGTAGCGGGAGCACCTCCAGCTCCCGCAGCCTCATTCGTCAGCTTACGTCTGCACGGAGATTATACGCCGCTTTAAGGTGTGCAAATCCATTGCCGGGACGGTTCTCCACAGAGCGTCACATCGCCTCTCTGGGTTTTAAGATCCTTTCTGGAAAGAAGCCTCTCTCAGAGGGTCGGCAGCACCAGGACACGGGATTTTTCTGTCCTAAGGACGGGAGCACAGCTTGTGCGAGCCCTCACGCCCCGCGGGGCCGACTCTTACCGGTCGGCCTCTCCCTTCCTCTCGCTCCCGGACTCTGCCCGCGTCCCGGGTGTCAGAACAGCCTCGCTGAGGGGAGGAGAGGCGTCCGGGCCGGCACTCCTGCCCCTGCCGGAGCCACCGCCGTGGGGCCCCGTCCCCGGGGACAGGAAGCCCCCCGAGAAGGGAGAGCCGCTGACAGGCCACTGGACTCGGGGTTCCTCGGCCGCGGGCCGGGCTGGCCGGTGTAGTTCCCACCTGACCACAAAAGCTGGGATCCCGCATATTCTTGGAGGAATGTAAACAGAATGGTTTGAACGCAGTCCAGAAGCTGTCAGCACGGGTGTTATTTTGGGAACAAGGAAGAGGAGCTGTCCCCTTTTCTGAGTTCGGTGTCACATCACAATGCCGCCATCCGCTGCCAGGCGCCGTGAATGGAAGCGGGTCCCTGTGCACAGGTTGGCCTGGGCCGTCGGCGTGAATACCGGAACAATGTTCCTGTGCGGATGAGGAGGCGCCTGACTTCCAATGAGGAGTCAAGTGTGGCACTTCTCCCATCCTTCCAAGTCTCGGTTCCAGGAAGTACCCTTCAGCTGGCGGGTCGGAGGGGCTGCTGGGGTAACGGGCCCGGGCCGGTCGGCGTCGGGGCCCCGTGGCGGGGACGCTGGGAAAGCTGAGTCACGCTGGGGAGGGCACCCTGGGGTTAGCCGCGAGGCGCCCAAGACGGGGGACCCCAAGTCTTCCCGTTTGCTCCCACCCCGGGGGCCAGGCCGGTGCCCCCGGTGAGCGAGGCACAGGCGCCGTGGCCTTTGTGTTTCCCAGGCACGCCACAATGCCTGGCTCACCCTGCCGAGTTCTGTGATTGAAATTCATTGCCAAATTTATTGAGAAATTAATGAGAAAAGCTGCAAAGTATTGACTTTGAGAGGAAAACACAACTCATCTTGAATGAGGAGGAAAATGCAGCAATAATTTAGCCAGTATTGATTTGGCCCTGTCCATGTATTGATCTTCATTTTACAATATTAATTTGCACCTGCAATCGGCTGCAAAGGGAACCGATTTCATTTCGTGGGCGCGTTAATGTGCAAAGCATTAGGTGCTCTTAAGAAGTGGGGTATTACACGTCACGTCAGGAAGGCAGATTTTTTCCCCCCTATTTTTGCTTGTTACTGAAATAGACTAAGAATTAATTTTTTTGTCGGACAAAATAAGAAAGTGAAAACCCATCTGGACTGCGGCCCTCCTCTCTGCTGCATGGGCCGCTTTTCATCCGCACGCGGAGCCGTCAGCCGCCTCAAACTCCAGGCACCTCTCATCATCATCCCGGATCAGTTCAAAGTTCATGAAATTTCTATGAGCATTGATCTCGCCCCATTGATTTTTTTTTGCAGCAGATCTTTGAAATTTTAATTTCCCGAGCATCTGAATTTCTTATAGATGAAATGCGCTTGGAGGAGACAGTTGATGATGAAGTGGAGAACTTAGCGTCATTTTAAAGCCTGAAAAAGGGAGAGAAAACGGGCCTTTGCAGACCTGGCATGATGTTTTGGAGGTGGAGTGTGATGGTAGCGTTGGGGGGGACGCGTGGGGGGGGGGTCTCGAGGTATTGGAGGGGAGCTAAGTACCAGTTTTGTCCTCAGCGGCCACACATTTTTAATGTAACTTTTTATACAGTCATTTTTGAAAGAAAAGCTATCTGGAGAAACAGCAGGACAGAGAAACATTCTTCACTGTGCGGTCATTTGCGCACAGCACTGTTTATCACCTGGTCAAGTTCACCTAGTTACTTATCAGTGGGACATTTAATAACCTCAAGGTGATATAATTGCTATTGGCATTTTCCCCCCTTGGATTCAGCTGGTTAATGTGTAAACTACTTGTCAGCAAATAGCACTTTGTCACTGAAATCACTAACACCCTCTAGAGGGATGTCTTTGTATTGAGCAATTTAATTTTACTTTATTTAATTTTTACACATTACAACCTGTGTTCATTCAGGCACACTGAAGGCTTGCAGTCTGTCGGGGCAGGGTCTGGGTATCCTGTTAGTAAAATACACTATATCTTACTTAACAATCCCCATTGCCTTAATTGAAGCCGCTCTTGTCCCTCGGAAAAGGAACTGCAGATGTTCTTATTATGTAGTTATGTTGCTAATGTGAAAAACTGCCTCATTATGAGGATCTGTTTGTAGCTAGAAAATGACTGCATTATGACAAATGCATGATTGGGAAGTTACAGGAAGATGATCATTATTGAGATGAAACTGGAACTCATTTAATAGCTCCAACCAGCAGCTGGAATGAAGCAAATGAATGTCTTCCTGTTTTTATTGTCGTAGGCAGGTTTTTCAGGCAGGAGGAACGTTTGTGCTAAACCTAAAACTTGTACCTTTTGAAGCTCGCTGGGCTTCTGTTTAAACCATAGAGAGGTGATGCGGAAAGCGGCGTGTTTTCTACCTGTGAATGTCTCCTGCCCTGTGCAAGTAAGGCCACTATTTTAAAAACCAGGAGCGTGGCTGGAGGAGCGCTTAGTCCAGGGTACTTGCTGGGCCAGGCCCCCAGGTCTCCCTGGCAGGCCTGGGCGGGAGGTGGTCACCATGGGGGAGCTCTGTCACCCCGACCCCTCCTTCCTGCTGCAGCCCAGTCCCCGGGAGCAGGGGTGGGGACAGGACCCCCGTGCCCTGGGCAGGCAGCCCACTGCCGCCACCGCCACTGAGGGGTGGCGTCTGCTCAGGACTGCCACTCCTGGGTGCCCTCGGGGGCAGCCTTCCCACAGCCGAGCCCCCCCGCACGTAGTAGCTGCTCAGTAAATGTCAGGTAATGGACTGAAGACCGTCTCTTTCCTGGAGTTGCTCTTTGTAGGAAACCACCACCGGCCCCCAACATCCATGTTCTCCAGGCTGTGGTTTTGCTGGTGTGTCAGCTCCCGAGGTCCTGGGCATGTCCCCTTGCTTAACTGAGTGGGGTTTAGACCCTTACCTTTGAGTCTCACGAGATCATCAGACACATTTTGGGGGGGATTAGAGATGAACACAGACCTCAGGGCACGGCTGGCTGACTCCGTGAAGCCACCACAACAAACACTGGACCGTGTATGTCCCGAGCAAGAAAAGCCTGCCGACTCCGGCCGGTTGGCGCGGTTCTGGTCGTGGCGGGCCGGCCGGTCAGGGCTGTGGTGGCCGCGGCTCCAGCCTGGGCCCTGCTGGCACGTGTTGCCCCCACGTGAGCTCCGGCAGTGCCGACCTGAACTGACATCGCAGACCGTTAACATTTTATCAATTGCGCTATGATTAATCCCCCAGTACACGGGCATGACTTAAATATTTAGAATGCTGCTTCCGTTAGGACTTTAATGCATGTAAAGTAACGAGATTAACTCCGGTGCGCTCAGATATATTTAACTATGTATCCGTCCCGCGCCGTAGGCTCTTGCGGCACCGAGGAGTCCCTGGCTGTGTGCGGCCGTGTCAGCCTCTGGTTGTGTGACCCGCGCTGGATGCTGGCCTGCATATAAGAGCCGGATATCTGGCTTCTCACAGGCCGCCTGATTGCTTGCCCCATTTGGCATGGAATGTGATTCCCGGCTATTCTAGCTTCTGATTCATTCAGGTTTTATTGCTGTGTAATTTTCTTATTCTAAAATAAAAGCTCTCCAACAAAAATTACTATGCATTAGGCCGCGGTAGCCTACTCAAATGGATATTAATACAGTTTATCTCTAAAAGGACGAATAATGTATTTGAAACAGATAAAAGGCCCTCCACTAAATGAGGAATGTTAATATCTTATGGCACGGTTAATAAAGAGATATTTCACAAGGGAGATTTGTTTTATGACTTTTGATACAACAGCCTTACAATCTGACATATCTTAAATGATATAATTTTGCGCATACATCCATCTCTTTTATACGCAGCGGCCCATCGTAGTGAGATTTGAATTCGGAACAAATAATGGGCACTAATTACTTCCGGGGGGTGGGGGAGGCGGCTTATTACAAAATTCACCCTCTCCGACGCAGATACGCAGAAATCCGTGTAGTAAGTTGGAAGCGTAGAACACGTTTTGAGGAATGTCTTGTTTTTTTCCCCTTCAGCAGAAAATAACATTTGTTTTTGTTGTGTTTAAGGCAGAGTTTAAATTAATTTAACCCAGTGACACATGTTCAGACACTAAGCAAGCTGCTAAATAATTCCTTGGAATAAATTGCTCAGGAACCAAGTACATTAATTTACGGCTCTCCTGATGCTGACAGATGTGAGGGCGGCAGGAGGACCTACAAATATTAACATAAAACAAATTTGCTTTATTCTTCTTCATATTTCTTCTTCATCCCCGACTTGAGCTCACCCAAGGCTCCTTCTCTAATTATCCACGAGGTCAGTAAGCAAAATTGGGAAGAAGCTGGGAGATCAATACAAATTATTCCTGAGCAAACCAGTGCTGACAGTTTGAATTGCAGCATATGTTTACCCAAAATCAGGCAATTTATCTTAATATCAGCAAAGTAATGCAGTGCAGGTGAAAGGTCAGGCAATCTCTCCCCCTCATAATTACCCAGTCCTAAAACAGGAAAGTGGTATTGATTGGCCTGGCTCGGTGCTCTGTGACTGGACGTGCCAGAGCCTTGCCCTGGCTCGGCTGGGCCCTCGCCTTGTAAACTCGGCGCGCCGAGGATTTATTAGATGTGTGCGCAGGGCCCTGTGCTTTCTCCTCCACCGGCAGAATTTGCCGGGGATGTCTGCGCGGCTCCCGGGCCTGCCAGGCGCGGCGTGAGGGGCTCCGTGCGGTGCGGCCCTCGGAAGGCCCCGAGCACGGCGGCTGCTCAGAACCCCACCGTCGGCGATGGGACTGCGAGCGCGTGCCACTCCTCCCGGAGTCGGAAGACAAGGGCCATTTTTTCTAATTCTTCCCATGTTAAATTCCTCGGGTGTCCGGGAGCCGAGCCCCCCAGCCCGGATGGGATTTCAGGCTGCCCCCGAGGTGCCCACCCCGCCCGGCCCCAGCCCTTTGTGGGGCTAGGCCTAGCCTGGCGGGGGAGGGGGTGGCGGGAACCTCCGGGGGCCCAACGGCACGGCCTCTTCCAAGAGCGCCCGGGGGCGTGCCCAGCTTGTTCCTGGCCCTGCGCTCTAGATGGGAACGCTCTCGGGGCCGAGGTGCGGGGTGAAAGGTAGCCTCCTATTTATACTGCTTTAGAATCTTCTCAGTTCTAGAAGGAGAATTATCAATTCAACTGAAACATTGGAAAATGTCTCTCCCAGAATGAGAGTGTATGGTTATTACAAGTCATAAAGCTTCTGAAAGCTTGCATTAAAGCGCCCATCACCTGTCAGGGGCATTTGCATGAAATCAATAGTGGCCGCCCATCTATCTTTTCTGATCACCTTTCATCAGGCCGATTCATTAAGTCAAGCAGTCATGGTGATTAGCTGGGAGAGAGGAGAGACCCTGACACGTTAGAGATGCACAGTGGGCCACCCTTTTTGTTCCCTCATCAAGAAACGTAATACGTTATCTAATCCTTTTTGGGCCAAGTCGCTGGGTGAGGCCCATCGGCCCGGCGGCCCGTGCTGCACTTTTTCTGTGACACCCTTGTTCTGGCCCGGGCAGAGACATGACAAATTGTCCCCCAAGTCAACGCTGACAGCTTCTGATGATTAATGGTTTGATTATGAAGTGGTTTTACACATATAGAATTTACATCACAGAGAGTTAGAAATTTTGCCATGTCACACACGCCGAAGCATTCTGAAGAGCTTTACTATTTGCAAAGAAAAAGGAGGGCAGAATCGCAGCCAAAGCCATGTCATGTAAAATCAATACGTCGGATCAATGCTTTATTAACAAGAAAATGTCTTACTTCACATTCCTGTGCGGACCTTTGTCTCCGGGATGTATGATGGAATGTCAGATCGCATTGTGGCCCTCAACTTACGGGCGCGTTATCGAGTGTGCGCACGCGAGGCTTCCGGCCCCGCCGCGCCGGGGACCCGCCACGGGGGTCGACCCTGGCGCTCGCAGAGAAGCGGCGACCAATTATTTCGGAGTGCGCTTTCAGAGGCAGCCTCCAACCTCGTTCCTCGAAGCCGGCGCCTTTGTGCTCCCCGCACGCTTGCAGACCTGCTGAGTTGGGTGGTGTTAATCATCAAATTACGTGCTGACTAATGAGTGATGGCCCAAATTGTGGGTCACGTAATGAATAGATGACGGCAGGTCCTATTAGTCTCCCAAAACCCCCTGATTTATGTCGTGCCACGCTCCGTGGCGTTACTCCCCGGAAAACGATATCTACATCAAGAAGTAATGTACTCTAATAAGTATTTTCATCTTAACTCACGTCCCCGGGCCTCCGGGCTCAGTTTTTGTTGGAGTCAGAGCCATAATAAAGCCCAATGGCTCCTTATAAAGCTTGTTAAACACGGAGTGTGCGGTCGGTCGGAGTCCCGGCCGTGATTCATGCACTGTACACAGCGCGCCGGCCGCTGATTTATGGCCGCGCACAGTTCATAGTCAAAATTACAATTTGAGGGATAAAAAGATTAATTACTATTTGTGGCCAGCAATTCCGTGAGGCTGGTGAAATGATAGCGCTCTACATCAGTTTGTAGTCAGCCATTCACAGATTATTAAAGCTTTGCAAGAATAAGTGCTCCTCCTGCCTGGTTTGTGCTCAGGCAATATGCTAGACAGAAAAGGACCACAGGGATAAATCTGAACCTAGCAATAGCTGGACATATGTCATAATTGCCAGTTTCCCATAAATCCCCGGCCAGGGTGGAAAGCACTGCATGATGTAGACAGTGATCATGACAGTGGTGATTGCTATATATGGCCCCAAGACTTGCAACTTTCTGCCTGCTCTACCGTTCTTACAATAGATCGAGTAACCCTTTGACTTTCTTCCCGTCTAATTATAGATTAGAAATAATCATTGCTTTTACGTGCAAAAGAGAGGGGGGAAATCCATTCCTTAAGACGGAGCGAGTGTTGGGGGGTGCTTGCCTCCGAGAGTGTCGGAAAAGGAGAGTCACACATTTATTTGTAAGCGTGCAATAAACGAGTAATGGATGACATAAAAGTAATTAACCTGACCTACATTTCTGTGTCCTGTTACAGCCCTTAATGAACCAACCATAGATTACGGCTTTCAGAGGTTGCAGAAAGTGATCCCGAGACATCCGGGTGATCCCGAAAGGTTACCCAAGGTTAGTAAAAGAGCAAGTGGCGCCCTCCGTGGGTCCGCCACCGGGCCGGTTCCGGTTTGGGGGCAGCAGGTGCTCCGGGAAGGGGGGCTCGCAGGTGCCCCGGGCCCCGCCCCCACGGCAAGGTCGGCAGGTGTGGGAAGCCGTCCCCGGCCGGTCCGAGGCGGGCGAAGGGTGAGGGAAGGGGGCCCCTGCGGTCGCCGGTCTCATGTCTCATCTCCATCTATTTGAAGGAGGAAAAGACAGGCTTCTCTGATACAAATATTTTGGATTCTGCGAGGGGGGACATAAACTTCCGCGTAATGAAATAGTTCAATTAAACATTTTCCACTCCAGTAGCCCGCACTGATTTCAATCTAAGCAGCCCCAGACTGATCTGTGATTACTTGACTCTTGTTTTCCTTTCATTTTCTAAAGCTCGATTCAGTTTAATCTTTTGTTTACAAAGCTTTTGTTATAAGTCCCTGACTTAGCAGGCTAACAAATGAAGTCCACATATTAATATCTAGGGGGACTTTTCATTTAAATTCAACAAAGACAAAAGCTGCCCGCGTTGTTTGTGCACACGCCACGTATCACAGGAATTTCATTTTGATGTATAACATTAAAGATAAGTCAGGCTTATAATTTTCCCTCTCCTTTGATATAATTTTGTCTCTTTCTCTCTTTAGAAGCCATCTCTGATTTTCAAGGCAGAGTTGCAAACACAAAGTGAAAAATGAAGTCATAACATTATGACTGATTATTTTACATTCCATCCCTGTGTGCGCCCAAGTCTTGACCACCTCTGAGTTTTATTAACACAATAAAACCTTTTAGACATTACCTTTTTAATGCTCAGCGTGAACATAAAGCAATATCATTAGGCTCCTTTTTAATTTGTGAACATGTTAGCGACGGATGTCAGCTATCCGCTGTTAGAATCATGGGCGCCGGGGAAAGATGTTTTTCAAATGCAGAGCAGTTCCTAGAGGGGTTTTGTTCCTGAGGGTGTGTTCCGGCGGGACGAGCCTTTCCCCAGGCCCGCCGCGTGGCGACCCAGAGGGCCCTGCTGCCAGCCTCAAGCTGGGGACGGCTTTGCCCTGGCTTAGCTGCCAGGCTCGACCACTCCCATGTGCGGAAAGGCCACACGCCCTCGGCAGGCCCAGGGAAGCACTGAGCTGGAGGCTGGGCGAACCCTGGGGCAAACTCCCCCCGCCCCCCCCCCCCCCCCCCGCCCCGAACCCAGCAGATGCCCTCTGGGGGGGGGGGCGTCCCAGGCCAACTCCCCCTCCCCTCCTCCACAGGACCTACTGTATGGCTCCTCACAGCTTCGTCAGCTGGTGGTGGCGCCACAGGTGACCAAGTCCCCGTGAGACCCTCGCTGGCCAGCAGCTAGCCTCCTCTGAGCCACCCCTCCACCCTTCCACCCTGCCCAGCCTGGGCTGTGCCCCCTAGTACAGCTGGGGGCTGGACAGGGCTCTTGGGAAGCCCGCCAGACCCTGGGGAGGGGGAAGGCTTCTGCCTCCCTGGGGACCAAGGACTTTCTCAGTTATGGGGTTTTTTCCTTTCTTTTTTCTGTAAGCTCTCCAACAAGGTGACAGGTCAGTTAGCGCATAGCCCACTGTCCCGCATTACTTAGCTCT